>SJYO01041852.1:78539715-78577799 GCA_006410555.1 Capra ibex
CTTGTGGGTCCTGACTAGAGGAAATCTTACCTGACCAACCTAGAGGAACACCAGGTTCCCTGAGAGTTCTCAGAAGAGGTTGTGGTGTCACGTTTTCGTAGTTAAGAAACCGCGAGTCGAAAGAAATATCAGTTTGAGAGTGTAGGTATGTACTGATAACCTTTTTGGTATCGAAACTAATCTACCTGGAAACAACTGTTTCATTATAGAGACGAAAAATTATACGACAGATCCAACTAGTATTGAAAAGAAGGTTCCTCGTTCACAGAAAATTAAAGTACCGACGTTAGTGGTAGACGTCACTAAAACCTCGGGGGGGGGGTTTATATTTCAGACAGTGACAAAGGTAACAAAGGGGTAGATAAACGGTACTTCACTACCCTGGTCTACGGTACTAGAAACAAAAGACTTACAACTCGAAATTCGGTTGAAAAAGTGAGAGGAGAAAGTGAAAGTAGTTCTCCGAGAAATCAAGAAGGAGCGAAAGACGGTATTCCCACCACAGTATATGTATAGACTCCAATAACTATAAAGAGGACCGTTAGAACTAAGGGAGAACACAAAGAAGGTCAGGTCGCAAAGGTACTACATGAGACGTATATTCAATTTATTCGTCCCACTGTTATATGTCGGAACTGTATGAGGAAAAGGATAAACCTTGATCAGACAAAAAGGTTCAGGTCAAGATTGACAACGAAGAACTGGACGTATGTTTAAAGAGTCCTCCGTTCAGTCCACCAGACCATAAGGGTAGAGAAAGTCTTAAAAAGTGTCAAACAACATTAGGTGTGTCGGTTTCCGAAACCGTATCAGTTATTTCGTCTTTATCTACAAAAAGACCTTGAGAGAACGAAAAATCTACTATGTTGTCTATAACCGTCAAACTAGAGACCAAGGAGACGGAAAAGATTTAGGTCAAACTTGTAGACCTTCAAGTGCCAAGTGCATGATAACTTCGGACTCAACTTCTTAAAACTCGTAGTGAAACGATTGCACACTCTACTCACGTCAACACACCATCAAACCTATAAGAAACCGTAACGGAAAGAAACCCTAACCTTACTTTTGACTGGAAAAGGTCAGGACACCGGTGACGACTCAAAAGGTTTAAACTTCAGCGAGTTGACCTAAAGGTAGTGGAGGTGATCGAAACAAGCATGACTACGAAAGATTCCGGGTAAACTGAAGTGTGAGGTCCTACTGACCGAGATCCACTCACTAGTGTGGTAGCACGAATAGACCCGGTACTTCTAGAAAAAAACATATGAAGAAGACACATAAGAACGGTGAAGAAGAATTATCGAAGACGAAGACAATCCAGGTATGGTAAAGACAGGAAATAACACGGGTAGAAACGTACTGTACAAGGGAACTATAGAGATTAAAATAACTTCTCTAGAGATCAGAAAGGGTAAGATAACAAAGGGGGATAAAGAAACGTAACTAGTGACTCCTTCTGAAAGAAAAGAGAGGAACAATAAGAAACGTTGAGAGGTAAGTTTACCCATATAGAAAGGAAAAGAGGCAACGGAAATCGAAGAGAAGAAAAGAGTCGATAAACATTCCGGAGGAGTCTGTTGGTAAAACGGAAAAACGTAAAGAAAAAGAACCCTTACTAGAACTAGGGACAGAGGACATGTTACAGTGTTTGGAGACAGGTATTAAGAAGTCCATGAGACGTAATCAGGATAAAAAGGACTAAACATACTGAGGTTTTGGTTCAAGAAGTCAAGGGCCTTTACAGAACTGAGTATAAAGAAATAAATTTTGTTATAAAAATGATACTCTAATTTTTAAATTCTTATTTAAAGTTTTCTATACGAAGATCAGTCTGAGATGAGTATTGTAAAAACATAGCAAAAAATAGTCGAGTACTTGAGAAAGACTATTAGAAACTACTTCATCTACATATCACTTCATTTCCAGCAAGTCAACACAGACTGAGAAACGTTGGGGTACCTGACATCGAGTGGTCCGAGGAGACAGGTACCTTAAGAAGTCCGTTCTTATCTCCTCACCCATCGGTAAAGAAAGAGGTCCCCTAAAAGGACTAGGTCCCTAACTTGGGCCCAGAGGACGTAACCTTCGTCTAAGAAAAGGTAGACTCGGTGGTTCCATTCGTGAATACTTAATAAACTATTGACTAAGAGTTTCGAATAGGAAATAGAGAGATATATAAATAGAAGATAAAAATCCGTATTTATACATTCAAAAACAATATCGTAATCGATTTTAGTCATAGTTTCTTTTAGTCCCTTCTTCTTAATTTTGAAGTACCTAAGTAAAAAATAAATATGTTGAATCTTTAAAAAAAAATCAACTTCGGGAGTAAAAAAAATTCGGCGTACTCACAAACCAAACTTAACGTGTAGTTTCTAAGACCATATCACGTGTAAAATCCACGGGTATAGAAATACTTATTATATAAGGTATAGAAAAAGGAGATAACTAGATTCTCTATACAACTTCAGCAAATAATACTACAACAAACACAGTTAATGAGAAAAACAATAGGTGTAAAAAAACGAAATATGTAAAACTACAATGTAAAAAACTAGGTATTTAAACCTACTATATTATAGTAGGACAACCAAACATTGAAAATAGTTGTATTTTATAAGGAAAACAAATCAATTATGAAATGGTGAGACATAAAAAAGACCTATCTGAAGAGAACTACATAGATAAAGAAATGAAAGTTTGAAAACGACAGTAAAACATGGTATACACAGAGAATACTTATTCTGTACTCATTCAAAGTAAGGAAGTCAAGTCAAGTCAAATCAGCGAGGTAACACAGGTTGAGAAACACTGGGGTACCCGACGTCGTACGGTCCGGAGAGACAGGTAGTGGTTGAGGACCTCGAACGAGTCTAAAGGTGACTCAGTCACTACGGTAGGTTGGTAAAGTAGGAGACAGTAGGGGAAGAGGAGAGTGGAAGTTAGAAAGGGTCGTAGTCCCAGAAAAGATTACTCAGTCGAGAAGTGTATTCCACCAGTTTCATAACCACAAAGTCGAAGTCGTAGTCAGGAAGGTTACTTATAAGTCCTGACTAAAGGAAATCCTAACTGAGCAAACTAGAGGGACGTCAGGTTCCCCTGAGAGTTCTCAGAAGAGGTTTGGTGTCAAGTTTTCGTAGTCACAAAGTCGTGAGTCGAAGGAAATATCAGGTTGAGAGTGTAGGTATGTACTGATGTCCTCTTTGGTATCGAAACTCATCTACCGGGAAACAACCGTTTCGTTACACAGACGAAAAATTATACGACAGATACAACCGAAGGACCCACCGAGTCGACCATTTCTTAGACAGGCGTTACGCCCTCTAGACCCAAGCTAGGGACCCAGTCCTTCAAGGGGACCTCTTCCCTTTCCGATGGGTGAGGTCATAATACCGGACTTCTTAAGGTACCTGACATATCAGGTACCCCAGTGTTTTTCAGACTGAGTTGACTCACTGAAAGTGAAGTGATCCAACCAGTATCGAAAAGAAGGTTCCTCGTTCGCAGAAAATTAAGGTACCGACGTCAGTGATAGACGTCACTAAAACCTAGGGAGGGGGTGGTTTTATTTCGGAGAGTGACAAAGGTGACAAAGGGGTAGATAAAGGGTACTTCATTACCCTGGTCTACGGTACTAGAAGCAAAAGACTTACAACTCGAAATTCGGTTGAAAAAGTGAGAGGAGAAAGTAAAAGTAGTTCTCCGAGAAGTCAAGAAGAAGTGAAAGACGGTATTCCCACCACAGTGGACGTATAGATTCTAATAACTATAAAGAGGGACGTTAGAGGTAAGGTCGAATACGAAAGAGGTCGGTCCGTAAAGTGTACTACGTATATTCAATTTATTCGTTCCACTGTTATATGTCGGAATTTAGGTAAGGAAGTTGTAAGTATAAATAGTACTAATAATTGTAAAATTAAAAAAAGAATGGTAGTAGAGAATTCGAAAACTAAATAGTACGAGAAACAAAAAAAAAAAAAATTAAAAGTGTAAACGACTAAACTCCAAACTACAAAAACATAAACGACTAAACTATAAAAACAAGGAAGAAATAAAGTGGAAATCACTGAACCTCTCACAGTAAACCACACTAGACCCCATGAATCTTCAAAACCGAAGGACCAAGGGGAAGAAAACCAAGAAATCCTTCGAAGAAGGTAGTCAGGTATACCCCGATAGTCAGTGGCACTGTCTCCACACCAGGATCACTGATTTGGGATACACTGGCTTCGACCGATCAGTCTCGTTGAGAGAACAGACGAGTACTTTTACTTTAGTTCCTACTCGAGTAGGGACTAACCCTGGAAGAGACCCTAGTTTTACTGATAGTGGAGGAAGTGTTATAGTACATTGGAAATCATATAAAACCCGAAGGGACCACCGAGTCTACCATTTCTTAGACGGACGTCACGTCCTCTGGGCCCAAGTCAGGGACCCAACCCTTCTAGGGGACCTCTTCCCTTACCGATGAGTCAGGTCATAAGAACGGACTTCTTAAGGTACCTGGTCTCCTCGGACCACCCGATGTCAGGCACCCCAGTGTGTCTCAGTCTGTACTGACTCACAGATGTGATAGGGAAAATCATATAAAACTGAGGAGGGGTGAGAGGAGATTTTAGTGGAGAAATTGACTTCAGTAAAAGTTAAAATTAACTTAAAACTTCGAAAATGTCATATCAAGAAAGTAAAAGTGCTATAAATTTACAAAAGGATTTAATTCGAAATTCAGGTATATTTGTAAAGAAATATAAATACATATTCAAATGATCAAAGGAAAAAGTTGTAATAAAGAATTTAGAGTACAGAAGGATAAAAAATCTATGAAATTAACATCCTTATACATAATCTTAAAAAAGTCTTTGGAACTCGCTCATACTTCAAAGACTAACGAATCAACTTATTTTTAAAGAGTAAACAAAAGTGTAAAGGTACTATTTTAAAATATATTTTTAAGTTAAACATTTTAAAATATATTTTTAAAATTTTAAAAAACGTATTTTAAAATATATTTTTAAGTCTAATTTTTAAGGAAAGGAAATCTTGAGATATCTTTTATAATGTCATAGAAACGTAGGGTACTTCTTCTATTTTTCAAATTTCGGTAGACTCAGAACTGGTAAATCCTGATAAAAAGATTTTATTAAAATAAAGACCTCTACTCTTTAGACTGGACTTATTAAAATTCACAAAGGAAAAAGTAATAATAACGAACCCATTTTGATTTCTAAGACGACAAGGAACCGAGTTTCTTTTTTTGAAAATAACAATAAGTTCTTTGACAAATTTTTATTAGAAATTTATTAAGTTCAATATATACTTATGTATGAATGACACAAGTTGACGTCATTATGGGTCTTATTTTCGAATCTTAGATGGGTAGTCGGGAAATTAAAGGGGTGTCAGTATACCATCGATATATAGAGTGGTCGTACATGGATATCCTCGACGATGAGACTCTGACGTAGAATCCCACGTACTAGTGCCCCGTCCCTGTTTTCTAACTTGTCACCTTTCAAATAACTAAAGTGTCGTACACGGACTCTATGTCCTAAATTACGGGACCGTTTCAGGGGACCTCAACCATACCTGCACGATGACTTTACTGACGACGACGACGACGACGATTCAGCGAAGCCAGTACAGGCTGAGACACACTGGGGTATCTGCCGTCGGGTTGTCCGAGGGGGTAGGGACCCTAAGAGGTCCGTTCTTGTGACCTCACCCAACGGTAAAGGAAGAGGTTACGTCCTTTCACTTTTCACTTTCACAGCACAGGTTGGGAGTCGCTGGGGTACCTGACGTCGGAAGGTCTGAGGAGACAGGTACCCTAAAAGGTCCGTTCTCATGACCTCACTCCACGGTAACGGAAGAGGCCCTTACTGAAGATCCTCGTATCTTTTTCACTACCGAGTATTTCATATACTTGAACTTTACGGTCTTAAAGACTCACTCTGTCACCTCCTTCCCTAGTTTTCCGGGTTCCTTGAACCTTACGACTTCACCCAGGTACAATACTTTGGTCTTCTGGGTGATCTCGTAGTACAAGGTCTCCACATGGATCTCTTGTATGGTGGGTGGTTCCGGTATACCTTCCACGATCACCCTCGTAGTGATTAGTACTAACGACGACGACGACGACGACGACGATTCAGCGCAATCAGTACAGGCTGAGACACGCTGGGGCATCTGCAGTCGGGTGGTCCGAGACGACAGGGTAATCAGACAGGAAACATACCTTCTCCTCTAAAATTACCCTCCCCTCTAACAATATCAAGATCCAACTATTCTTGGCCTTTATCACATCCGGTCCACCGTCGTGAATTGACGACCTTCGGTCCACCTATGTTAATGACATTACTTGATGTCCGGACCTTACTGTCGGTTCCCCTAGACTAAACTTCTCTCAAAACATTTTCCCATTAGTTTGTTCACTGGGGTGCCCGTTTTATCTACTCTCGGTTTTATACATGATGAGTCACTCATGGTAGCATTGTTTAGTTCCTATTCATTAGTCTTTGAAGGGACCACCAGGTCATCAATTCTGAAATGGAAGGTTACGTCCCCCACACCCAAGTTAGGGACCAGACCCTCGGTTCTAGGGTATACGGAGCCCCGGTTTCTTTGGTTTTGTCTGTCTTCGTTACACCATTCTTTAATTTATTTCTAAAATTTTTACCAGGTGTAGTTTTTCAGAAAAATCTTTTTTTTGCTATTCACTAGTCTTCTGACTCTCGTAACGGAGTTATTTTTGAGTACTATGAAACGAGTTTATGTCTAGACTTGGTTACAAATCTGGACCTCGTGCAACTTACTTCTCCTTCGACCTAGGTGTCCTTCTTTCGGGGACGTTGCACTACTGTTACTAGCATCATTATTAAGACGGTAGAGAAGAGATTTCTCTACAACAGTAAATGGGTTCATTTACGTGAGAGCCTTTTCTTCTCAACACCCTTATTATTATCAGGGACGTTTCTACAGGACCTTGGATACTGACAATACGACATACAGTCCCTCTTAATTTCAACGTCTACCCTGCAGGGACCACAGGTCACCAACCCTCAGACGGACGGTTAAGTCCCGTCGACCCAAACTATGGACCAGACCCTTCTAAGATGTAAGATGTCTCGTTGATTCGGATACACGGTATTAATGACTTCGTGTCGGTTTTTATTTTTATTTATTTATTAAAAAAAATTCTTCAACGGCTACCACCTCTCTCAACGTACCTTTGTGTACATAATGGTATACATTTTATCTAAAGGTCACCCTTACACGACATACTGAGTCCCTCGAGTTTGGGTACAAGACACTGTTGGATCTTCCTACCCTACCCTACCCTCCACTCTCCACCCTCCCTACAAGTTCTCCTTCCCCTGTACCGACTAAGTACAACTACATACCGTTTTTGGATTTTCTTTCGACTCACGGCTTCTTAACTACGAAAACTTGACACCACAACCTCTTCTGAGAACTCTCAGGGAACCTGACGTTCCTCTAGGTCAGTCAGGATTTCCTTTAGTCAGGACTTATAAGTAACCTTCCTGACTACGACTTCGACTTTGAGGTTATGAAACCGGTGGACTACGTTTCTTGACTCAGTAAATTTTTCTGGGATTACGACCTTTTCTAACTTCCGCCCTCCTATTTCCCTACTGTCTCCTACTCTACCAACCTACCGTAATGGCTGAGCTACCTGTACTCAAACTCGTTCAAGGTCCTCAACCACTACCTGTCCCTTCGGATCGCACGACGTCAGGTACCTCAACGTTTCGTTGTCTGTGCTGATTCACCGACTTGACTTGACTGCCGTCCTTGGTCGTATGATAACATTTCGTTAATAGGGAGTTAATTTTCATTTATTTTGAAATTTTCATTTTTTTTATATATTTCAAAGTCTACCTTAATTCCAACGATTAGGCAAATGAAATTTACACCTTCATTCTCCTCTCTGTTTCACAGTCTCACTACGTTGTACTCTTTCTGCACTGGTCGATAAAGACCGAAACTTCTACTTACCCCGGGTGTTTGGTTCCCTTATACCCTTTTAAAATCTTCGACCTTTTCCGTTCAGTCACCTAAGGTCTTCCTTGTGATTGGAACTAAATCGGGTCACTCTGGGTAAAATCTGAAACTGGAGATCTTGATATTCTATTATTTAAAAACAACAAAGTCGTATACTTTAAACAATGTTTTCGTTATCCTTTACATGTTCGTTATCTTATGTGTCTATGAGTAGGTAAATCAAACGTTCAGATCGGTGATGTCCCCGGTCTATTTAGGATCTCCTATCGTAATCCGATGACGTTTGAAGGAGGTTCATCATCGGGGTGAACGTCGGGGACACATTTCACAATTAAACGATCGTCTAATTATACCGGAGTTCATGTACCTAACACCGGGGACTCAACCGTTTACGACAGAAAAGGTAAGGTTAGTCCTTTTTTTTTTTTTTTTGTGGAGAGTTGTACCTTACCCGTTGTTATCTATAAATGTCAAAAAGGGTCCCGATGAAATTTAAATGATGGAATACAGTATCCTATCAGATAGTATTATATCAGACTTCTCCAGACCTAGTACACCTATAGGGGAGTTTATTGTGTAACTCGGTGATGTAGTTTGTATAATAAGATCATCATAGTCCCCTGGTTTTCACCGATCGTAGGACCTCCGGAACCGTTCTATGGATTCATGGATTCCCGACTTCCATTTGGGATGTTTCTAAGTTTCCAGATAGTGTGACCTTTTTAAAAGTCGACAAGTCATCAACACTCACACGGTCCTAAAGGGAAGTTTTATTTTCTGTTTGATAACTTAGAACGTTGAAGGAAGTACTCTTTCTTTTATATTACGGACCATCCGGAAAAACCTATATCTTCCGTCGTGTAAGACTCGACTCACGACTTCTTGACTACGAAAAATTGACACTACGACCTCTTCTTAATGAACCTGTCCTTTCTCGAGTTTGGTCAGTTGGGGATTTTCTTTAGTTCGGACTTATAAGTAACCTTCCTGACTACGATTCAACTTCGAGGTTATGAAACCGGTGGACTACGCTTTTCGACTGAGTAACCTTTTTCTGGGACTACGACCCTTTCTAACTCCCGTCCTCTCCCCTGGACTATCTCTTACTCTACCAACCTACCGTAGTGACTGGGTTACCTGTACTCAATCTCGTTTCAAACACTCTATCATTTCCTGTCCTTTCGGACCACACCACGTAAGGTACTGCAGAGTTTCTCAACCTGTGTTGACTCACTGACTTGTTGTTGTAAGATTACACCCTTACGATGAGGTTAGGTATATGACTCGTAGGGACTTCCGACGGTAGTAAAATACCCCGCGTCTTGTTCTTTCCCAAGACGTCGTCCGGGGATGTTACAATCGTCGATGGACCGTCTGAGATCACATAAGCCATATACTTACTTCACCACGACACACCCCAAGTACCCTTTGATGACATCATCTTAGTCCGAAAACCTCGATCTGATACGGGAGCACCGTCTATTAGTATACGAAAAACTTTTTGTTAAGGACGACACGATGACCCGAGACCATCTCTACCTCGTAGACTGAGTCTCTATGGTTTACTGATACGTGAACCTTGACCTAAGATAGTCTAGGTGAGTCGACATTTGGTCCCGTCCGAGTCATCGTTAGGTAACAATCTCCTTATACCACGTAGACCCCAGGTCGTACTCGTCCTGATTCCTGTATTCGTTCGACGTACTCGTCCATCGGACCTAGGAGTCCGGTAGATGATGACGACGTAAAGAGTCGAGCAGGGACAACTGTAACCCCTCTAGTGAATATTAATCTGTCGTCTCGAAAGGTCTACCCCGTCGTGTCATATACCGAACAACAACGAGTCAACGAGTCAGTACAGACTGAGAAACACTGGGGTACCTGACGTCGTGTGGTCCGAAGGGAAGTGGTAGAGGATCCTCAAACGAGTTTGAGTACAGGTAACTCAGCTAATACGGTAGGTTTGTAGAGTAGGAGACAGCGGGGGAAGAGGATGGGAGTTAGAAAGGGTCGAACTTCCAGAAAAGGTCACTTAGTCGAGAAACGTAGTCCACCGGTTTCATAACCTCAAAGTCGAAGTCGTAGTCAGGAAGGTTACTTATAAGTCCTGACTAAAGGAAATCCTACCTAACCAACGTAGAGAAACGATAGGTTCCCTGAGAGTTCTCAGAAGAGGTTGTGGTGTCAAGTTTTCGTAGTCAAGAAGTCACGAGTCGGAAGAAATATCAGGTTGAGAGTGTAGGTATGTACTGATGACCTCTTTGGTATCGAACCTGATTTATCTGGAACCGGTCGTTTCACTACAGAGACGAAAAATTTTGCAACGGATCCAAACAGTATCGAAAAGAAGATTCCTCGTTCGTCGAAAATTAAAGAACCGACGTCAGTGGGTGAACGGTTTAAACATAGTCTAAGCCGAAGGTATCTTAGATCAGAAACTGTCGGGTGTTAGGGTGAAGGTAAAGGTCGAAGTCCATGATTCTTTTACATCACATATAAAAAGATCCAGAAAGATATCCAGATATACACACATGCAAATATATGTTTTTGTGTAGTTGTAAATTTTACATTTGTAAAAAGAAGTTTCTTTACCCTAGTATGACATATAAACCAAAAGATACTGATCTGTAGCAAAACCTCTTCCGTTGCCGTTGGGTGAGGTCATGAGAACGGACCTTTTAGGGTACCTACCTCCTCGGACCTTCCCACGCCAGGTACCCCAGCGACTCCCAACCTGTGCTGACTCGCTGAAGTGAAAGTGAAAAGTGAAAGGACGTAACCTCTTCCGTTACCGTGGGGTGAGGTCATAAGAACGGACCTTTTAGAGTACCTACCTCCTTGGACCACCCGACGTCAGGTACCCCAGCGCTTCTCAGTCTGTGCTGACTCGCTGAAGTGAAAGTGAAAAATGAAAGGACGTAACCTCTTCCTTTACTATTGGGTGAGGTCACAAGAACGGACCTCTTACGGTCCCTACCCCCTCGGACCACCCGACGACAGATACCCCAGCGTGTCTCAGCCTGTACTGACTTCACTGGATCGTAGATATATATATACGGATTCCTTCCTCTCTATATATCTCTCTATATATCTGTGTCCAAATAATATCCTTAACCGAGCGTGACAATACCGTCGGATGGTGGACGGTAGACGTTCGACCTCTTGGTCCTTTAAACCACCACATTAAGTCAGACTCAGGCTTCCGGATTTTTGGTCCTCTCGGTTCCCGTATTCGGGGTCAGGTTCAGACTTCCGGACTCTTGGTCTCGGTCACAGACTCCCGTCCCCTTCCCCTTTCACGATTTAGTGTGTTTCCCTTGTTCAAACGAGAGGCAGACGGAAAGACAAGACAAGTCCTGGAGTTCCCTGACCTACTACGGTCAGATGTACTCACTCCTAAGTGAACCAGATGGTTGAGTGTACGGTTTAGAGAAGACGTTTGTGGGAGTGTCTGTGGGGGCCTTTATTATAAAATGGTCGGAAGACTCGTAGGGAAATCGGGTCAGTTCAACTGTATATTTTGATTGGTGATGTTCGTAGTATAATAGAACAAATGACATCGAAACATCTGACTCTAATAAGTGTAAAAACCTATATCGTCAAGTAGAAAAAAAAAAAAAATTTGACTTTGGTTCACCAACACACTAAGGAATTTTATACAAGAAAAGGTTTTAAAAAAAGAGAAGATCGAGGAAATATAAAAGTGTATTTTAAATTGAAGACGAAAACCGTTTCTACCTCATTGTCCCTGGACTTTATGGGAGTACGAACTTTATTGATCTTTTGACTTATTTTATGTACTTTGTTGTCAGAAATCCGTAGCCTGTAGTCCGACACGGTCAGTCTAGTGACTCTATTCTTTGCCCTCTACTCGAAACACTAACGGAGAAATGACGGACCTCTTCCAAAGGTCCGGTGTCGTGTTCCTCCTCCTCTGGGTCGTCTCGGACTGTCAGAAGGACTCAACTCCTCTTTTACAACTCTTAGAACGCTCCTGTTCGTTCTCAAGGATCCCGTCTCATATTTCCTAGTCTCTGACAGTTCTCTCAAGACTTCTAGAAGACTAAAAGACAAAATCAACCAGGAGACGACCCATGACTATTAATGTACACATACTCCTTTCCCGAACTCCGACCCCTATCTTAAGAGAGGGGGTCTCCGTCTCCCTTTTTAGGGTCCACGAGTGCACCCCGGACTTTATGTAGTGCAAGAGTGGCCGGTCTTACTTTCTAGAACATTAAGTGTCCCGTAACCCGTCTCTCAAGTCCTTCTATACCCTCGGTTTACTCTGTAACCGATCTCGAAAAAAAACATAGAGTGGGGTGTTTCAAATTTTCGTCTGGACTTTCTTAGTTTGATAAAGGTCCATTGATTTGAAACATAAGTTCGTGTCTTTATAGGTCGTGGTTGTTCCATTATAAGTGTTACAAATCTTAGTTTATTTTTGTTCTTTCGTGGGATGTGAGAAAAATTTTAAATAAAAATTAACCTTCTATTAACAAGATGTTATACACAACAGAAAAAGGTATGTTGTGTTAAGTCGGTATTTATATGTGGACAGGGGACGGAGAACTTGGAGAGAAGGTCGGGGGTGGGGTAGGGTGGGGGATCTAACAGTGTCTCGTGGTACAACTCGAGGTACAATATGTCGTTGAAGGGTAATCGATAGATAAAATGTATACCATTACATGTACAAAGTCACGATGAGAGAGTTGAGTAGGGATGGGATTTGAGATATCATATCATATCCTACGAAGAAAAAACGATTTTTTTTTTTTTTTTTTCTACGATTTGTAATACTTATAATGGAACAACCCACGGGACACTACTGGATTTTCCCACCCTAAGTCCTCTCAACCTTCCTCCGGGTTCTCCCTCCCCTATACATATATGAATATCGACTAAGTAAAGTAATATGTCGTCTTTGATCGCGTTGTAATATTTCGTTAATATGAAGTTATTTTTTTTCTTTTTCTTTCATGGGTTACACCATTCACCTTATTATCGGGGGTTTCTATAGTTGTGAGATTAGGACCCTTGGACACTTAAAATGGTATATACCATTGTCTCCGAAACGTCTACACTAATTCTATTCCTAAAACTCTATCCTACCCAATAGAACCCAATAGGTCCATCTAAGATTTACATTAGGGTTTAACTATTTCCTTTCTTCTGTCTCCCTCTAAACTAATGTTTCTGTCTTCCGTCACACTAATGACTTCGTTCTACGATGGGTCGACCGAAACGTCTACCGTCTCCTCGGTACTCGGTTCCTTACGTTCTTTATGTCGGGATCTACGGTTCTTTCTTTACCTTTCTCAGTGGGAAACTCGGAGGTCTCACTTATACTGGGACGTCTGAGACTAAAACCGGGTCTCTTCACCTAAAGTCTGAAGACTGGAGGTCTTGATATTCTTTTTTCATATACAACGACTTCTCAGTCTGTGTTGAAGTCAAGTCAAGTCAAGTCAACGAGTCAACACAGGCTGAGAAACACTGGGGTACTCAACGTCGTGTGGTCCGGAGGGACAGGTAGTGGTTGAGGGCCTCAAGTGAGTTTGAGTGTAGGTAGCTCAGCCACTACGGTAGGTCGGTAGAGTAGGAGTCAGCAGGGGAAGAGGAGGACGGGGGTTAGGGAGGGTCGTAGTCTCAGAAAAGATTACTCAGTTGAGAAACGTTCTCCACCGGGTTTCATAACCTCAAAGTCGAAATCGTAGTAAGAAAGGTTTCTTGAGCGTACCGACTAGAGGAAATCTTACCTGACCAACCTAGAGGAACGTCAGGTTCCCTGAGAGTTCTCAGAAGAGGTTGTGGTGTCAAGTTTTCGTAGTTAAGAAGCCACGAGTCGAAAGAAGTGTCAGGTTGAGAGTGTGGGTATGTACTGGTGTCCTTTTTGGTATCGGAACTGATCTGCCTGGAAACAACCGTTTCATTACAGAGACGAAAAGTTATACGATAGATCCGACCAGTATTGAAAAGAAGGTTCCTCATTTACAGAAAATTAAAGTACCGACGTTAGTGGTAGACGTCACTAAAACCTCGGGGGTTTTATTTCAGATTGCGACAAAGGTGACAAAGGGGTAGATAAAGGGTACTTCACTACCCTGGTCTACGGTACTAGAAGCAAAAGACTTACAACTCGAAATTCGGTTGAAAAAATGAGAGGAGAAAGTGAAAGTAGTTCTCCGAAAAATCAAGGAGAAGTGAAAAACGGTATTCCCACCACAGTAGACGTATAGACTCCACTAACTATAAAGAGGGCCGTTAGAACTAAGGTCGAACACGAAGAAGGTCGGGTCACAAAGAGTACTACATGAGACGTATCTTTAATTTATACGTCCACTGTTATATGTCGGAACTACATGAGGGAAAGGATAAATCTTGGTCAGACAACACGGTCAAGATTGACAAGATTGACAACGAAGGACTGGACGTATATCCAAAGAGTTCTCCGTCCAGTCCACCAGACCATAAGGGTAGAGAAAGTCTTAAAAGGTGTCAACTAACACTAGGTGTGTCAGTTTCGGAAACCGTATCAGTTGTTTCGTCTTTATCTACAAAAAGACCTTGAGAGAAGGAAAAAGGTATTAGGTCGTCTACAACCGTGTTGAATCACTGACTCTTTGTTACACACACATACATATATATGTATACATATGACATATACATACATATGTATACATACCCGAGAGGTCCACCACGTCACCATTTCTTAAGCGGACGGTTACGTCCTCTGTACCCAAGCTAAAGACCCAGTCTTTCTAGGGGACCTCAACCTTTACCGTTGGGTGAGGTCACAAGAACTAATCTCTTAAGGAGTGTCCGATGTTGGGTCCTCCAGTACTTTCTCAACCTGTACTGACTCGTGTGTATGTATTCATACATATATAAGGATAATATATCTACCATTTCTTATTTATATAAGAAAAAAAATTTTTTCATATACAACGACATTCGGTGGTGTATCACCATTAAACAATGGCGTCGGTAGAACGTGTCTTTGGTTATACATAAAACCATAGTCCTTAGTTCATGACGTTTCGCAACTTCCACCTTGTACCAAAGAAGAACAACTAATATCATTTTACTCTCTTCTTTCTCTATTTAATTCTCTTCTTAACAATTCGTTTTTCTTTGGTCTTAAACTACTAAATCTTTTAGGAATCGGATAGGTCTGACGTTTTTTTTGTTTCGATTTTAAACCTCTCAGTAACGGTCTTTTTCATACGAGATTTCACCACGTCACCGTTTCTTAGGAGGACGGTTTCGTTTCCTACACTCAAACTATAGACCCAACTCTTCTAGGAGACCTCGTCCTTTACCGTTGAGTAAGGTTTTAAGAACGGACCTTTTAAGGTACCTGTCTCCTCGGACCACCCGATCAGGTATCCTAACGTTTCTCAACCTGTGCTGACTCACTGACTCGCGTGTGTGTGTGCATTTCTCTTTTGGTTCCTATACAGACATATAGAAAACGATCACGAAACCTTCTTAGTTTACTAGTCATATAAGTAAGTACGTCTCGCTTAAACTTCCCTACTTCGTGTACTAAGTACCTAGAGGAATCGGTAGAGTCGTCTTCAGTCTTTTTCTACACTAATGTCATCTCCTCGGATAACAAATTACCGGATGTAAAGGTACGGTATGTAGCCTCTGACTGTTCTTCCAACATAGTCGTCTTTTTCACTGTTGAATCTGATTTTTCCTGTTCGTTGTCCTACTTTACTTTCTTCCAACAACCAGGGGGTCTTAAGGTGTCCGTCCTTTATACTATTTTGATGAGTAGACGTTTATACAAGATGGGAAGTTCTTTTTTCCTACTGAAATTCCCATTCCGTAACCCAGGTCTCCAGTCTCGGTCCTCAATGTCTCCTAATAAGGGTCGGAAACTTTGGATTGTGACCGGTCAACCTAAAACTTTAACGAACTCTGGTCACTGAGAAAAAGAAGGTACTAGAGGGAACACGTCACTCTTACAGACATTGACAATAGGATAAACATAACACACTCGTGTGTAGAATTAAACAATACCAACGATATTATTTTAGGGTGTCTAATCCACCGAATATTTGTTGTCTTTAAATAATGAACGTCGGAACCTCCGAACCTTAAAGTTCTAGTTCTACGACCGTCAAAAGTACAATCCACTCTCGGACGAATGACCAATTGTCTGTCGTTAAAGACCGACACAAGGGTGCACCATCTTTCCTCGTTCCCTCTAAAGACCCCGGAGAAAATATTCCAATAATTAGAGTACTCCCACTCTAATTAGAGTACTCCCACTTTGGGAGTAATGGATTGGTGAAGGGGTTTCGGGGTAGAGGATTATGGAAGTGGAACCCCTAATCCTAATTGTATACTTAAAACCTCCTATGTTTGTAAGTTTGGTGTCGTCGTATATTCATCGGACGATCAAAGTGTCCAAGTGTTTAACCCCTCTTAAAACGAGATCTTACCTAATATAGGTCTTAAGATATGTATAAACCGAATCTACTACTCTAAACCCTGAAGAACTCAACTACCATACATCCATTCTAAAGCCTCTTCCGTTACCGTTGGGTGAGGTCATGAGAACGGACCTCTTAGGGTACCTGTCTCCTCGGACCATCCGACGTCAGGTACCCCAGCGATTCTCAGTCTGTGCTGACTTGCTGAAGTGAAGGTGAAAATCGAAAGTGCGTAACCTCTGTCTTTACCGTTGGGCGAGGTCTCAAAAACGGACCTCTTAGGATCCCTACCGCCTCGGACCACCCGACGGTAGAG
The DNA here is from genome assembly GCA_006410555.1 of Capra ibex. Lineage (NCBI taxonomy): Eukaryota > Metazoa > Chordata > Mammalia > Artiodactyla > Bovidae > Capra > Capra ibex. The sequence continues at coordinate 78,556,501 of SJYO01041852.1, forward strand.
AGCCCAACGTGTCTCAGTCTGTACTGTACTGACTTCGCTGAATCGTCGACGTCGTCCATTCTAGACCGTGGACGTTATTATCTAACTCTGAAAACCTCTACAACCCTACATTATCTCGTTGTAGAGGGGAGTGACTTCAGTAATCAAAGGGAAACGAACTCCTAGACTTTACCGGAGGGCACTCAACCAATCAGACGTCGTTTTACGACTAGAGGAAATCCTGGTGAAGACGAAGGAGAGTAATGACGATCTGTATATCGGTCTGAGTCTGGAGAAGTGTAGGGTCTCCCACTTTAGGGTGCTCCTCTGTGGTACACGGGGGTCTACTAACGTTATATGTGATCTCTTTGTACATACCTTTACCTAGGATTCCCACGATCTAATCCTTAAGGCCTTTAGGGATTTAAGACTAAGAAAAGGAAGGGGATACGCGTCAGAGGGACGATTTACTGTGGTTCAAATAAACCATCAGATCTTCCTTCTATATGGTATATGTATAAACCATCCAATCCTTCCAGGAAGGAGTTCTCTTGTGGTCGGAGGAGAAATAAGTAGAAGTCCCCTGAAATTAGGACCCTTAACTAACTCCTAAGTGTTAAGAAATGACATCACCATTTCAGTCTGAAAAATTTGTAGTTCAGATTCGAGAAAGTGAATGTATGTACTTCTTTCTGAACAAGTGACGGAGAGATAAAGTCAGGATTCCCGCGACACTAGCTAAGTGGTTGTGCTTTCGAGATTCGTCCAAATTTATCGGAGTACTGATGAAACTGAGACGAAAGTAATGTCATTGGTATCTACGGAACAGAAACTCCTAATTCACGATAGTGAACGAGGGACAGTGGGATCGTAAGGTAGTAGGAGTCACTTAAGTAACTCAGGTCAATCTACCGTTGAAAAGAGTATGACCGAACGTCTCTTATTAGTGGTGGTTCGAGAAGTTCCTGTGGTCCCGATTGGACTAGTTACGTGAAGAGAGAAAAAGAGATCCAACGTTCTAATTCGGTAACATAATCAAAAGGGGGTTTTGAATGTACGAAAACCAAAATAACTATACGTGAATCAGAAACAAAACATAAATTAATTAAAACACAAATAATTACATAAAGAAATTAAAGAGATATGAATTAAGTAGTAAAAAAGAACTAAGACTCAATTTTAAAACCGCAAGAAACAAAAGTTAGAAAGAATTGAAACTATTTAATAAAATTCGACATTCGAATAAAGAACGAAACCTATAGTATACAGTATAATTTGACCTAGTGTATACGAAACTATTCGCTAAAAGAAACAGTAAGTAAAAAGACATCAAACATTGAAACCAAAACTATAGGAGAAATTTGGTTCTCAATAAATTTTCTCACGAAGATTTAGAGATTCACGTGTATAAATTTTATTTTTAATAAGAAAAGAACAATACGAACGAAAATGACACCAACAATCGTTTATACAATATATACTAAAAAAGGGAACTTAAATAATTGTAAAATAAATACCGGAGTATGTACCTGTTACTAATATTGACAAGAGGTACGAACTTTTCGTCTATGTTAGAAATGAAACTCCCCAATTCTTCCTTTGGATCAAGACAAGGAAAAAGGATATAGATGACAGAATAGGGAGGACGGAGAGTGAAGGTTGTTATTAAAGTTTTAAGACGAGACCCAGAGACAAAATTGTAAGGTTTTAATTTTATCTAGTCACCGGAAGTGGTGACATAAAGGGATGAAGGAGAAGGGGGAGGTGGTGGTAGAAGATTATTTGAAAATAAAGTTTTGTCGTAAGAAATTGGGATTAAAGATCTATAATAACTGTAAAATCGAGATTTGAGAACAAATGAAAAGGAACTTAATACGGAAAAGTGAAAAATATTAGGAGTAACTTGTATATAAAATATCACAAATTTTCGTTCAAAAAAAAAAAACGAATGTGAAAGAACTCTTTTACTTTCACTTTCACCAAGTCAGAACAGGTTGAGAAACTCTGTGATACCTGATATGTCAGGTACCTTAAGAGGTCCGGTCTTATGACCTCACCCATCGGAAAGGGAAGAGGTCCCCTAGAAGGGTTGGGTCCCTAACTTAGGTCCAGAGGGCGTAGTCCGTCTAAGAAATGGTCGACTCGGTGTTCCCTTCGGGTTCTTATGACCTCACACATCGTATAGAGAAGAAGTCGCCTAGAAGGGTTGGGTCTTTAGCTTGGCCCCAGAACAGGTAACGTCCGCCTAAGAAATGGTTTACTCGATAGTCCCTTCGGAACATGTGAGTCAGAAAACGATTAAACTCTAAGAAACAGGACTTAATCAAAAGAGAAACGAAGAAACAACGGATCCCTCCTATATTTCCATCATATAAACTCTCGTACATTTTAAATAAGAGAACGAGAAGGTACCCCTACCATAGATCCGACCATTTCTTAAGAACTTAGAATGAAGAATCTTTATAAAAAGGGACAGAAGGTCTCAACGTTCACTCCTCAGGGAACACTACAAGAAAGGATTCAATTAGACGCACACAGATACACACACACACACACAGACACACATACATATACATATAATTACAGACCTTAATATAAAAGAAGAACCCTCAGTGTCAAAAAAGTCTAAAAAAGTTTTAAGTAGAGTGAACTTTTAATTAATTGCGAATGAGGAACTTTCCTTTCAATACTGGTTGGCTCTATCGTATAAGTTTTTGTCTCTGTAATGAAACGGTTGTTTCAAGGCAGATCAGTTTCGATACCAAAAAGGTCACCAGTACATACCTACACTCTCAACTTGACACTTCTTTCGACCCACGACTTCTCAACTACGAAAACTTGATACCACAACCTCTTCTGAGAACTCTCCGGGAACCTGACGTTCCTCTAGTCGGGACCCACAAGAAACCTTCCTGACTATGATTTCGACTTTGAGGTCATGAAACCGGTGGAGTACGCTTCTCAACTGAGTAACCTTTTTCTGAGACTACGACCCTCCCTAACCCCCATCCTCCTCTCCCCTACTGTCTCCTACTCTACCGACCTACCGTAGTGACTGAGCTACCTACACTCAAACTCACTTGAGACCCTCAACCACTACCTGTCCCTCCGGACCGCACGACGCTAAGTACCCCAGCGTTTCTCAACCTGTGTTGACTCGCTGACTCGACTTGACTTTTAATTAATACGAACCGTGTAAATTAGACTTTTTGTTAGAAAGAAGTCAAGAGAAAAGTTTGAATCGTAAACATACAAGAGAGAAATGGAGAACCTTACCCGTAACAAAACCTAGACAGAAAAATAAGTCCTGGAAGTTGGAAAGACAATACCCCGAAGTAACATTATGTGAAGAAGATAGACTGGAAAGTATGAAAATTAAAACAAAAGTCTTCATAGGTGAGACAAAACCACAAGGAGATTACTTAAAATTTTAAGTTCATGATACTAAAATTTTTTTTTAGAAAAGGTTTATTTATAAAAACCAAAAGATTTAGAAGTAAATCGTCAGAAGAACATACGATGACTAAATGTATCATGAAAAGAATTTACATAAAAGAGAGATAGATTTAGACGGAGTACCCTCTGTAGACAGGATCAAAAAACAAAATACCAACTAAAAAAAAAAAAAAAAAAACGGGACAAGAAGCAGGAAATTCGACGACTCGGGGACTGTATTGGACTCTAGGAATAAACGAAAGGGTGTTCTCACGTACCCCTTCGGTCGAACAACCCTAGAGAGTCAGTCACCACCTCCTTTCTACTCTCGATTCTTCCTTCGAATAGTCACCCACACTTGAACTATGTGATAGTCGTAAGAAGTGAAGCCCCACACATACACATCACCTACCATCACCGGGAAGAAGTGAGTGTTCTTTCTCCCGTTGAGTCTGGTTGCCATGTTAAGGAGGGTTCTCACCAGACGTTTCATCTTGATCTCCCAAGGGACCAAACCTCTATATCCGAGTTTGGTAACCTATGTTTTAGTCATACACAGAAGGTAAAGGTGGTCCCACTGTCCGGAAGAGGAGCCTACTGACTGAAACTCAGAAAAGTCGAAAAATTTCTACGAAATATCTTCGACGGAATTGATCCGGTTTGTTTGACAGACATCCTGTGATTTAGGATTCATCCGGTGTCAAAGAAGTAAAGGGAAGGGTCAGGATTCTGGGACGGGTGTAATCGGTAAATACAGTGATTAGTCGACCCTTTCCCTTCGAGACCCCGAGTCGTACTCGTTGATGACAAAGAGACGAAGAAAGGAACAAAAGACAAAGGAGGTGACTCTTGAGTAATTTGTCTCAGAGGACCTCAATATAGTATAAAATAACGAGATTTAAAACCTTTACAGGAATCGAAATAGAAGATCCGATGGTTAATTTCAGAAGTCGGTACATACAAAATAATAAGTCTTTAAGATGATTCAAAAGGAATAAAACCTTTAAAATACAAACAAAAGATTTTTGAGAAAAGACAAGAATTAACGAGAAAAAAAGGGGTATCTACGATCTCGAACAAAATGTTTTTATGACAGGAAAATTTATTGAAACTCCTATACTTAAATTAGAAAAGTTTTTAAATGAACGTACTACGAAAATTGAGACCCCAGTCAATAAAACAAACAAGTAGAAATATAAAGACAAAGTTCGACACCAAGAAAAGAGTCTCTGGGCCTTGATTTCTCGAGACACCTATTTTCGTGTATCCATTCTAAGGAAGGTCAATGACCCGTGACCCGTCCGTCCGATCGTCCCCAGGAGACATTGACGAGTTCAATCTTCCCATAATGATCCTACATCACAAAATACGGTACTTATTGTGATTAATTACACTGTTAAATAGTCTCACAATAAAACAAAAATTTTATACATCCATCGGTGAATATCTTCGGGATTTAAATATGATTTTTACTTTTGTCAACTCCAATAAAAACCACCACATGTATTTCATCGTAGTATATTTGTTGAAAGTCAAGTTTTAAAGTTAAGAAAATTATATAAGTCCGATGTTCTCCTAAATATTTATGTCAACACCTAGTTTTGTTAAGGGGAAAAATAAAAGTTTATGTAAAATCTGTTAGTTTCATCCTTTGAAAACCCCCGTAAAAATAGATACTCCCCTCTTGTGTCTTTTTAGTATTACAAGATCGATGCGATCTAGCACCTCCTTATATATACGTATTTGAAACAAAACAGGAACCTACAGATATATTAATTGACGTAAAAATGTCGTCAAGAAAGGGAAATGAACAAACTTACCCGAAAGAAGAAACATTGTTCCGAGAAACAATACAGGTGTAAATACATTTAATTATGTCAACGTATAAGAAATGTAAAATAATTTTCGAAACCGGAACGAAGTAACATTCAATTTAAAAGATATGGCTACGGTACAAATTATGTAGAAACTGTAGAGACCAAGTCTAAGTATGATTAAACAAAAACCTGTAGAAAAATTTTAAATAAACTGATACGACCCAGAATCAACACCGTGTGACAGAAACGACGTCGTACACTCGAGAATCAACGTCGTACATCCTAAACCAAGGGACTAGTCCCTACCTTGGGTAGAGGAACTTAACCCTCGTGTTACAGACTCGGTGACCTGATGGGTCCTTCAGAGTACGACTATTGTAAAACAGTTCTTCTTCGTGTTACCACCTACAATTTCTTCGTACGAGTTCAACTATTCTCGCTCGGTTTAGTTTCTCTATGGTTGTAGAGAGAGTAGAGTCTCCGTGAAAGTTTAAGACGTGTGAAAAACCAAGATACGTTCTATGCTTCCCTGTGTCCCAGTACCGAGAAGTGACAGACGAAAGGGTGTAAGAAAAGAAGAACACGGGTGTCCCCTTTATAAAGAGTTGAAATATTGGAGGATTTTTACTGTCGTCCAAGTCCTGGCGGACAGACGGTCACCTGAGGGTACTCTTAGGTGCCGGTCAAAAGGGGACAGAAAAGTTTTAGGTGTTAGCAAAATTCTAACTTAGTGAGGTCCCCGTGACTTCGGTCTGAATAACGTCAAGTCGACAATGATCTACGAATATTCTATTCTCTATTTTTGTTGTTATAATTTACGATTACCTAATCATATTCGTTTGTATGGTCTGAGTGTCACTATCATTTTCAACGTCGAGGTCAATGTGGTAGTGACCTTTAGAAGTTTTTTATTTCTGTGACTTTCCATGAAACAAAAGGTACCTAGTTCCATATTCTGGTAATAGAAACGAAGGACGAAGAATAAGTGATAATTTCTTTATAGTAGTAATAGTAGTAACTGTAGTAGTCAAAACTAAATAGACTTACCGGACGACTTTTTCTGGAGACCCTTGTAAATGTATAGGTTAATAATGTTCCACTAATAAGTATTGGAAATTTGACGGAGTGTGTCTTTTTACGGACTGGATCGACCTTCAAGAATTATTATTATGAAATGTGAACATATCACGAGAACTTCAAAGTTTTCTAAAGGTATAGATAAAAGAATTAAACTCGGAGGTTTGTTGGTCAAACTATTCATCTAATGTTCATAACGATAGAGGGAAAATATCTACTCCTGGATCTTCTTCTAGATAATTACTGAAATATACTTCAGTCAGTTGATAGACCAGAGTCTTGAATCTGACGTAGGATCTACAATGAGGGACCCGAGTCACTCTATTGTGATAAACAGAAGAGAGTCAAACGTTTCCAGTCATAGAAGTCCAACGTGACTTTTACTAGAGTTTTATTAGTTGTATTACTCAAATGAAAACTTTTACACCTTTTACAACAAGAAACAGTAAAGACGAAACTCCAGTAATTTTTGGGAACCACACCCCCTACCCTCCAGACCAGACTCAAGTGCATTGTAACTAAGGATCAACACAATGGAGTCTTTCTTATGGAACTTTTGTTCGGTTGAAGTCCTCGGTCAAACCGCCAGTCACCTCAAAAGAGATTATCTCTTATATAGACCAGAAGTGACGGAGTACCTGAATGAAAGAAACATACACGATAACTACCTTACGACCACAAGGTAAGGGATGGGAGTGGGGTTAAGTATATAACGTTGGATGGGTTGTACTACCATAAACCTCCACCCCGGAAACCCTGTACTAATCCAGTACTCCCCCGAGGGGACCACCGAGTTCACTATTTCTTAGCCGGACGTTACGACCTCTGTGTCTCTCCTTACAAATTAGAGACCCAACCCTTCTAGGAAACCTCCTCCCGTACCGTTGAGTGAGGTCATAAGAACGACCCTTTAGGGTGCCTGTCCTCTCGGACCTCCCGATGCAAGGTACCACAACGTCTCAGTCTGTGCTGTCTTCATTGACTCGTGCGTCCGTGTTTGGTAGTGTTTACCCTAATCACGGGAATATTTTGTCCGGGGCCTCTCGAAGGAAAGGAAAGAGGAGACACTTAGATGTCGGTCTTCCGTTGGTAGGTACTTGATCCTTCGAGAGTGGTCTATGGTTTATACGCACGTGGAAGTAGAACCTAAAGGTTCGGAGGTCTTAACACTTGTTATTTAAAGATAACAAATAGTCGAGAGGTCAGATATCATAAAATAACATTGTTGGACTTAACTGATTCTGTCATCCATACACTAATTTTTATATAAAAATCGTATCAATAACACCAATAATGGGGTCATTGGTAAGGTCAAAGAGAATGATGGATTGTTGAAAAGTAAGTCCGTAGGTGTAGAAGGAGTCCTTCGGTACATGAAATCCTAGAGACCAAACACAGACACGAAGACCTTATTAATACTTATATAAGAAAAATAGTGAAAGATTTCATAGAACCAAACGCATTGTTTAGTCAGAGGGATAAAACTCTTGAACTGAGCGCTGACATCCCCACCTCGAACACTGAATACTGAGTCCAGACTCGATCAGGTACTTTAGCGTATGAGACAAATACAACTAAGTCCCCACTCGTACCCTCACCTACACTTGGTTACTTTATATTCTTTTACAGACGACCCCCAAGTGTTCCTTCGTTTAAGGAAGTAAAAAAAAAAAATTTCTATCAAGACCTAGTTAAGAGATATTTAATTTGATTCTCCGAACATCGAGACTCTTAACGTCCGTCAATAAAACATGGATTTTAGTCCTCGGTTCACCTTCTACTTCAACTGTGTTACCTTTCGTCGTAGGTAGTACTATCCAGTCCCATAACGAATTGTTTTATTTCAAATAAAGAATGTCATCCACAAGTCACTCATGACCGTCCCGAAACCAAGATTTCTCATTAAGTTCCTGAACCCGAATATCTCCGAGGTGGTAGATTACTACGACGGTAGTCTCCAAAGTCGGAAGTGAGTCCGTCCCTTCCCTCGTAAAGACATCAGCGAAACCGAACTTTCATTGTATGGGATAACAGATTTTGTCACGACAGACTTTGTAATGCACTCGGTGTACACATTAATAAAACTGATTGAAATAACAATAACGACAACAATGATTTAAACCTCCATTTCAAACAAAAGATTTTGAATAAACAAATAACAGACAAACTTTAATCTCTTATCAAAACAACAACAACGGGTCAACGAGGCAGCACAGGCTGACAAACACTGGAGTACCTGACGTCGTGTGGTCCGAAGGGACAGGAAGTGGTAGAGGGTCTCAAACGGTTTGAGTACACGTAACTCAGTCACTACGGTAGGTTGGTAGAGTAGGAGACTGCGGGAGAAGAGAGTGGGAGTTAGAAAGGGTCGTAGTCTGAGAAAAGATTATTCAGTTAAGTAGTGTAGTCCACCAGTTTCGAAACTTCGAGGTCGAAGTCGTAGTCAAAAAAAGTTACTTATAAGTCCTGACTAAAGGCAATCCTAACTGACTAACCTAGAGGAACGTCAGCCTCTCTGAGAGTTCTCAGAAGAGGTTGTGGTGTCGAGTTTTTGTATTTAAGAAACCACCAGTCGAAAGAAATACCAGGTTGAGAGTGTAAGTATGTACTGATGACCTTTTTGGTATCGAAACTGATATGTCTAGAAACAACCATTTCATTACAAACGAAAAATTATATGACAGATCTCCCGAAGGACCTCTTCCGCTACCGTGGGGTGAGGTCATGAGAACGGACCTTTTAGGGTACCTGTCTCCTCGGACCATCCGACACCAGGTACCCCAGTGCTTCTCAGTCTGTGCTGACTCGTTGAAGGGAAAGTGAAAAGTGAAAGTACGTGACCTCTTCCTTTACCGTTGGGTGAAGTCACAAGAACGGACCTCTTAGGGTCCCCCTCGGACCACCAGACGACAGATACCCCAGTGTGTCTCAACCTGTGCTGACTTCACTGAATCGTCGTCGTCTCCCGAAGGGACCACCGAGTCTCCAATTTCGCAGACGGACCTTACACCCTCTGAGTCCAAACTAGGGACCCAACCCTTCTAGGGGACCTCTTCCTTTACCGTTGGGTGAGGTCATGAGAACGGACCTCTTAGGGTACCTCCCTCCTCAAACCACCCGATGTCAGGCACCCCAACGTTTCTCAGCCTGTGCTGACTCACTGAAGTGAAGTGAAGTGAAGTCTAAACAGTATCGAAAAGAAGATTCCTTTTTCGTAGAAAATTAAAGTACGACGTCAGTGGTAGACGTCACTAAAACCTCGGGGGGGTTTTATTTCAGACAGAGACAAAGGTAGCAAAGGGGTAGCTAATCGGTACTTAACTACCCTAACCTACGGTACTAGAACCAAATGACTTACAACTCAAAATTCGGTTGAAAAAGTGAGAGGGAGTGAAAGTAGTTCTCCGAGAAATCAAGAAGAAGCGAAAAACGATATTCCCACCATAGTAGTCGTATAGACTCCACTAACTATAAAGAGGACCGTTAGAACTAAGGTCGAACCCGAAGTAGGTCGGGGTGTAAAACGTACTACATGAGACGTATATGCAAATTATTCTTCCCACTGTCAGAACTATATGAGTAAAAGGATAAACCTAGGTCAGACAACAAGATACAGGTCAAGGTTGACAACGAAGAACTGGACGTATGTCTAAAGAGTCCTCCGTCCATTCCACCAGACCATAAGGGTATAGAAGTTCTCAAAAGGTGTCAAACAACACTAGGTGTATCAGCTTCCGTAACCACATCAGTTATTTCGTCTTTATCCACAAAAAAAGACCTTGAGAGAACGAAAAAATTACTAGGTCGTCTACAACCTTTAAACTAGAGTCCAAGGAGACGGAAAAGATTTAGGTAGAACTTATAGACCTTCAAGTACCAAGTGCATGACGACTTCGGACCGAACCTCAAAACTCGTAATGAAACGATCGTACACTCTACTTACGTTAACACACCATCAAACTTGTAAGAAACCGTAAACGGATAGAAACCCTAACTTTATTTTTGACTGAAAAAGTCAGGACTCCGATTATTTTTATAAATTCGCGTTTAAAAACACACTTTACTATCCAAAAGTAAAGGGAACCGTTTATAAATCTCCTCACTCTATGGATCCAGTGTACCAGTGAAGTACAAATGGAAACATTCTTTGAAGGTTTGACCAAAGGTTTCACAGACGGAGTAAAATGTAATCGTAGTCGTTACACATACTCTCGTGGTCAAGGACATGTAGGAACGGTCACGAACTATGATAGTCGACAAAAAAGTTAGTAAGAGTATCTAATCTTGAGTAAGAGTTTAGAGTAGAGTATTTATCTAATCACCTGTATACATTTGGGTTAAAAGATCTTCGATGTAAAATTTTTCATTTTTCTTTGTTTACTTCAATCAAAATTATTATGTAAAATAAATTGTCTCAAACAAGTTTTATGTACATCAATTATATTTATTAATCTCTAAATTTTTAAACAAACACAAAAATGATTCAGAAACTTTAGACTATATATAAAATATGAAAGTCGTGTAGAATTAAACCTGATCGGTGGAAAGTCCTCGAGTCATCGGTATACACCCACCACCGACGAGTTAACCTGTCACGTCCAGATCTGGATCGAGTACCGGAGTGAATTGACACTCGTCCGACCCTTTTAGACTATAGGTCACAAAGGTCCTTTACTGGTACTCGGGATCATTACAGATAGTGTTTCCGTCTCGTCTCTTTTTCTTTCTTGAGTCCAGGAATTACTGTAGTAAGTTTACGATTTAACCTAGGTTAGACTTCCAGAAGATTCCTCTCACAATCAAAGATTAATGCTGTCTCATTTATGATGTGTATACCAAATCGATCAAACTTAATCGACTAAGACAGTAAACTTTTAAAGAGATTATATTAAAACGTAACATGTCCATTTACACAAGTTATTATATCTACTTACTCTTTTGTGACTAATCGATTTTTCTTTTTAATAAAAATTTTTAAATGAATAATAATAAAAGACCGACAGAACCCAGAAACAACGTCGTACCCAAGTCATCAACACCAGTACGGTGGAGTCAAAGGGTCGTTAGACACCCTAGAATCAAGGGACTGGTTCCTGGGTCGGGTACAGGGAACGTAACCTTCCTCCTAAGAATTGGTGATCTGCTGGTCCCTTCAGGATTTTTCTCCTTACTTTTGAGTCTAGGAGTCTATCATAAGACCACATATTGGAAACTCTATGCACACATACGTACACGACACGACACGAAATCAGTGAGTCAGTACAGGTCGAGAAACACTGAGATACTTGACATCGGGTGGTCCGAGGAGACAGGTACCCTAAGTGGTCCGTTTTTATGGCCTCACCCAACCGTACGGGAGGGGGTCCCGTAGAAGGTGTGGGTCCCTATCTTTGACACAGAGAATGTAGCAGACGTAACCGTCCTCCCAAGAAATGGTGATCGCGGTAGACCCTTGTGACACACATACTTATACACATATTTACGTACTTGCACATATACATACTCGTTTTAGTAACCTTTTAATATAATAAAAGAATGTGGGATACAAAAAGTAGGTTGTTATAAAATTTTTGTCGAAAGGTACAGTTATGTATATGTAAATTCTATACCAAAGAAGCCAGTACAGACTAAGAAACGGTGGGATACCTGACGTCGTACGGTCCGAAGGGACAGAAAGTGGTAGAGGGTATCAAACGAGTTTGAGTACAGGTAACTCAGCCACTACGGTAGGTCAGTAGAGTAGGAGACAACGTGGGAGGAGGAGAACAAGAGTTAGAAAGGGTCGTAGTTCCAAATAGGGTTACTCAACCGAGAAGTGTAGTCCACCGGTTTCATGACCCCGAATTCGAAGTCGTAGTCGGGAAGGTTACTCATAAGTCCCAACCAAAGGAAATCCTAACTGACCAACCTAGAGGAACGTCAGGTTCCCTGAGAGTTCTCAGAAGAGGTCGTGGTGACAAGTTTTCGTAGCTAAGGACCCGAGAGTCGAAAGAAATACCAGGTTGAGAGTGTAGACATGTATTGATGACCTTTTTTAGTATCGCAACTGATCTGTCTAGAAACAACTACGCTACAGAGAGAAAAATTATACGACAGATCCAAATAGTATCGAAAAGAAGGTTCCTCGTTCACAGAAAATTTAAAGTCCCGACGTCAGTGGCAGACGTCACTAAAACCTCGGGTTCTTTTATTTCAGACAGTGGAAAAGGTAAAAAAGGGGGTAGATAAACGGCACTTCACTACCCTGACCACGGTACTAGAATCAAAAAACTTAGAACTCAAAATTCGGTCGAATTTGGTAAAGTCGTAAGAACGGAACTCTTAAGATACCTGTCATACTTTTCTATAACAAAAATTAGAGACTTATTATAAGGTCAAATGCCTACTTAGTTAAGTGAGTTGTGTAAAACATAATGTCCAACAAGTGTCAAAAAATGACAAATTTATCCCCGTCCCTGTCTCCACGACTTAAAATCTTATAGAGGAATAGACTTCGTTTTCGTTTCACATAAACCTTTAGGACTAAAGAAAGAGAGAGTAGAGTAGAAAAATGTGGACCGAAGGAAGTCAATAAAGTCATCTTTTTTTATGTTTACCCCCATATGTCGAGTCGTACCGTTGACACACTGACCGTTTTGATCAAAGAATATTTTAAAAGTCATTACAAAAGGGTAATAGTACTAGTACCACATAAATAATGGTCATAACAAATCTATCCATCCAATAAGATCTACAAAATCTACATTGGTCTTTGTTCCACAAACAAAAAAAAAAAAATTAGATAACTGTTCATACATTAACACCCCAACGGGACCATCGAGTCTACCATTTCTTAGACGGACATTACGTCCTCTGGACCCAAGTTAGGGACCCAACCCTTCTAGGGGACCTCTCCCTTTACCGTTGCGTGAGGTCATAAGAACGGATCTCTTAGGGTACCTGTCCCCTCGGACCACCCGATGTCAGGTACCCCAACGTTTCTCAGTCTGTGCTGACTCACTGATTCTTGTCGTGTCGATCATACATGATCATTTCACACCCTACTTAGACCAGGTCAAGATATCCTAAAAATAAATTTTCTGTTTAGGTCACATTAGACACGTCCTTTCGTTAACTAATTTACACGTCTTTACTCAATAGAAGAAAAAGAAATAACCGACGACACTGGTAAACCATAAAAACCACTGGAGACTTCGAACCAAAAGACGACACGATAATGTAAATTGTATCCTACTATAGTGTCTATAAATTGTCGGACCCTCCATCCCTGTGACTCGTCCCTCTCATACGGTGTTAATTATACTGGTTTGGTCGCACCTTCTCAACCCCCCGGTAGGGTTCACCCCTTCTATTTTGTTCCTTTTAAATTTTTGAACCTTAAAATTAAAATAGGGACCTTTTTTTAGTATCTATACTTTCGGTAAAAGAACCAAAAGTAAAATGTATAGAAAGGTGATTGTTACGACCCTTTTAATAGTAAAGAGTGTTTTTATTTACCGTTTATCGATGAAGAAAAGACCTTTCGTTATAGGTAAAAGTATCTTTTCCTACTTACGAGACTTATATACTTTTTAGGAATATTAAGGTGCATCTTGGTTTTTGAGATGATTGTCTNTATGTGTAGATCTACACATATTCTCTGTCGTGTGTGTGTGTTTCTATTTTTTATATCCTTACAGGTAAAGTGTCTGTCCCTTAGACTCCAAGTCCCTCAAATTATACAGGCTCACTGTGTCAATTATTCACTACAATCCGTTTTACGATAAAATGAAAAACTCTATACATTTCTGATTTACTATCTTATTTTTACTTTTTATACGGACGGAAAGTGGGTCTCTAAAGTGGATGTTTTCAAATAGGGTCCCTTTATTAACCCATCGACGTCTTTCTTGGTATTCTTACCAATCATGACCTAATAATATTTCCGTTTTTACCCTTTGTCATATTTACAAGAAGTTTTCTCCTAACCGAGTTATACATTTCTGTATAGATATGTCACATTTGGGTTCGTCGAGAATTTTCCTTACTCCACCTAGTTACACTAAACCAAACCTTTAGACATCGGATCGATAAGACAAGTCACCTTCTCTTTTCCGTCCAATGTTTTATCGTACATGTAAGACTAACATAAAAAATTTTTTCTTAATATAAATCAATTCGTCTCTTTTTACTTACTAAAACGACACCAATAGACACACACCCCCAATCTTATATTGTCTCGGGTAGTCAAATATAACATGAGTACATGTTAAATTTATAACATGAGTACTTATAAACTTATAAGAAAAACTGGATTCATAAACTACGTCTTTTTACTTTCGTTTCAAAGTCTCTTATCGTTCCTCTCTATTCCTTCGGAAGAATTCTCTTGTTACGTTTCTTTATCTCCTTTTGTTATCTTACCCTTTCTGATCTCTAGAGAAGTTCTTTTAACCTCTATGATTCCTTTGTAAAGTACGTTTCTACCCGTGTCATTTCCTGTTTTTACCGTTCCTAGATTGTCTTCGTCTTCTACAATTCTTCTCCACCGTTCTTATGTGTCGTCTTGATATGTTTTGTCTAGAATTATTGGACCTATTAGTACCACCATACCAGTGCAGGGATATCTGTAGGACCTCACACTTCAGTTCACCCGGAATCCTTCGTAAAAATTCTTGTCTTGATCGCCTCCACTACCTTAAGGTTAACTCGATAAAGTTTAGGACCTTCTACTACGACACTTTCACGACGTGAGTTATACGGTCGTTTAAACCTTTTGAGTCGTCACCGGTGTCCTGACCTTTTTCAGTCAAAAGTAAGGTTAGGGTTTCTTTCCGTTACGGTTTCTTACGAGTTTGATGGTGTGTCAACGCGAGTAGAGTGTACGATCATTTCATTACGAGTTTTAAGAGGTTCGGTCCGAAGTCGTTATGCACTTGGCACTTGAAGGTCTACAAGTTTGACCTAAATCTTTTCCGTCTCCTTGGTCTCTAGTTTAAAGGTTGTAGATGACCTAGTAGCTTTTTCCTTCTCTCAAGGTCTTCTTGTGGATAAAGACGAAATAACTGATACGGTTTCGGAAACTGAGACACCTAGTGTTATTTGACACCTTTTAAGACTTTCTCTACCCTTATGGTCTGGCGGACTGGACGGAGAACTCTTTGCATATACGTCCAGTCCTTCGTTGTCAGTCTTGACCTGTACCTTTTTGTCTGACCAAGGTTTATCCTTTTCCTCATGCAGTTCCGACATATAACAGTAGGACGAATAAATTGAATATACGTCTCATGTAGTACTCTTTGTGACCCGACTTCTTCGTGTTCGACCTTAGTTCTAACGACCCTCTCTATAGTTATTGGAGTATATACGTCTACTGTGGTGGGAATACCGTCTTTCACTTCTCCTTGATTTTTCGAAGAACTATTTTCACTTTCACCTCTCACTTTTTCAACCGAATTTCGAGTTGTAAGTCTTTTGCTTCTAGTACCGTAGACCAGGGTAGTGAAGTACCCTTTATCTACCCCTTTGTTACCTTTGTCACAGTCTGAAATAAAAACCCCCGAGGGTTTAGTGACGTCTACCATTAACGTCGGTATTTTAATTTTCTGCGAATGAGAAACCTTCCTTTCAATACTGGTTGGATCTATCGTATAAACTTTCTGTAATGAAACGGTTGTTTCCAGGCAGATCAGCTCCCATACCAAAAAGGTCACCAGTACATACCTACACTCTCAACCTGACATTTCTTCCGACTCGTGACTTCTTGACTACGAAAACTTGACACCTCTTCTGAGAACTCTCAGGGAACCTGAGGTTCCTCTAGGTTGGTCAGGTAAGATTTCCTCTAGACAGGACCCACAAGAAAACTTCCTTACTACGATTTCGACTTTGAGGTCATGAAACCGGTGGACTACGTTTCTCAACTGAGTGACCTTTTCTGAGACTACGACCCTCCCTAACTCCCGTCCTCCTCTTCTCCTACTGTCTCCTACTCTACCGACCTACCGTAGTGGCTGATCTACCTGTACTCAAACTCACTTGAGGTCCTCAACCACTACCTGTCCCTCCGGACCATACGACGTCAAGTACCACGACGTTTCTCAGTCTGTACTGACTCGTTGACTTGATTTGATTAACTTGTCTCTTGAAGGTCTACATGTTCGACCTAAATATTTTCCGTCTCCTTGGTCTCTAGTATCTAGATTATAGGTGACCTAGTATCTTTTTCGTTTCCTTAAGGTTTTTTTTAGACGAAGACGAAGTAACTGATCTACTTTCGGAAACTGACTCACCTAGTATTGTTTGATGTTTTAAGAATTTCTCTACCCTTATGGTCTGGTGGAATAGACAGAGGACTCTTTGGACATACCTCCAGTTCTTCGTTGTCAATCTTGGCGTGTATCTTGTTACCTGACCAAGGTTTAACCCTTTCCTCATGTAGTTCCTATATATAACAACGGGGTGAATAAATTGAATATACGTCTTATGTAACACACTTTACGACCCGACCTACTTAGCCTTCGACCTTAGTTCTAACGGTCCTCTTTATAGTTATTGGAGTCTATACGTCTATTGTGGTGGGAATGCCTTTTTTCACTTCTCCTTGATTTCTCGGAAAACTACTTCCACTTTCTCCTCTCACTTTATCCACCGAATTTTGAGTTGTGAGTTTTTTAATTCTAGTACCCTAGGTCAGAGTAGTGAAATACCGTTTATCTACCCCTTTGTTACCTTTGTCACAGTCTAAAATAAAAGAAACCGAGGTTTTAGTGACGTCTACCACTGACGTCGGTACTTTAATTTTCTACGAATGAGGAACCTTCTTTCCGATACTGTTTGGATCTGTCGCATAATTTTTCGTCTCTATAATGAAACGACTGCTTCCAGGTATAGCAATTTCGATAACAAACAGGTTATCAGTGTATACCTACTCTCTCAACTGGTATTACTTCCGACTCGTGGTTTCTTAACTACGAAAGCTTGACACCACTACCTCTGCTGAGAACTCTCAGGGAACTTGTTGTTCCTCTAGTTTCGTCAGTTAAGATTTTTTTTTTTCGTTGGGACTTATAAGTAACCTTCCTGACTACGACTTCGACTTCGACGTTATGAAACCGGTAGACTACACTTCTCGACTGAGTAACCTTTTCTGGGACTACGGCCCTTTCCAACTTCGACCCTCCTCTTCGCCTGTTGTCTCCTACTCTACAAANTGACACCACTACCTCTGCTGAGAACTCTCAGGGAACTTGTTGTTCCTCTAGTTTCGTCAGTTAAGATTTTTTTTTTTCGTTGGGACTTATAAGTAACCTTCCTGACTACGACTTCGACTTCGAGGTTATGAAACCGGTAGACTACACTTCTCGACTGAGTAACCTTTTCTGGGACTACGGCCCTTTCCAACTTCGACCCTCCTCTTCACCTGTTGTCTCCTGCTCTACAAACCTATCATGGTGATTGAGTTACCTGTACGTAAACCCGTTTGAGGTCCTCTACCACTTCCTGACCCTTTGGACCGTACGACGTCAGGTACCCCGGTGTTTCTCAACCTGTGTAGAATCTCTGACATCTTCCCTTCCAAGTTGGACCCCGGAACGATTACTCGTCCTCTTACATTCCGTCTTATTAATTCTATCAATTCCCGTTCCTGAGACGTGACTCCACCATCTCAATTGCGAACGACTCAAGGATGTACAAGGAGTTACCGGGGTCGAGGGGAACGTCAATCCAATCCCAACGCCCTGAGAACGGTGATCTGAGACTCTCTTCCCCGACTCCGTGATCCCTAAAGTCACGGACAAAATATCGAGAGACCGGGAGTACGTCTTCGTCGCGTTCGGATCTCAAGGAGCTACCGGATCCTTATTCTTCAACAGTTACGAGTCCCCGGCTACACGTCCTCGAGATTTACGTGTCCCCGGTCCTACACTAACTCTTTATTTGCGCAATAAAAGTCTGTGACGCTAAACTTCCCAACGGACAGTAACGTCGATCTCACGAATAAGGTTATACGAAACACTACATAATCGAGAGAACTGAAACCCGCCTAATAAATTTATAGTCGTAGTCAATAAAGAGACCATTTACTTGTATGATGCTCATGGATAGAGTGTGCTCATAACCTCCTAATTTATCTGTTCATATGTCACAATCGACGTTTCGTCAGTCACACACAATGGATAATAACAACCCTTATGATAGTAAATCTCGTCCTTACTATTTAGAACCGGGGATTTACCCGTCAGTGTTTCGGTCTCCGTACGACTATCTACTATCGTCCTGACTGGTTCCTCTAAACCACTCTGTACAAGTCAAGTCAAGTCAAGTCACCGAGTCAGCACAGGCTGAGAAACGCTGGGGTACTTAGCGTCGTGCGGTCCGGAGGGACAGGTAGTGGTTGAGGGCCTCAAGTGAGTCTGAGTGCAGGTAGCTCAGTCACTACGGTAGGTCGGTAGAGTAGGAGACAGCAGGGGAAGAGGAGGACGGGGGTTAGGGAGGGTCGTAGTCTCAGAAAAGGTTACTCAGTTGAGAAGAGTACTCAACCGGTTTCATGACCACAAAGTCGAAATCGTAGTAAGGGAGGTTTCTTTAAGTCCCGACTAGAGGAAGTCTTATCTGAACAACCTAGAGGAAAGTTTACCCACAGTTATGTTCTACATGTTTACTCCCTGAAGGGACGTTCCCCGTACCTAAGTTAGGGACCAGTCCCTTGATTCTAGGGTGTACGTTGTACTATCTTGACACACGTGCGAGTCAGTACAGACTAAGAAACACTGGGGTACCTGACATCGGACGGTCCGAAGAGACAGGTACCTTAAGAGGTCCGTTCTTATGACCTCATCCAACGATAAAGAAAGAAATCCCCTAGAGGGTCTGGGTCCCAAACTTGAATACAGAGGATATAACGTCCACCTAAGAAATGGTAACCGAGGTGGGTCCTTCCTACGTTTACCACACGGGAGGGTTGGGGGACTGTTTTCTGTATGGTTATTTTTCGGAACTCCTCCATCTGAGTCGAAAGAGACCGAGAACTTGAAGACAGTCACCTTCGTGACCAACAACTTTACTTCGTGAGTCTGAATGTCCAATTACATATCTGTATTCAACCAATACTAATCAACGTACAAGTATTTTTACGAATGATTTAAAGGTGGTATTACTTTATCCAATTATATTAATAAAATAGTTATAAAATTCACCGGTGTCCTTTGTGATCTATAGGGAGTATAATGACCTAATAACCAACTGAGAAAATTGGTAACCCAGTAGGTTCCTAGAGTCATGTGTCTGAGACCCGGATAGTTGAGAGACAGAGTAATCTACTACACTCATCCGGTCACACACAGGGACAGAACCCGCCGACCATCTGACTCGTACACTCTTTATTTATATCGTATCTACTTAAGTCCCATTACACCATCACGGGAAGGGGACCGGACGGGGGGACAAGGGAGGATGGAAGTAAAGGAAAGGAAAATTTTTTCACTATATGAAGGTAATTTTTGTTTTATTATCTATTGAATAACTGTGAAGACATTCTGAAAAATTTTTATTTCAGTTTAACCAAGAACTCTCTCGTCTAACAGATTCAATGAGGATCAGTCACCACCGATGTTTTAAAGACATTTCAACCGTAATCCTACCATTGGACCAACTGTCTCACACGACCTTCGACTCAAAAGTGTCGTGAAATGTACCTTATTTCTTTTACAGTTGAAAGATTTATTTTTTACCCTCTCCTAAGAAAAAAACCCTTTTCCCCTAAAAGGTTTGGTTGGGGTAGATTCACTGGTGACGAGAGTACAAGAAGGATAAAATGAGTAAGAAAATTGTTTGCAAATTACTCACGAATGATACACGAGAGACGATATTTGACGTCTTTCGTGAATTTCTCTACCCTTATGGTCTGGTAGAATGGACAGAGGACTGTTTGAACATACGTCCAGTTCTTCGTCGTCAATCTTGGGACATACCTTGTTAAGTAACCGACTTCTAACTCTTTCCTCATACTGTCCCGACAAACGACAGTGAGACAAACAAATTATATTTACGATTCGTGTAGTACTCTTTACGACCCGACCTACTCAATGTTCGACTTTAGTTCTATCCGTCCTCTTTGTAGTTGTTGGAGTCTATACACCTACTATGGTGAGATTACCGTCTTTCGCTTGTCCTCGGAGTACTACTCCCACTTCCTCCTCTCACTTTCTCGACCGAATTTTGATTTCTTTTTTGATTCTAGTACCGTAAACAGGGGTAAATCAAGTCAAGTCAAGTCAGCGAGTCAACACGGGCTGAGAAACGCTGAGGTACTTAGCGTCGTGAGGTCCGGAGCGACAGGTAGTGGTTGAGGACCTCAAGTGAGTCTGAGTGCAGGTAGTTCAGTCACTACGGTAGGTCGGTAGAGTAGGAGACAGCAGGGGAAGTGGAGGACGGCGGTTAGGGAGGGTCGTAGTTTCAGAAAAGGTTACTCAGTTGAAAAGCGTACTCCACCGGTTTCACGACCTCAAAGTCGAAATCGTAGTAAGGGAGGTTTCTTTAGGTCCCGACTAGAAGTCTTACCTGACCAACCTAGAGAAACGTCAGGTTCCCTGAGAGTTCTCAGAAGAGGTTATGGTGTCAAGTTTTCGTAGTTAAGAAGCCACAAGTCGAAAGAAGTGTCAGGTTGAGAGTGTAGGTATGTACTGATGACCTTTTTGGTATCGGAACTGATCTATCTGGAAACAACCGTTTCATTACAGAGACGAAAAGTTATACGATAGATCCAACCAGTATTGAAAAGAAGGTTCCTCATTCGCAGAAAATTAAAGTACCGACGTCAGTGGTAGACGTCACTAAACCCTCGGGGGTTTTATCAGACTGTGACAAAGGTAACAAAGGGTAAATAAAGGGTACTTCACTACCCTGGTCTACGGTACTAGAAGCAAAAGACTTACAACTCGAAATTCGGTTGAAAAAGTGAGAGGAGAAAGTGAAAGTAGTTCTCCGAAAAATCAAGGAGAAGTGAAAGAC
>SJYO01041852.1:79922979-80035828 GCA_006410555.1 Capra ibex
CGAAATCGTAGTAAGGAAGGTTTCTTTAGGGACCCGACTAGAGGAAGTCTTACCTGACCAACCTAGCGGAACGTCAGGTTCCCTGAGAGTTCTCAGAAGAGATTGTGGCGTCAAGTTTTCGTAGTTAAGAAGTCGCGAGTCGGAAGAAGTGTCAGGTTGAGAGTGTAGGTATGTACTTGTGACCTCTTTGGTATCGGAACTGATCTACCTGGAATCAGTCGTTTCATTACAGAGACGAAAACTTATATGATAGATCCAACCAGTATTGAAAAGAAGGTTCCTCATTCACAGAAAATTAAAGTACCGACGTCAGTGGTAGACGTCACTAAAACCTCGGAGGTTTTTATTTCAGACTGTGACAAAGGTGACAAAGGGGTAGATAAAGGGTACTTCACTACCCTGACCTACGGTACTAGAAACAAAAGACTTACAACTCACAATTCGGTTTAAAAGCGAGAGGAGAAAGTGAAAGTAGTTCTTCGAAAAATCGAGGAGAAGTGAAAGACGGTATTCCCACCACAGTAAACGTATAGACTCTAACAACTATAAAAAGGGTCGTTGGAACTAAGGTCGAACACAAAGAAGGTCAGGTCGTAAAGAGTACTACATGAGATGTATATTCAATTTATTCGTCCCACTGTCGTATGTCGGAACCGCATGATGAAAACGATAAACCTTGGTCAGACAACAAGGTACAGACCAAGATTGACAACGAAGGACTCGACGTATGTCTAAAGAGTTCTCCGTCCAGTCCACCAGACCATAACGGTAGAGAAAGTCTTAAAAGGTGTCAATTAAAACTAGGTGTGTCAGTTTCCGAAACCGTATCAGTTATTTCGTCTTTATCTACAAAAGGACCTTGAGAGAACGAAAAAGGTACTAGGTCACCTACAACCGTTAGACTAGAGACCAAGAAGACGGAAAAGATTTTGGTCGGACTTGTAGTCCTTCAAGTTCCAAGTGCATAACGACTTCGGACCGAACCTCTTAAAACTCGTAATAAAATGATCGTACACTCTACTCACGTTAACACACCATCAAACTCGTAAGAAACCGTAACGGAAAGAAACTTTAACCTTGCTTTTGACTGGAAAAGATCAGGACACCGGTAACGACTCAAAAGGTTTAAACGACCGGATAACTCACGTCGTGAAAGTGTCGTAGTAGAAAGTCCTAAACTTTATCGAGTTGACCTTAAGGTAGTGGAGGTGATCGAAACAAGTATCACTACGAAAGATTCCGGGTGAACTGAAGTGTAAGGTTCTACAGACCGAGATCTAATCACTAGTGTAGTAGTACTAATAGACCCAGCACTTCTGGAAAAAAGATGTCAAGAAGGCACATAAGAACGGTGGAGAAGAATTATAGAAGACGAAGACAAACCAGGTATGGTAAAGACAGGAAATAACTCGGGTAGAAACGTACTTTACAAGGGAACCATAGAGATTAAAAGAACTTCTCTAGAGATCAGAAAGGGTAAGACAAGAAAGGGAGATAAAGAAACGTAACTAGCAACTCCTTCCGAAAGGATAGAGAAGAACGATAAGAAACCTTGAGACGTAAGTCTACGAATATAGAAAGGAAAAGAGGAAACAAAAAGCGGAGAGAAGAAAAGTATAGATAACATTCCGGAGGGGTGCGTCGGTTTTTCTAGAAGTGCTGGTTCTATTATTACTACCACACTAGTGAGTGGATCTCGGTCTGTAGAACCTTACACTTCATTTCACCCGGAATCCTTTGTAGTAATACTTGTTTCAATCACCTCCACTACCTTAAGGTCAACTCGACAAAGTTTAGGACCTTCTACCACGACACTTTCACGACGTGAGTTATACGGTCGTTTAAACCTTTTGAGTCGTCACCGGTGTCCTGACCTTTTCCAGTCAAAAGTAAGGTTAGGGTTTCTTTCTGTTACGATTTCTTACGAGTTTGATGGTGTGTTAACGTGAGTAGAGTGTACGATCATTTCATTACGAGTTTTAAGAGGTTCGGTCCGAAGTCGTTATACACTTGGTACTTGAAGGTCTACAAGTTCGACCTAAATCTTTTCCGTCTCCCTGGTCTCTAGTTTAACGGGTTGTGGCCGACCTAGTAGTGTTTTCGTTTTCTCAAGGTCCTTTTGTAGATAAAGACGAAATAACTGATACGGTTTCGGAAACTGACACACCTAGTGTTATTTGACACCTTTTAAGATTTTCTCTACCGTTATGGTCTGGTGGACTGGACGGAGAACTCTTTAGACATACGTCGAGTCCTTCGTTGTCAATCTTGGTCTGTACCTTGTTGTCTGACCAAGGTTTATCGTTTTCATC
The DNA here is from genome assembly GCA_006410555.1 of Capra ibex. Taxonomy (NCBI): domain Eukaryota; kingdom Metazoa; phylum Chordata; class Mammalia; order Artiodactyla; family Bovidae; genus Capra; species Capra ibex. The sequence goes on from SJYO01041852.1 coordinate 79,925,292, forward strand.
ATGCGGTTCCGACATATGACAGTGGGACGAATAAATTGAATATACATCTCATGTAGTACTCTTTACGACCTGACCCTCTTTGTGTTCGACCTTAGTTCTAACAACCCTCTTTATACTTACTGGAGTCTATACGTCTACTGTGGTGGGAATACCGTCTTTCACTTCTTCTTGATTTCTCGGAGAACTACTTTCACTTTCTCCTCTCACTTTTTCAACCGATTTCGAGTTGTAAGTCTTTTGCTTCTAGTACCGTAGACCAGGGTAGTGAAGTACCCTTTATCTACCCCTCTGTCACCTTTGTCACAGACTGAAATCGAAAGACCCGAGGTTCTAGTGAAGTCTAACACCAATATCGGTAATTTAATTTTCTGCGAATGAGAAACCTTCTTTTAAATACTGGTTGGATCTGTCGTATAATTTTTCGTCTCCGTAATGAAACGGTTGTTTACAGTCAGATCAGTTCCGATACTAAAAAGGTCACAAGTACATACCTACACTCTCAACCTGACACTTCTTCCGACTAGCGGTTTCTTAACTACGAAAACTTGACACCATAACCTCTTCTGAGAACTCTCAGGGAACCTAACGTTCCTCTTCAACTTTGAGGTTATGAAACCGGTGGACTACACTTCTCGACTGAGTAACCTTTTCTGGGACTACGACCCTTTATCACTCCCGTCCTCCTCTTCCCCTGCTGTCTTTTACTTTACCAACCTACCGTAGTGGTTGAGTTACCTGTGCTCAAACCCACATGAGACCCTCAACTACTACCTGTCCTTCCGGACCGCACGACGTCAAATACCCCAACGTTTCTCAACCTGTACTGACTCGCTGACTTGAGTAGACTATGACTGTCATGATTATCGTTTGAGAATTCACCCTGAAAGGTCCATCGAGTAGACCATTCCTTAGGTATACGTTAAGTCCTCTGGGACTAAACTAAGAACCCAACCCTTCCTTCTAGGGTACCTCTTCCCTGTCCGATAGACGAGGTCATAAGTACCAAAGGGGGCCACCAAGTCTACCATTTCTTAGGTCGGTGTTACGTCGTCTGGACCCAAACTAGGGACCCAATCCTTCTATGGGACCTCTTTCCGTACCGTTAGGACAGGTCATCAGAAGGGACCTCTTAGTGGTACCTGTCTCCTCGGACCATCCGATGTCAGGTACCCAGTGTTTCTCAACCTATGGTGATTCACTGATTAGTGTTCACCCTGAAGCGTGAAGATTTTTAACTAGATTCGAGAAACGTATGTGATTAAGTAAACGAGGAGTTTGTTGAGAAAATAAGGAGTGTTGATAATAATAGTAATAGTGGTAGGAGTAGGAGCAGAAGTCAAGTCTCAACTTCTTTGTCTTCATATCTTTCCAACTAATTGAACCGTTTCCAGTGTGCCATTCACTATCTCGGGTCTAGACTTCGGTCTTCAGGTGCGGGAATGACGATGATGTACATGAGGTACGTGTGAAGGTTACTACTCTCAATCGTCAGATCCTCCCTATCTGTACTCTCAAAATAGTACCATAAATGGAGCTATATTTGGAAGACACTGGGAGATCAAGGGTTTCACACTTTTTTTCTGGATTCAAGAATCGTACTATAAGTTCGAAGAAGTTTTAGACCGAGGTCGAAAACAAAGGAAGAAGAAAGATTGTAATAGTACGAGACAAATTTGTCTATTCGAATTTTTGACACTCCGAACAGAGACTACGGTAATGAATATAGTAAAGGGTGTTCACCCAAATAAAAGTAGAGTGGTAGGAATAGAAACCGCAAGATAGGTAGAATCTTCAGACCAAGTGTAGAATCCTCCGACTAGGACGGTATTAATAAAAAGAAAATTAAAGTTTATGTTCACAGGAAAGGGAAGACATAGTGGATGACGTATACGTCAGGTAAGTAAACGTGAAAGTAAGTAAGTGATTTATCATGAAAAGTTTGTAACGGTATGAAGTACCGGTAAAGACTTATACTGTGTGACGGTTATTGTCTAAAATTTTAGAACCTTTCGTTTATGGTATATCAAGGGTGAAAATGTAAAGGATACTATGGATCGTATCCTCCTTGAATTATTTATTTCTAAGTCAGTGACTAATCGACTCAATATACTGGTTTGAATGCGACCGTCAGACTAAAAATACTCTAATAATGATATTCCTATTCGAGGGGAATAAATCTTTGAAGACAACACTAGTCACTCTTTTATTCCTAATCTTCTTTGAGTGTATACTTTCTTGATAATATATAGTTTGATTTACAGTTTGACACACACTCACGAGTCAGCCAGTCAGCAACGTTGGGGCAACTGACATCGGACGATCCGAAGAGACAGGTACCTTAAAAGGTCCGTTCTTACGATCTCGTCCAACGGTAAAGGAAAAGGTCCCCTAGTTTGGGAAGAGACTTTAGAGGATGTAACCGTCCGACTAAGATATGGTTGATCGCAGTAGACCCTTCGAAGATTCCTGAAAAAAGATTCAATTCCTTTCAACTATTTAGACTGTCATCTCAATAAAAATCTTATTACGTCATCCCAATTCACTTTACTTAATTACTTTTCGTTATGTGTCTGACCATACTAAATTTTACCTTTATTGATCTATAAATCTTCAAAAACTTTTTAGTATTACTTTATTAACTAAAGACGACGACGACGATTCAGTGAAGTCAGCACAGACTGAGACACGCTGGGGTATCTACCGTCGGGTGGGTCGAAGGTGTAGGGACCCTAAGAGATCCGTTCTTGTGACCTCACCCAACGGTAGAGGAAGAGGTTACGTACTTTCACTTTTCAGTTTTACTTCAGCGAGTCAGTACAGACTGAGAAACGCTGGGGTACCTGACGTCGGGGTCCGAGGAGGTAGGTACCCTAAAAGGTCCGTTCTCATGACCTAACCCCACGGTACCGGAAGAGGTTAACTAAAGATTCTCTCCAATTACTGGTATGAAGAGTCTGGAAATTTAGAGTGGTTCTTAGGGAAAATAGTAGGGATTTATTACTTCTATTGTAGAAAAATTCTACTTTCTTACTATACGTAAAACATTTCCCCTTTTGTGGTATTTGTCAGAATAAAATGTAGAGATTAAAAAATACGGATCTTTTTCACGTCTCTAAAGAGAAATTAAACTGTCGAAGGTCCTTTTGGCTAGCTCAATGTACCAGTCACTTTTCTATTCTGTTCACTTCACTTTAATCTTCTTGTTCATCTTCTGTCTTGTATCCATAAGTTTGGAATTTACGGTCCGATGAATCGAGTCGACACTTTACTAACGTTACTCGTGTAAATCTCGCTATTCCATTTTACCTGTCTAAAAACAAAAGTTCTCTGTACATGGAGTCTATACGTCTACTGTGTTGGGAATACCATCTTTCACTTCTCCTTGACTTCTTGGAGAACCACTTTCACTTTCTCCTCTGACTTTTTCGACCGATTTTGAGTTGTAAGCTTTTTGATTCAAGTACCGTAGACTAGGGTACTGAAGTCCCGTTTATCTACTCCTTTGTTACCTTTGTCACCGTCTAAAGTAAAAGAACCCGAGGTTTTAGTGACGTCTACCACTGACATCGGTACTTTAATTTTCTGGGAAAGAAGAACCTTCTTTTCGATACTGGTTGGATCTGTCATATAATTTTTCGTCTCTGTAATGAAAAAGTTGTTTCCAGACAGATCAGTTCCGACACCAAAGAGGTCATCAGTGCATACCTACACTCTCAACCTGATATTTCTTTCGACTCACGTCTTTACTACGAAAACTTGACACCACAACCTCTTCTGAGAACTCTCAGGGAACCTGACGTTCCTCTAAGTTGGTCAAGTAGGATTCCTTTAGTCAGGACTTACAAGTAACCTTCCTGACTACGACTTCGACTTTGAGGTTATGAAACCGGTGGACTACACTTCTTGACTGAGTAACCTTTTCTGGGACTACGATCCTTTCTGACTTCCGTCCTCCTCTTGTCTCCTACTCTACCAACCTACCGTAGTGGATGAGCCACTTGTACTCAAACTCGTTAGAGGCCATCGTGCACTACCTGTCCCTCCGGACCTCACGACGTCAGGTACCCAAACGTTTCTCAGTCTGTGTTGACTCGTTGATGTGACTTGACATCGAAACAACTGTGGTACCGGTGTCCCGTCGTGACTTTTCGGGTTCGCCACCGCTTCCAGACTCCTCAGTACACCGGGAACGACCGTGGTCTCCCGTGGTTCGGTCCCCGAGACTCCAGATTAGGTAGGTAAAGTTTGTCATCGGGTCTTAGTCCTCACGGCACCCAGGTCGGACCACCCACTGAAGATGTACCAAGGTTTTGGGGTCTGGTAGAGACTTTACTCTCAACTGAACAGATCTGAGACCAGAAACCTCTACGTTTATCCTTACGACAACGACGACAACGATTCAGCGAAGTCAGCACAGGCTGAGACACGCTGGGGTCTCTGCCGTCGGGTGGTCCGAGGGGGTAGGGACCCTAAGAGATCCGTTCTTATGGATGTATCGACCTTTAGTCTGCACTCGTCGACCACTTGTTCCAGCACCGTCTTAGACTTCCCGGGAACTCCGGACTTAACAACGGAACTGCTAGGCCTAGGTGTCAATAATCCTTGGGTACACCGTTCCAGTTTCTAGTCTCGGGTATTTGTAACCAACTACAACTCGATCTCCTTCTTCGAGTTCCTTACAAGGATTCTTGTCGGTCCCCCAATGACTCTCTTGTTCCTCGACCTCTAGACGAAGAGAAAGGAGAAACACGGAGACTTATTGAGGAGGGACCTCCATTCTTCTGGTCCACCGAGGAATACCCCCAACCAGTCACTTTTCTGGAAAGGTTTTCCAGACCCCACGACCTTTTCTTTGTTATTTAATACATTTTAGTCTCTCTCTCCACCCTTTCCTTGTCCTTCTTGGTGTCACTTTTACATCTCCCATTTAAACTCTCTGCCCTCTCCTTTTCAATCCAACGCACTTCGACTCAGTGAAGTCAACACGGGCTGAGAAATACTGTGGTACTTGACATGGGACGGTCCGAGGAGACAGGTACCCTAAGAAGTCCGTTCTTATGACCTCACTCATCGGTACGGGGGAGGTCCCCTAGAAGGACTGGGTCGTTGACTTGGGTCCAGTGAATACAGAGGACGTAACCGTCCGTACAAGAAATGGTGATCACGGTGGACCCTTCGGGTTTTCACTCCAAATCAATCAAGTCAACGAGTCAGTACAGGTTGAGAAACGATGGTGCACCTGACGTCGTATGATCCGAAGGGACAGGTAGTAATTGAGGGTCTCGAACGAGTTTGAGTGAACTCAGTCACTACGGTAGGTTGGAAGAGTAGGAGACAGTAGGAGAAGAAGAGGGTGAAAGTTAGAAAGGGTCGTAGTCTCAGAAAAGTTTACTCAATCAAGGAACGTAGTCCACCGGTTTCGTAACCTCTAAGTCGAAGTCGTAGTCAGGGAGGTTACTTGTAAGTTCTAACTAAAGGTAATCTACCTGATCAACCTAGAGGAACGTCAGGTTTCCTGAGAGTTCTCAGAAGAGGTTGTGGTGTCAAGTTTCCGTAGTTATCAAGTTTCCGTAGTTAAGAAGCCACGAGTCGAAAGAAATACCAGGTCGAGAGTGTAGGTATGTACTGATGACCCTTTTCGTATTGAAACTGAAATGTCTGGAAACAGTCGTTTCACTGCAAAGATGAAAAATTATGCTACAACATCCAACCAGTATCGAAAAGAAGGTTCCTGGTAGACGTCACTTATACCTCGGGTTCTTTTATTTCAACGGTGACAAAGGTAATAAAGGGGTAGATAAACGGTATTTCACTACCCTGGTCTACGGTACTACAAGTAAAAAAAAAAAAAAACTCACAACTCTAAATTCGGTCGAAAAATTGAGAGGAGAAAGTGAAAGTAGTTCTCCGAGAAACCAAGGAGAAGTGAAAGACGGTATTCCCACCACAGTGACTTATAGACTCCAATAACTACAAAGAAGACCGTTAGAACTAAGGTCGAACACAAAGTATTTAGACCGTGACAATCACTAGTACGGAGTTGACTTCCTCACACTTCCTTGTTGACTCTCTTCTCCGGAAAATTTTAGTCAAGGTTACTCCACCAAGGGACCCTTAAGACTTACAACTACCCTTGTATGATTCGTTAATGGTGTCGTAAAGATTTATAAAAATATATACTAGATCTCTTTTGTTTGTCAAAAATACAAATTTTAACTTTATAAGGTTCTTTTAAACCGTATACACATCTTCTTTAAAACGAATCTAAGATCAAGACTGTCAAGATCCAGGTCTTGTCGGGACTTTGGAACCTAACATTGGAGGAGACCTTGGGTCAAAGATTTATAAATTTTAATCCCGGGACTGTATGTTATAGAGATTAGAGATCGACTTTAAGTAATCCCTGGGAAAAATTTAAATTTGCAAAAAGAGAGACGTACGTACGGTTCAACGAAGCCAACACAGACTGAGAAACACTAGGGTACCTGATATATCGGACAGTCTGAGGAGACAGGTACCCTAAGGGGACTATTGTTATGACCTCACCCAACGACACGGGAGGAAGCTTCGGAGAAGGGATAGGTCCCTACCTTGGGTACAGAGAATCCAGACAGAAGACGAAACCGTCCGTCCTAGAAATGGTGATCGTGGTAGACCCTTTGGGAAAAGAGACATTCGGAAGCCAATAGAAGGATATCGGTAGAGATTGTAGGTCTTTTACGTTTCATTTACAAAGGTAAGAGATTACTGTACTGTTTTGCTTTGGACTCCTTTACGACATCTTTGATAAAACATATCCAAATATGGGAAAAACAGGTACAAGAAAAATAAACATCCGGACCATAGCAAGTATATATATATATACATACATATGTGTGTGTGTGTGTGTGTGTGTGTGTGTGTGTGTGTGTGTGTGACCCCGATCATACTCTTCCACTCTGACATCACTTGAATATCGCTGTTTACCTTCTCCTTGTCTGTATATTTGTCCGTTTCTTACATAACTGTCGTTATCTCGACTTCACATCTTCGACACTCCCCTACTTACTTTCTTTTTACTACAAGATTCATGAGTAGGTCCGTTTGTAAACCATGTACTAAACAAAAACTATGTCAACATTACTTTAAAGTAAGAAGAGATACCTTGGTGTCCGGTCTAGAAATCGCGTAACGACGGACCACGGGTCACCCGTCACTCACGGATTAACGGTCATGGTGAAAAATCGAGTACAAGTAGACGTCCTATAATTTGTCTAACGGCAGGAAAACTACAAACACTTATACTCATCATTTATGGTATAACTATACTGAGTTACCTAAACAAAGTCCTTTTTCTTTTTCTGTCTCCTCCCGCTTCTTTCCTTCTTCCTTCTCTTTCACCTTCCTTTTCTTTAAGTGTAACGAGGGACTTTACTTCCCTACTTAATCCATTTAGACTTACATATAGTCAACAAACCTCCACTCATCGTGTGAGACATGGATTTTTCTTTACCATGGAGAAGGTCAAGTGAGGGTTAAATCACTCATTCCCTTACCGAGGGGTTTCTTAGACGTTTGTAAAAAAAAAAAAGTCTTTATCGTTTATCGTTTACTTCTTATTGTTTACACAAAATAATGTCAAGTCTTAAAAGGTCTTACACGGATCGAATACACCGGTATTTGTTCTATACACACATACTCGTACACTCATACATAGTATAATAAACGATACAAATATTCTTTAAGTATTCGATATTAATCGAAATGAAAGGTAAAATATTTTTCAGTATTGTCTCAACAAACTCCATCTGTTTCAAGTTCATTTCGGAATGGTCAACCTATTTCGATTTCCTTGTAATCTCATATTTTCAATCTAACATTAAAATAAGGGTGACAGAAAATTTACCGTAGATCATTCAATAAATTTAAAAAGTAAAGAAAATATAATTTTCTACAACTCGATCCACGAGGGAGTTCGGGACAGGTGGGTGTCCGAAATGTAGTATGCTCACCAGAACCTCAAAAGTGACCCTTGTAACAAAAACTTTTATCATTTAAGATCCGTTCATTAGTATAAGACGACTACTTAATAGAGGATTTAAGATCTCGATATGGGAAAAACCTAACCCTTTCACTAAAAGAATAAGAAATAGAGTAATAAGAGTTGGCACTTCGACTCTATTACCGTATACCACCACTACCGCCAAATCAACGATTCAGTACAGGATGAGAACACTGGGGTACCTGACATCGGACGATCCGAGGAGACAAGTACTCTAAAAGGTCCGTTCTTAAGACCTCACCGAAAGGTAAAGGAAGAGGTCCCCTAGAAGGACTGGGTCCTTGACTTAGGCCCAGAGGACGTGATTTCCGTCTAAGAAATGGCTGACTCGGTGGGCCCTTCAGGTATCGGGCATCATAGACACCGGATAAACTTTCTCTGGACTCTTCTTCACCAGTCAAGTAAACCATTTTATACGAACTCCAGCCTGTTTGGAATAGAACGTTACTCTCTGTCTCTGTCTTTCTCTTTGTGCGATTAATCTCGAAGAACAAGGTTCTACAAATAAGTAGGGGACGAGACCAGTGAAACAATTTCGGTATGTTTTCATCTTTGTCCCTATACGTCAATTCGCCTAACGGATGAAGTCCAAGTCTTGATAGAAGTCGACGTTAGTAATCTTGTAACAATAGAACAAAAAACGGGTCGAGAGAAAACTTCGAGGATCATATCCGTATAGAAAGGACCACAGAGTCTACCATTTCTTAGACGGACTGTACGTCCTCTGGACTCAAATTAAGGACCCAGACCTTCTAGGGGGCCTCTTCCCTTATCGTTGCGTGAGGTTATAAGACCGGACCTCTTTGGGCACCTGGATCCTTGGACCGCCCGATGTCAGGTACCCTAACGTTTCTCACCCCGTATCGACTCACTGATTGTAAAAGTGAAAGTCATATCTGTATTTGACAGAAAAGTGACAAAAACCAAAACGTTTATGAAAAGTTCGAACCTAAAGGACACTGTGAACTTTTGTAGGATACTATTGACTTGTATTCTTTCTAAACACCTAACAAATGTTACTTGAATTGAGTATCTACCCGAAGGGTCCACCGTGATCACCATTTTTTTAGACGGACGGTCATATCCTCTGCATTCTCTACACCCAAGTTAGGGACCAGCCCTTCTAGAGGACCTCCTCTCGCACCGTTGGGTGAGGTCATAAGAACGGACCTCTTAGAGTACTTCTCTCCTCGGACCATCCGATGTCAGATATCCATACGTTTCTCAGCCTGTGTTGACTTCTTAAATCGTATGTGTTTGAGTATCTATCGAATTATATTCCAATAATTGTTAGAATAATGGGAGATGACAAAGGTAGGGGGGTTCCGAGTTCCGGAAGGAAAGAAAAGAAAAACATTTTACTTAGTTAAATAACTCTCGACTATATTATTGTTTAACAGTATATACGATTTGTGTATCGTCTGTACCTAGGGTGCGTCAAAGAGGTTCCGAGTTTATTTAGTCCGACATTTCTAACAACTACCTTTGATACCTCACTATAAATTTATAATTGAAATGATTCAAACAAATAAAACAAAACTAACTTTGGTAGTCTTACCTGATATCTTGATAGTAAAATCACCCTCCTATTTCATCTACCGACACACTCTACCATAACATAAATGAGATCTGAAACGACGTTTTAATGAGAGTCCTTTGAATAATCAAGACTTATTTTTCTTTTGTCGTACCTTTGTGTAAAAGGTATAGATTGTTAGTATCTCATCCAAATATTACAAGGTGGATTTATCTCTAACAAATTACATTGCAAATATGACTACATAACTCTATGAATGGTCACTCACTTAGTTATCGAAGGGAAACTCAAATACCCATAGTTATAGTTTTGTTAGTATATTCGTGGTCTATAATCAGTGTCTATTATTAATCTTAATAACGGTCCACTCCTCTCCTTCTACGAATAGGGAGATTCAGACTACATGTAACGACAGTGAGGATCTCGACGAACATGTACCCATGGTGCGTCCTACAGAGGTCAATCTAAATTATCATGTCGAACAAAGAGAAACTTTCACAACCAGTGAGTCAGTACAGACTGAGAAACGCTGGGGTACCTGACATCGGACGGTCCGAGGAGACTGGTACCCTAAAAGGTCCGTTTTTATTGATCTCACCCATCGGTGAAGGAAGAGGTCCCCTAGAAGGGCTGGGTTCCGAGTTTGGACACAGAAAACGTAACACCCGTCTAAGAAATGGAAGACTCGGTGGTTCCCTCAAAGAGAAACCTATGGAAATTTTAGGGAAAGGGAATACCGGAAGAAACAAAGAAGAGAGAGAAGGAATGGGTCGGGACGGGGAGAGTCGATACTGAATGAACAAAATTAAGTGTTTGACAACAACAACAAGTCAGAGATTAAGTACAGACTGAGAACTTTTGAGTACCTGACATTGGACGGTCCGAGGAGACAGGTACCCCAAGAGGTCCGTTCTGACGACCTCACCCAACGGTAAAGGAGGAGGTCCCCTAGAAGGACAGAGATCTACGACCGTCGTCTAAGAAATGGTGACTCGGTGTGCCATCGGGAGTGTTGGACACGGAAACCTTTTATCATAGTCTTAATCTACAAAAAGTAAGAGGACCGATCACAAACTCGAGGACGAGAGGATGAGTGTGTATATGGACTGTAATTTACTACTGAACGACAAAGTATTGTACGTACACTACTCTGAGGTAGTGGTATTAAATTGGTACATCAAGACGAATCACCGTTATGTCTCTTTAATAAGTAATCGATTAAAATACTATCTTATATGTCTTCGAGGAATTATCGGAGCCCTGGTTCATGATATTAAATAGTTATGGTATTATCCAATTTAATACTTTGACTCTGAATATTTCGGTTTCCATGATTTTTTTTTTTGGGGACTATTGGTGTACTCATATTGTGAGTCTTCACTCTTTCTTACTCTATGACTCAAACTTCTGAAAATCGGACTAAAAGAATACCGTAGAAACAAACACTGAAAAGTATTCCAGTAAACGTCGTTCAGGGTCTGTCTTAATACTTGTCTATTTACTTTACCCTTTAATTAAACCAAATTTACTATGATCTGTAATAGTACATGAAGAGATCGGTTTAGTGTGTTTACTGAAGTTTATTTCGACTATCTGGATCTCTGTCCTTCATCGTGTGGCGTACGGTCGTCTGATATCTTCCTCTCCTATGTAGTCATACGAATTATCTTTTGTCGGTTCTAGTTGCTTGACTCGTTTGAAACCAATATAAGGAAGTCTTAAACTCCATTAAGAAAAAGGAAAAATTTTGAGAAAAACTCCATATTAACTACAAATTATTAGACGTGTATAAATTTCACAAGTTAAAACTGTATCAGTGGAAAATATACGGTGGTATTAATTATTTACTTGTATGAGTGAGGAAGGACAAAACGAAACACTGGGAAAATTAGTAAAAAGGATGGGCAAAGACGAGAAGTACGGCTAAGAGGGACACGGAGGACGGAAGATAACAGATATGGTGACTAATAACATGAGATAAAATAAAAGAATATGAAATATAACTTAAACAATAAGAGAAAGGTCAAAGAATTCTAACTTCGACTCCAGTGACTAAACTTTGAAACAGAGAGAAGATCCGGAAATTAGGATCTTTAAAGATTCACGACGAAATCACTATATAGTTTAACACAATACCACATAGAAGTAAAAGTAATACAAGGTTTATAAAAAATAAAAAGAACAGAAAAGTTGAACCCCTAATGAATTTTCAAAAGTTGAATCACAGGTTTATAAACCTGTAAATCTTTTTGTAAAATAACTAAATATTAAGGTGACAAGAGTGTGCCGTATGAAATACACTTTAGGAAAATTTAAATAACTTCGAACCAACTACTGGATTTATTCTATACAGAACCATTTATAAAGTATCCGTGAACTTTACTTATACATAAGAGAATGACATCCCACAATACCATATACTTACAGTTAATTTAATAAACTATCATATTAAACTTGTTAGATATCATAACAAGTTTAGTAACCAAAAAGATGAACAAGACAGTTTACTACTTCTCTATAACTTTAGAGAATGATATTAATATCTAAATAGGTGAAAAATAAAGTAAAGATAGTCTAAAACGAAATACATAAAACTTCGAAATAATCCATATATTTATAAATCCTAACAATATATAGAAATTGCTTAACTGGAAAATAGTGACGTTTTACTGAAACAGATAGTGACCATTATGAAAAACGAAACTTTAAATGAAACAATAATTATTAGTGAAGTCGAAGGAAAGGTAAGTATACTCATACCATATAAAAATTTTAGGAAAAAGAAAAAACTGATAAAACAAGGAGAAAAATTCTTTATACAAAAAAACCTCCACCGTACATAAACTCAGAAGAAATATTCTGTTAGAACGAAAGATTAACTCCACAAATCTGGTAAATAACCATACCAATCCAAATTTATATAAAAGGACAATAATAAAAAGTGAAAAGATAGAAAAGAAAAAAGGAAAAAGTAGAGAAAAAACGGAAGAAAACCCAGTTTACTTATAAAAATATCAAGACCGGATAAGTGATTTAAATTAAAAAACAAAACAATAAAATCCTAAATCTTATAATTGTCACATTGAAGTTTACTGTAATATAATGAAGAGCATATCATATGTTTGGAATGTTATAAAATGTAAAGGTAAATAGATGAAGGTTGAACTAACGATAAAAATAAAATATATACGAATTGAGGTATCACATAATAATCAAAACAAACTTGTTAGGTAAGAAAGAAAAGACGATCTTTTATTACCAATGACATCATAAGGTGTCATCTAAATAGGTGTCATCTAAATAGGTGTCATCTAAATAGGTGTCGTCTAAAATAGGTGTCGTCTAAATAGGTGTCGTCTAAATAGGTGTCATCTAAATAGGTGTCATCTAAAATAGGTGTCATCTAAATAGGTGTCATCTAAATAGGTGTCGTCTAAAATAGGTGTCGTCTAAATAGGTATCATCTAAATAGGTGTCATCTAAATAGGTGTCGTCTAAAATAGGTGTCATCTAAATAGGTGTCATCTAAAATAGGTGATCTTGACTTTTCTTTTTCACCTATTTAGATGTTACCTTTTGTTTTCAAAAGGGGAAAACAAAGACTGTAAATAGATCGATTCCGTTAATTTAATTTTCCATTAACATTCTTTATAACAACTTTGGTATTATATGACAAAATATAGTTATATTTTGTGTATGATTTTATTATTTATGGTCAAAAATTTTTTTAAAAGATGACTATTATCATACACATAAGTAACGAGATTTATATACACATATATACAAATGGGATTTTATAAATAACACCACCAGGTGTATTCTGATGGGAAGAATATTTGAAGTAGTCACCCAAGAGATATACTTCTTATATTCACTTTCACTTCAGTGAGTCAACACAGGCTGAGAAACACTGGGGCACCTGACATCGGGTGGTCCGAGGAGACAGGTACCCTAAGAGGTCCGTTCTTATGACCTCACCCAACGGTAAAGGAAGAGGTCCCCTAGAAGGGGTGGGTCCCTAGCTTGGGTCCAGAGGGTGTAACGCCCATCTACGAAATTGGAGACTCGGTGGTTCATCTCATGTATTTTACCTCTATACTTTTCTTTTTCGTACGGGAAGAGGGATATGCTAGATGTATCTTTTCATCACATTAACCACTCCGTACATTTTACAGACTTCTTAAAACTGTTTATAGAAAATCCTTTTGTAGATCCGATACTCTTACGATGTAAAGATAATATTTTTGATTACAAAGGGAATTTGTAAGTCATTTCCATAACATCAAAGGGATTATACACGTTTTCTCCTGAAACCCTAGGTAATATTTGTCGTTGTCAATGTTGCTCTACAGGGAGTCAAAATTGTCCCATAAATGTGGAGAATTCGTTCACATACATCGTGTCTCTCGGTTTAGGATCAGGATTCCCAATCTTTTCCATACTACTTTTTAAGGTGTCTGACTTAGAGTCATAAGACATAAAATCTCCCTCACTTCATCCTAAAATACTGTCACCTCCCCAACTAAGGATCACCAACCAGACTGGAATTGACGGCTACAATTTTTTGTGTGGTTTATAAAGACGTCGTAAAAGACCACATTAAATAAATAAAGGTCGGTTTCCAGATGAAGATCCCAAGGACATTCAGTACTTCAATTCACAAGTCATTTACTTCAGTCTCAGACAATATCACAGTAGTGTGATTCTCCGTCTTAACGACCTAAACAAAGTAAAACACTTTTCGAGTGTAGAACTCTCAGGTACGAACCATAATACTTTTATATGAACTCTATATAGAACGAGGTTAATTGTAATAGTACGATCAGTGATATTTTTTTGGGTTCCCGTCTGATCTCTTCAATAATCTAAGTGATGAAAGTCTTCCGACTGGACATTGGGTTGGGTAACTGAAGTAGTGTCGAAAGAAGGTACATCTTATTGCTTAAAGTGAAAGACACCGAAACTAGACACCAAGTTTGGCAAGGTAGTACTACCAACTGTTTAGGAGCCCAAATTCCGAGGTCTGCAAGTGGGGAAGGCGTCGAGGCCGACGGTACCGTCGAGGGTCCCGGTAACAAAGTCCGTACCTCCGAAAATAATGACCTTATACGTCTTACAGACGAACATCAACGTATTCTTGAAACAACGAGCAGTAAAGAGGTAGGTGGACGTTTACTGACTCACCTTAAGGTGTCAGTGCCAAGTACCGTAGGTCTTAGAGAGCCCAAACCTTTGTTTATCGAAGGTTGCGCCGTTTTCGTTATACTGAGAATAACCACTTGACTCACTCGGGTGTCTACTAGGGAGAACGTCACCCGAGGGTTATTCCACGTATATTGGGACTTTTCCGACCCTACTTCATCGTCGGTATTCTTCATGGACGAAGAAATCGTTCAAAAAGTGAAAGAAGACTCCAAAAATATTAAGGTTCTAACAGAGAGTCGGTCACTTATTGTCGTGGCGGATACCGGTGTCTTGGAAGGTCACGTATTTTTTGCCCGAACAAAAACGGATCGAACATTCGGTGACACCAGTCCTCCGGTGTAAGTCTTTTTTGCGTAAATACTGGACATAATATATCATTCTTCGTTGGACAGGGTATGCACAAAAACCGAACAGGAAGGACCTTCGTGTAAACAGGATGATTACGTCGTCTGACCAGGGGGTTCGTAGGTCTATAACCGTGTGGAAGGTCCCGGGGTCAAAAGTAAGCGGGTATCTAGAGTCTTCTTGAGGTCTATAAACCTTCTTATAGGTAACCTTAAAGTTTTTTTAGTGTGTCGAGAAATAGGGTGAGATTTCTTACCTACAACTTATCGTAGCAGGATGACCGTAAACAATGTAGACACGTTACCTATGGAGGTAGTTGAGGAGGGCAGTCTGAGGTCTATTCGGTACTTAGTTATCATGGCTTTTCTCGAGACGGAAGAAGTTGTCGGAAAACTCGAAAAGAGTGTAACAGTTCTTAGGTTGCTTCAAAGTGACGCGACTTCATTCACGACTCACCTTCTGGACAGAACCTGAACTGCTTCAATAATAAAGGACCTTAAAAAAATGATTCTCAGAGTTGTCATCTGACCCAAGAATGTAGTTCGGTGTAGTGTCGTAATATCTCACCGAGTGGCCAATTAAACAGGGTCTGGTGTCACCAAAGGGAAACTAACGACTGTGGTTATCGGAAATACAACCTATATAGCTATAAGTCAAGAACTTCAAAGAGTGTACAAAAGAGATATGTAAGTAATTGTCTGACTTCTTAAACGAATCCCAGAACAAGATAGGTAGGAAGAAAACCCTTGAGAACCCAATTAGGGTGAGCTACCACTGATTCATGAAGACTACAAAAACTTAACTTTTGGTGTTTTAATCTCATCAGGCATGGGACCTGGTGACGGGGGTGGTTGCCGGGGGGTCGACGACAGAAGCCTCGACGGTACTTAGGTCACACAGCCGAGTCTCCGAGACCACGGCAAAGAGCAAAGGGACCACTACCTCCACAACCAACCCCTCCCCGTGCGTCCTGCAGTTGTCGCAGTCCGAGTAGTATTCCGCGACCGCGGTAACTGACGGGCGACGAGTTCCTATGGAAACGTGAATTTCGTCGCGACGGAGAAGAGTGAACTAAGGAAACCGGGTCCGAGGTGGTGGTCGGACAGTTAATAGAAAAGTCAAGTCAAGTCAGCGAGTCAGCACAGGCTGAGAAACGCTGGGGTACTTAGCGTCGTACGGTCCGGAGGGACAGGTAGTGGTTGAGGGGCTCAAGTGAGTTTGAGTGCAGGTAGCTCAGCCACTACGGTAGGTCGGCGGAGTAGGAGACAGCAGGGGAAGAGGCGGACGGGGGTTAGGGAGGGTCGTAGTCTCAGAAAAGGTTACTCAGTCGAGAAGCATACTCCACCGGTTTCATAACCTCAAAGTCGAAATCGTAGTAAGGAAGGTTTCTTGTGGGTCCTGACTAGAAAATTCCTCTAAATTTGAAACTTCTCATTCTATAAATGGGTGTCTTAATAACATGAATACGAGTAATGACATAACGTACCCAGGTGTAAAGACAATGGTAAAAGAAAGACGGACATTCTCAAGGAAGTAATAAAGAACAGCACACCCAAATAATCTTTATGTAAAAAATTTAATAAAAACTTATAGACTTCTCCTAAATTAGATGATAAATTTCTATAAAGGATACCCATATCTTAAGAATCGATGAAAAAAAAAAGAATTCAAAGTCACGGAACTTAGACAACGAGGTGGGAGAAAGCACAACAAAGTCCACATTTCAAGTAACAATTTGAATAAAAAATTTACAGACTTCGGGTACCCGGTGTCGCTCTCTACGACGTCCGGTGTTCTGGTTAGGTTGGTTTATATAAACCCGAAGGAGGATCGAGGCCACCATTTGTTAGGCGGACGACACGTCCTCTGAGCCTAAGATAGCGATCCAGTCCTTCTAGGGGACCTCATCTTTTACCGTTGGGTGAGGTCATAAGAACGAACCTCTTAGGGGTACCTGTCTCCTTGGACCGCCCGATGTCAGGTGACGTAACGTTTCTCACCTGTGTCGACTCACTGATTCGTGTCAAGAAGAGAATGACAGAAATTCTCAAAAAAAAGAAAAATAGTCACCAAAACCAGTCAAAATACTACTATAATGAATCATATCAAAGGAATAAAAGACACGAACGCCGAGTAACTTGATGAACCCAGATACCCTAATACCTAAAGTAGTTTAAACCTTTTGAAACCCGGTAATAAAGATATTTATACGAAATAAAAGGGAAAGAAGAGACGAAATCCCTGAGGGTACTGTATATAACCACAATAAGGTCTCAAATGACTACGAGACGAGTGATAATATTAATACAAGAGAAAGACACCAAGTAAAATCTCTCAAAGGTGACGATACAAAAGTTTAAATGCTCAGAAAAGAAGAGCAAATTAGACGACGATTAAGTAGTTCACATAAAAAGTGGAGTGTGCGACATCAAAAGTAGGGATCTTCAAGTCAACCTAAAAATTTTTATAAATGAATCTAAAAACTTGTGTACCTTATGTCAATCTTATTTAAATTAAAGTCAAAGACGATTAGGATCGTAGACACATTCAAGACCAAGTTAAAACTGACTAATTAAAAATAGGAGTAATATAGAACATAAAGAGACGAAGAAACGTACGAACTATTAAAAACTAATCCACGGTTTGTAACACTTAACAAACCTAACCTAACCAACCAAACGACCAATACAGACACAAGGATATCCAGAGCTCGAAACAAAACCCTACGTCAATTCAATGAACCTTTGTCAAACTAAGAAAACTTAGCACAGAAAATCTAAACGATAATTATCCACCTCATCCTGTCATGAATTAGACCCCGATCAATAAGGGGAATGGAGACTATTCTAGAAAGTCCCATGAGATCGGTTCCGGGTACTTTTTACTATAAAAAAACCAACCACCTTTATCAGGGATAAGGGTCAGTACCCATTTACGACCTATGACAACGGAAATCAGAAAATTATACGAAGAAATATATGCACACGTGACTAGTTATGAGTTGACTTATGAGTTTCCCCTGTACGACTTCCAGAGGTTTCACGAGAAGGACACATTGAGAAAAGAAAGGTCATGGTACAGGACGATGAGATTGACGGAAACAGAGAGACTTACGAGTCGATATAGAGGAATGACGTCTCAAATGTGACTCGAAGTGGACCCAAAGAGAAGGGTCACCATACAGGAGTTTAAAGAGAGTTCATTGATCCGACCCCTTCAGTATCATAAGTACGATAAACAAAGAACGGAGAGTCTCTAGTGATAGGAAGCACCGGACCATCAGTCGTAGAGTATTTGACGACAATACATTAAAAACTGAATATGTTTGACAAAAGTTCAGAAAATAAGTAAAATTTAACAAAGTTTACTAGTTACTTCTAATTAGAAATAATGTGGTAGTAATGTTCTCACCTTCAGGTGAATTATTTCGATTTCAAAATCTAGTTAACATTTCAACCACTTATTTATAAATATACAAGTAATTAAATTTAAATACTTTACAGGTCAGGGACCACCGAGTCTCCGATCTCTCAGACGGACGTCACGTCCTCTGGATTCCAGCTAGGGAGCTAGTCCTTCTAGGGGACCTCTTCTTTTACTCTTGGGTGAGCGCATAAGAACGGACCTTTTAGGGTGACTGTCTCCTGGGACTCCCCGATGTTAGGTATCTCAGTGTTTGTCAGTCTGTGTTGACTCGTCACAGTGAAAGTTAGGTACTTACTGTCAAAAGACGTAACCCGATATGAAATTTCAATCGAGTTCTTACGTTGAGTAAATAAGTATCACTTAGGTTGTCTTTATTATCTTTTATGGTATTTTTAGTCGTCGTTATAACAATAAAATGATAAAATTGACCTAGTGTAAAAAGAAAATTCATTTGAGAAAATTCCTTTAGTCTTTTTGTTTTAATCGTTGGTCTGAAGTAAACTTACCATCCCCTAACTTTATTAGTCTTCCACCATGTCTAAAAGGACTATTATAGAAACAATTCAAAATTTTTAGTTGGTCTCGTACCACGTACCCCTACTGGGTCTCTCTACAATACCCCTCCCTCCACCCTCTCCCCAAGTACAAACCCTTACGTACATTCTTAATTTCTAAAATTTTAAATTTTTTTATTATTATTATTTTTAATTTTATTTTAATTTTTTTTAGTTGGTCTCGAAAAGATTCGTTTTTACATCTCTTGTGAATGATCATACGAATAAATGGTATGTTATAGAATTAAGTGTACCTTGTCTAATTTTTAATTTTAAAAAAGAAGGATCTATAAACCGTCATCATCTGGAAGACATACATCTAATTATGTAAGTTATTTTTTTTTAAACTGCATTTCAAAGAAGAGATGAAAAAGAGAGAGGATGGTGAAGTCATATATGTGTGTTTATAGGGTCAGTATAGTCAAAAACTCGCACCTTATGAAATTCGCAAAACACAAATTCATTGTATGTATGTACTTCAGTAGTTAAGACAGACATTTCTTGAAACAAACGTATGATCAAGGTGACAATTACGTACTGTCGGTGATTTATTAGTCTATTATTCATAGAGTTTAATCAAATCTTTACTTTCAACTGGTCTAACTAAATTGAAAGAATCTCATCAATATTTGATAACTACCTAAATTGGTTTCGACTGATCGTTACGAAAAACAAACGAATTTGATTGAGGTCATAAAAAAGTAAGTTTTGTATTTTTGAACTAATAATCAGACATTATCGGAGGGATGTAAAATTAAATTTGTGGAGACTTTACTAGTAACCGTGTTGGAATAAAGACTCCTGCAATATGAAATGATCCTTTAATAAAGTGAAACGTAGCATAAAGTATGTTTGCGTTGAGGACATTACCACCTGTATGATAAATCTTATCAGGGGGGTTTGGTCTATACAGAACTTTTTCAGAAAACTACATTCTAACGATGTTAATTTCAACGATTTACTCGACTGAAGGATAATAATAAATAAATGGAAATTCCAGTGAGAAGTTATCACGTACGAGTCAGTGAAGTCAGTACAGGTTGAGAAACGTCAGGGACGGTCCGAGGAGATGGGCACCTTAAGAGGTCCGTTCTTATGACCTCAACCAACGGAAGAGGAAGAGGTGAAGATATCAAGTCAATGAAGAATTATATTTTAGAAAATTTACTACAGGCACGACATTTTAAATTTTAAATAAACATTACACTGTCGATAGAATACTCTCCGACGATACATACCCGAGATAAAATCTATTATAATATCACTGTGTCCTTTGTAAGAAGGATTGGAATAATGTTACAGATTCAATTCTTATTAGACCTGATGAACAGATACAACCGTATAGAAGGAAACATGTTTAGAAAAAATCTCTCGGTAAGTAAATTAATAATAAGAAGGGGACAGTTCGGGTGGTTTAATATTCAAGTTACTCCCGTCCATAAAACCGATAAAATAAGTTAGTACATAGAAGTCGTAAATCTTGTCACGGACTGGGACTCGTTTTTGAGTTCTTTATGAATAACTTACTGAATTACTCATGGTGATAAATACCAAGAGTGAAATGAATCGTATTTGAGTTCAATTAAAATTAAAACCAACGACCTACCAATAACCAATAAGTAAAACTTTAGATTGTATTATCTAACTACTTATCTATTTTCTTGTCCATTTACTTTTTTATATATCATTTTATTCATAACATTGTATAATTAACATCTTAGACACACCATCTGTTTTCCCACAACTAAGAAAGTTGAAAAGATACAAACGGTAAAAAATATTGTTTCATAATTAAAAGGGAGAATCGAGTCAGCCATTTCATAGACAGACGTTACGTTCTCTAGACCCAAGTTAAGGACCCAGCCCTACTAGGGGATCTCTTCCTTTACCGTTGGGTGAGATCAAAAGAACGGACCTCTTAGGGTACCTGTCTCCTCGGACCGTCTTATATCAGGTGCCCCAGGGTTCTCAACCTATACTGAATAGTTGATTTGGTAGTGGTATTGTTTTATAAGTCAGTCAAGTCAAGTCAGCGAGTTAGCACAGGCTGAGACGTTGGGGTACTTAGCGTCGTGTGGTCCGGAGGGACAGGTAGTGGTTGAGGGCCTCGAGTGAGTCTGAGTGCAGGTAACTCAGTCACTACGGTAGGTCGGTAGAGTAGGAGTCAGCAGGGGAAGAGGAGGACGGGGGTTAGGGAGGGTCGTAGTCTCAGAAAAGGTTACTGAGTTGAGAAACGTACTCCACCGGTTTCATGACCTCGAAGTCGAAATCGTAGTAAGGAAGGGTTCTTTAGGGTCCCGACTAGAGGAAGTCTTACCTGACCAACCTAGAGGTTTGTTTTATAATCCCTTTCCATTATGTTTATTTTTCGACGTTTTGTCAATTATCTCTAGACAAAGTATGTCCAAAAAACAAACCTCCCTATCAACTTCCTTTATTTTCTCAGTTACGGTTCAAATACAATTAGACTCTCTAAGACATCACCGTATTAGATGAATATCAACGAACACAGCTCCGTTGACAATTAACACTTAGTAAAAGAACAATTTTATAATCGTGAAAATAGCATCCTTAAAAGAAGACGAAAAGTATTTGGAACATTTAGAATCCTTCGGTCGACGTCCAAAGTGCGGAACAAACCAAAATTGTCCTTTATTGTCCGTGACTCGAGTAACTTCTCACGAGAAAAGACAGAGATTACTCACTCTTAGGTAAAACCTTCAAAGCCAAAATGGCTTAAACGTACATAGAGTAGAACGTAAACTCTCACACGTGGGACTACCATTCCTGTGACTTAATATAGCTAACACCGATCCTTTAAATTGTAAAAAATCCAACACAGTATTGATTACGTAGTAGTGTCAACCATTAGAAGTTTTGTGACTGCGTAAAAAGATGTACGACAAGGGTTTACACGACCTGGTCGACAACTCTCGGTGTGGTAGGTTAGCGGACCTTCTGGAGAAGAACCTGGTGTCTAGTGGATTGTATGATATGGAGAAACAAGATTCTTTCTTACCTTTTTAATTTCTTCCGATGGCACCAAATAATGAGTACAAAAGAGACAATTCGTGTCCGATACCCTCAGTGACGTAGGTGCAATCCTCCAGAGCCGTAAGATCCATTCGTGAGTATTGTCTGTTCGGTCACCCAAATTATAAGTGTCGATACTTTCACTAACATACTTACGAACTTAAAACTTTAAAAACTAACACACATACACATACACACACTCAAGAAACAGTAAAAGGGTCACTTTTAACGGGACTGTGACTAGAGTTACAATTACATAAGGACGAATGTAAACTGAAACCTTATACAATACCGATTAATAGTAATGTGTCCTACTTTCTAGTCTCGGGACTCACTCCACGAACCCAAATCCTTGTTTCCCTCCGGTTAAGTCGTTGGACCGACATCCGGGTTGTTAACATTAGTTTGTAGAACTTTGACCACCCCAGAAACGGAGATAAAAAAAAAAGGAAAAAGAAGGAGTGAAAAACTTTCCCCTATCACCTTCCCCCAATTCCCAAACTTCCCCGACTTTAAAGGGGAACTTGTACTACAGTTATACAACCGTACAGAGGAAAATAATTCTACGGTAGGTTGACTATTGTTCAGGACGACACAAAATGGTTGTATTTTTTAATCTGACCTCTGGCTCCTCGCCGTCCACCGAAAACCGTGGTTCTTTATTAGTGTGAACTACACCTTTCATTTCATTTTCCTCGGTAGACAAGTGACGTCCTCCTGCACTTTTTAGTGTAATTGTATAACAGTGATTGTAGTACTTTATGTGTCAATTATTATTTAAATCAATAGTACCGTTCAGCACAACCTATGAAAGAGACCTTTACATCTTACACTTTCTAAGAGACAGAACGGGTGGTGTAGAAAAAAAAAAACTTTTTTTTTTTTTTTTCTTTTATCTGTAATTTAGAAATGAACCCTACACACATATACACTGTCTCAACTTCCCTTCTTTCACAAAGTAAAATTTCGGACCGACAGTAACTAACAACGAATGATTCACTCGTTCTCAGTACGTTTACCTTACTTATTGAATAAACTAAGACAGGTGAATAGTAGATGGTACAAGAAGACCTACAATGGACCTACCTCTTTCTCTACATCCGTTCTTTAACCAACAAAACTACTACAGTGAACGTGTTCTAGGTCTCGAAACGTTTGGAAAGATACTTTCCGTGTCTCCACCGTCTCACGACGGACTCTCCTCTTAGTCTCCGGCACTGGAAGAGAACTTACAGATTACCCGTAGACTTAGCCGGAAAGCAGTCATTTTACAAGACGATGCATGACAGTCTCGCCTAAAATACACACTACGGATATGTATAAAATGTTCTCTTGTTTACATAATTTCGTGCTGCTACCGTTTCAAAAGAACGTGAAAAAGACACGTACACAACAAATGTATACAGTTGTTTTATTTCTTCGACGTCTCCGAACTCCAGTTTGATTTGAACTCGTTTGACCGCAATAATAACGACTCGGTAACAATCTCACTGACACACAAATGTGTAGAAAACGACACCGACACACGACAGATCGGAGAATGTCAGTAACAAGTGGTAGTGACGTTTAGACACTGAGTTTAGGTGTAACAACCATCGTAATGATTAGATTACTAGAGTCAGAGTGATAAAAGTTTCAATATGAACAGTATATTATCTTAAGAACTGGTTCTTAAAACAGGTTCTAATTGAGCTGGTTCTCAAAAAGAGATCCACACCAACCAACAAATATAGGTCAACAATAGTGAAAACGATCTCTCACCGTTATATATATCTATTGAAATTCTTGTAGATATACATTAACACATTTCTTTTAATCTTATTTTTAGTCCTAAAACCAAGATCGAGACTGAGGTTGATCGAAATCCCATAAAACGTTCAATTTAATAAAGGATCCGGGAAAAAAAGAATCCCTATTTTAAATCCTTGAGATTTTTCCTTGGACAGGGAAGATTTTAAATTTCTAAAATCTTATACAACAGGTCACTTGGAACTAAAAATAAAATTCAATTATCTTTTGTCACATGTCACTCGTCAGTAAAACCAGTATTTACACACACGATTCAACGAAGTCAGCACAGGTTGAGACACGCTGGGGGTACCTGACATCGGAAGGTCCGAGGAGACAGGTACCCTAAGAGGTCCGTCCTTATGGTCTCGTCCAACGGTAAAGGAGGAGGTCCCTAGAAGGATTAGATCCCTCTCTTGGGCACAGAGAATGGAAAGGACGTGACCGTCCGTCCAAGAAATGGTAAGCGAGGTGGACCCTTCAGCAACCAGTATGTATAAAGGAGTCTTTTGGACTTACTGGGACCTTCCATTACACACTTAAACCCAACGGTCGAAAATAAGTGAGTCAACACTACCGTAAACCTCTGTCTAGACGAAACAACTCTCCCTCCACCAACACCTGAACAACAGACAATCCATTATCAGACAGTGGTTTCCATTTACAATGGGACGTAAGGACTGAATCCATATCTGACGGAGGAGTGAATTCAGTAGTCGCACAGAGGACTTACCTCTGAAAATAGGGAGTCTTTACAAAGAATTTTTACTATGTTAAAGACAATAAAGTCAATCTACTAGACCTGTGTCTTAGGTGAATTAAGAGAGGTGACCAGAACTTAGTGTAAGACCAAGTGAAAGGACCTGTAGAAAGGAAGAGAGGATATGGTGGATGGTTTTCCAGTTGAGTAAAAAGAAGAAGTACCTTTGGAAAGACTGGGGAATCGGAATCAACTCAGGGGACACGGAATATGAAGAGAAAAAGATTGTCGACAACGAGAACTGAATTAACAAAAGACATACGATAGAGAAACTTGATATTCGGAGTCCTTCTATCGGGGGACAGAGAGATAATACCAGTGGTTATATACGGTCTAATAACAACGAATCAGTGATTCAGTACGAACTGTGAAACGCTGGGGGTACTTGACATCGTGCAGTCCAAAGAGAGAGGAAGTGGTAGAGGGTATCAAACGAGTTTAAGTAGCTCAACCACTACGGTAGGTTGATAAAGTAGGAGACAACGGGGGAAGAGGACGGGAGTTAAAAAGGGTCGTAGTCGTAGAAAGGATTACTCAATCGAGAAGTATGGTCCACCGGTTTCATAACCTCGAAGTCGAAGTCGTAGTCAGGAAGGTTACTTATAAGTCCCAACTAAAGGAAATCCTAACTCACTGAACTAGAGGAACGTCAGGTTCTCTGAGAGTTCTCAGAAGAAGTCGTGGTGTCAAACTTTCGTATATATCTCGTAAATTATTCATAGTAAAATAACTAACTATTAACCAATGAGTCCAAAATAGTCCAAATTCCCTTACTCAAAAACCGTAATTGTAATAGGACACAAATAGGACTTTCAGAGGTTGTTTGAAATCCCACGACGAGGTCCCCGACAGACACGGATACCTCTGTGTCCATCTTGTTCTGTGACAAATCCCAGGAAGACCTCGTTAACCTTACAGATTTCCCGTGGGACCGGACCTGTAGTCTTATCAAGTGCCGAGAAGGTTCCGAGAACCTAAGTAAGAATAGTACCGGACTTTTATATAATAATTTTTCAACCTGGTACATGAATTATTTAAGAGTCGACCCGTACCTCGACTAGGTCATCAAATGAAGAAGGTTTCATAAATTTAGAATGGACCTGTTCGTAAGAAGTCATCTGGTCTTAGGTAGTAAAATGGTTTAGAATAAACCGAACCCTCTTTGTTTATTCAGATTAAAATACCTGGACTTTTGATGGTCTCTTTATACAAAATATTACAGTTCATCTTTGATATATAGAGAAGTACACAATGGAACGGAATTACAAATCTTACTTTACTTAAACGGTTGACTGATTCATACACTTTACTAATTTGTTCAATGACTACAAGAGGGTTTAATAACAATCTTGACTATAAATCTATCTCAGTACGTAAATAATGTACCTTTTATGTACGAATCGAGTATATAAATAGTAAAATTATATATGAATGACTTTGTATAAATAGTAATTATTTATTATAGTTATCAACCTTTGTATGAATGACGAGATAACGAAATAATTGACTTTTAGATTATTTTTTCTCGGTGGTTCTTCCTCTCACTTATTAGAAAGGACACTATCAGTAGATTTTTCCATCTATTTTGGTCCTTTAGTATCACTTACTATGAATTAATATGACAGATCTTTCAACGGTTTACAAATCTGAATCCGACGCTGATAAAATGGTGTTACGTATTTTTAATGGAGTCTGGGAGTCTCCGTCATGTGTGACTGTTCGTAAAAGTCTTGACTGTCAGAGGGAGTGGGTCATCTATAAAGTAAGGGACGTACGACCCGACGAAACGTCAACAACTTTAGGTTCCGTCTACCCGTGAGGTCAGTCGGACTCCCCTGTCCTTATCGTGTGAAGTCTCGTGGCCCACGGTACTCTATGGAAAAGTAGTCTGTCCGAGTATCTGGGTACCTCCGGTCCTTGAGTCACCATAGGATCTCCCATAACGTCCACCAGTAGTAACTTCACGGACCATCCGAAGGACGACTGGGGACTAAAGTGTCTCTCACAACTTTCATATCGAGAAAGTGACACTGTCGGTCCGAAACTGTACTTTATCGTATAATCTCTTTGAGGCTACCAAAACGTCATACCTTTTGTAAGTCTCCAACTACGACTACTTCGCAAGAGCACAAAGAGAGAGAGAAATAACACTATTCTTGTGAATTACACTATAGATGGAAGAATCGTCTAAAAATTCACATTTCACGACATAACAATAGCAGTCCGTGCTACAACATTGAATCTAGACATCTCGAATGAGTAAAACGTATTGACTTGAAAAT
The DNA here is from genome assembly GCA_006410555.1 of Capra ibex. Taxonomy (NCBI): domain Eukaryota; kingdom Metazoa; phylum Chordata; class Mammalia; order Artiodactyla; family Bovidae; genus Capra; species Capra ibex. The sequence goes on from SJYO01041852.1 coordinate 79,952,263, forward strand.
ATGTGTGACTAGGTTGAGGTGTAAAGGGAGGGTCGGGGACCTTTGGTGGTAGGACAAGAAACGAAGATACTCAAACTGACATAAACTATTGAGCATAACCACTTAAGTATGTCATAAATAGAAAGACTTTCTATCAGGTTATGACCTGACCAAATAAAAGACAAAAACGACCGACAAAGACGTGTAGGAATCTTTAAGGTAGACAGTTATTTATAAGTAACGAGAAGGAAGAGACTTGAAGACTCCGTCCGTCACTGAGAACTATGTCGTGACAGGTAAGAAAAAGAAAAAAAGAAAAAAAACAGTGTTATTGGAATAGAAAAAAAAAAATGTAAGATATTGAACCTTTAAAATAAAGTAGTAAAGTAACAGAATTATGTTAATACGGTCGAAAATTGTAAAAAGGAGGTTTTATTTGAATTGATAAAAAAAAGAAAATAAAAAAATAAAAAAATTAAAATTTTAGAAATTAAGAATGTACGCAAGGGTTTGTACTTGGGGGGAGGGTGGAGGGAGGGGTATTGTAGAGACACCCAGTAGGGGTACGTGGTCGGGGTTCGTACGACATAGGACGCAGTCTGTGTCTGACCGCTAAGTTAAGAATGTACTATCATATGTACCATCTTACGGTAAGAGGGTTTAGTAGGGTGGGAGAGGGAGAGGGAGACTCAGGTTTTCAGGCAATATGTGTCGACACAGAAAAAAGGACAGAACGTATGTCCCAGCAGTAACGGTAGAAAGAATTAAGGTATATATACACAATCATATGACATAACCACAAAAAGAAAGACCGTAAGAAAAAGAAACTAATGTCACATTCGACGGATTCTCCTGTTCTAACAAACTCAGTAAGATATCAAAATCATCACGCAACGTGTATTCTTATTATCAAATATGAAAACGTTAATAGAAGGGAAGGAAGTAATAAGTTCTCGACAAATGGTCCATAGTTGATAAATTATTAACGACCCTATCGGAACCCTATTTTAACACTTGATCTGTCTGTGCCAGGAACAGGAACACTCCAAGACCACCACTTCGCCCGTTTTTGGCTCATTTACTTCCTTTCACTTAACGGTTAACATCAATTCACAATTATTCACCGATTTCGACTTATATCGCCACCCTCTTCACTGACCCAAAAGACAAAAAGAACGATAAAAAGAAAGGGTAAAAATAGAATCGAGAGGACAGAAGGTTCAGTTTATAAAGGTTAAAGAAGAAAGTCCACCTCCATACAGATATCTTATTCTTGATACTTTCCGATTGATGACAAAAATAAAAGAGAAAGGTGATATGGAGAGGACCCACACATATTCCTCTAACGGACGTTTATTCTTTCTCCGGTACCGAAAAGTCATTGGTCTACGTCATACGGGATGGCTCATGGTGTATAAGTATATCATATTAAGGTTTATCTTAGTGTAAGATTACATGACACCTAACCCTGAAGTTGCATACTTAACCCCTCCCCCGTGTTTGGGTATACACACATACGAGTCAACACAGACTCAGAAACATTGGGACACCTTAACATCGGACGGTCCGAAGAGTCATGTACCCTAAAAGGTCCGTTTTTATGACCTCATCCAACGGTAAAGGAAGAGGTACCCTAGAAGGGTTGTGTCTCTATCTTGGGGGCAGAGGACTCAGGGGACGTAACCGTCCTTCTAAGAAAAAGTGATTCGGTGTAACCTTCGTATTGTCGATGATTTTATCGTTAATGACTCATTCAGTTCCAGTCCCAGATTTGTCCTTTTACTTCTGGTGAAACCAATAAACGTTATCTCCCTTAAACTTTGTTCTGTAACTAAGGTTTCTACTATCTTTCCAACGTTTGGGTTTGTTCTATCACTCCGTTGGGTTCCTAATTTTTCATCCTTTAAGGAAACATATAAGAACGAAGAAAAAAGAATATGACTGGCTGGTACACAAACACCCAAATAAAGACCCAAGAGATAAGACAAGGTAACTAGACGCACAGACAAAAACCCGGTCGTGGTATGACGAAACTAATGATATTGAAACTCCGAATCAGACAATAAAGTAAGAATCACACGTCTTTACGTTGTCTAAAGATGTACAATTAAAATATAAGATGTTAAAATAGTTCAAATAACTACTTGAGATCATCAAAAGACCCCCGTAGAAATCTTGAAAGATACATATCATAGCACAATAGACGTTTGTCACTGTCAAAATGAAGAAGGAAAAGTTAAACCTAACGAAAATAAAGAAGAGACTGATGATACCGATCTTTAAGGTTTTGATACAACTTATTTTTACCACTCTCACCGGTAGGAACAGAACAAGGACTTGAATCTCCTTTACGAAAGTTGATAAAATGAGAACTCATAATACATCCTGTACTCAAAGTCGTTTGAAGTCCCCTATCACTTCCTGTCCCTTTGGACCGCACGACGTCAGGTACCCCAGTGTTTCTCAGTCTTTGTTGACTCGCTGACTTTTTGTCGTTGTATAATACAATCGACACACAAATAGTATATACCCGAAATACAACTCTACACAAAGAAAATACGGGTGAAAGACCTCTCAAAAATAATATTTATTAGTAACTTAAAACACGTTTTGAAAAAGACGTTCATAACTTTACTAGTACACCAAAAATAAGAAATCAAAGGATTACACCATATAATGTGTCTAAATACACGTCTATAACTTTTTAGTTTACTATATTAGTAAACTAATATCACATACCAGAAAATTATATTACAACCTACTTCAAACTATTATAAAACAACTTCGAAAAACCTGTACACAAGTAGTCACTACGACGGGACATTAAAACAAACATACACTCTATGGAAACAGACTAAAACCATAGTCCCATTACGACTAGTATATCTTGCTCAAGTCTTCACAAGGAAGTAGACGTCAGATAACTTATAAAACTCTTCCTAGTCAAGTCAAGTCAAGTCAGCGAGTCAGTACAGGCTGAGAAACGTCGTACGGGGTACTTAACGTCGTGCGGTCCAGAGGGACAGGTAGTAGTTGAGGGTCCCAAGTGGGTTCCAGTACAGGTAGTTCAGCCACTACGGTAGGTCGGTAGAGTAGGAGACAGCAGGAGAAGAGGAGGACGGGAGTTAGGGAGGGTCGTAGTCTCAGAAAAGGTTACTCGGTTGAGAAACGTACTCCACCGGTTTCATAACCTCAAAGTCGAAATCGTAGTCAGGAAGGTTTCTTGTCGGTCCTGACTAGAAATCTTACCTGACCAACCTAGAAGAACGTCAGGTTCCCTGAGAGTTCTCAGAAGAGGTTGTGGTGTCAAGTTTTCGTAGTTAAGAAGCCACGAGTCGACAGAAGTGTCAGGTTAAGAGTATAGGTATGTGCTGGTGACCCTTTTAGTATCGAAACTGATCTACCTGGAAACAACCGTTTCATTACAGAGACGAAAACTTATACGATAGATCCAACCAGTATTGAAAGGAAGGGTCCTCATTCACAGAAAGTTAAAGTACCGACGTCAGTGGTAGATGTCACTAAAACCTCGGGGGTTTTTATTTCAGACTGTGACAAAGGTGACAAAGGGGTAGATAAAGGGTACTTCACCACCCTGGTCTACGGTACTAGAAGTAAAAGGTTTACAACTCGAAATTCGGTTGAAAAAGTGAGAGGAGAAAGTGAAAGTAGTTCTCCGAAAAATCAAAGAGAAGTGAAAGACGGTATTCTCACCACCACAGACGTATAGACTCCAATAACTATAAAGAGGATCGTTAGAACTAAGGTCGAACACGAAGAAGGTCGGGTCGCAAAGAGTACTACATGAGACGTATCTTCAATTTATTCGTCCCACTGTTATATGTCGGAACCGCATGAGGAAAACGATAAACCTTGGTCAGACAACAAGTTACAGGTCAAGATTGACAAGGAAGGACTGGACGTATATCCAAAGAGTTCTCCTTCCAGCTCACCAGACCATAAGGGTAGAGAAAGTCTTAAAAGGTGTCAAATAACACTAGGTGTGTCAGTTTCCGAAACCGTATCAGTTATTTCGTCTTTATCTACAAAAGGACCTTGAGAGAAGGAAGAAGGGACTAGGTCACCTACAACCGTTAAACTAGAGACCAAGAAGACGGAAAAGATTTTGGTCGGACTTGTAGACGTTCAAGTGCCAAGTGCATAACGACTTCGGACCGAACCTCTTAAAACTTGTAATGAAATGATCGCACACTCTACTCACGTTAACACACCATCAAACTCGTAAGAAACCGTAACGGAAAGAAACCCTAACCTTACTTTTGACTGGAAAAGGTCAGGACACCGGTGACGACTCGAAAGGTTTAAACGACCGTATAACTCACGTCGTGAAAGTGTCGTAGTAGAAGGTCCTAAACTTTATCGAGGTGACCTTAAGGTAGTGAAGGTGATCGAAACAAACATCACTACCAAAGATTCTGGGTAAACTGAAGTGTAAGGTCCTAGACCGAGATCCACTCACTAGTGTGGTAGCACGAATAGAACCAGTACTTCTAGAAAAAACATGTCAAGAAGACACATAAGAACGGTGGAGAAGAATTATAGAAGACGAAGACACTCCAGGTATGGTAAAGACAGGAAATAGCTCGGGTAGAAACGTACTTTGCAAGGGAACCATAGAGATTAAAAGAACTTCTCTCGAGATCAGAAAGGGTAAGACAACAAAAGGAGATAAAGAAACGTAACTAACGACTCCTTCCGAAAGAATAGAGAGGAACGATAAGAAACCTTGAGACGTAAGTTTACGAATATAGAAAGGAAAAGAGGAAACAAAAAGTAAAGAGAACAAAAGTGCGGAGGAGTCTGTCGGTAAAACGAAAAAACGTAAAGAAAAGGTACCCCTACTAGAACTAGGGGCAGAGGATATATTACAGTGCTTGGAGGCAGGTATCAAGTAGTCCATGAGATAGTCTAAATCAGACAATTTAGACAAAGAGTAAGGTGACATATTAGTATTCCCTAAACTAAATCCAGTATGGACTTACCAGATCACCAAAAGGGATGAAAGAAGTTAAAGTCAGACTTAAACCGTTAATCCTCGAGTACTAGACTCGGTGTCAATCGAGGACCAGAACAAAAACGACTGACATATCTCGAAGAGGTAGAAACAGACGTTTCTTATATTAGTTAGACTAAAGCCACAACTGGCAGACCACTACAGGTACACATCTCAGAAGAGAACAAAACAACCTTCTTCAACAAACGATACTGGTCACACAAGAGAACCGGTTTGAGATAATGGGAAACGGGACGACTTAAGGTATAAGGTTCCGGTTCAAACGGACAATGGGGTCCATAAAGAACTGAAGGATGAAAACGTAAGGTCAGGGGATATTACTTTTCCTGTATAAAAACCCCAAAATCAAGATTTTCAAGAACATTCAGAAGTATCTTGGCAAGTTGAAGTCGAAGAAGTCGCAATGACCAACCCCGTATCTGAACCTAACACCACTATAACTTACCAAACAGAACCTTTACTTGTCTCTAGTAAGACAGCAAAAACTCTAACGTAGGTTCATGACGTAAAACCTGAGAAAACAACTGGTACTACCGATGAGGTAAAGAAGGTTCCCTAAGGACGGGTATCATCATCTATATTACCAGTAGACTCAATTTAAGCGGGTAAGATCAGGTAAAATCAAGTGACTAATGATCTTATAACTACAAGTGAGAACCGTAGAGAACAAACTGGTGAAGGTTAAACGGAACTAAGTACCTGGATTGTAAGAACCAAGGATACGTTATAACGAGAAATGTCGTAGTCTGGAACGAAGAAATTGGTCAGTGTAGGTGTTGACACATAACAAAAACGAAACCGAGGTAGGGAAGTAAGAAAGACCTCAATAAAGAGGTGACTAGAGGTCATCGTATAACCCGAGGGATGACTGGACCCCTCAAGGAGAAAGTCATAGGATAGTAAAACGGAAAAGTATGACAAGTACCCCAATAGTTCCGTTCTTATGACTTCACCAAACGGTAAGGGAAGAGGTCACCTGGTGAAAGACAGTCTGGAGAGGTGGTACTGGCAGAACCCACCGGGGTATCCCGTACCGAATCAAAGTAACTCAATCTGGTCCGACACCAGGTACACTAGTCTAACTGATCAAAAGACACTAATACCAAACACACACACGGGAGACTACGGAGAGCGTTGTGGATGGTAGAATGAACCCAAAGAGAATGGAACCTGTACCCTATAGAGAAGTCCCGACGAGGTCGTTTCACATCGACAACGAGGAATGGAAACTACTCCCCATAGAGGAGTGTCGGTGGAGAGGACTGGAACTTACACCTTATCGAGGAGAACCGGGAGGACGCGGAAACTTCGAACTGTGAGAACCGGTGGCGGGGACTTGAGCCTACACCCATCGAGGCGAACCGACGGGGGTACCTCTTCCTTTCCAAAATTGATAAGAGATTTTATTACTTTAATCCTTAAGAGATTATGGTATAAGTTTTTATTTGAGTTTTACCTAAGTACTGGATTTACATTCTGACCTATGATATTTTAAGGAGTTCCTTTGGTATTCGTCTTGTGACAAACTGTATTTTGTATCACTAAAAAAACTAAAAAAAAAAAACCGAGACAGAGGATTTGGTTTCCTCTATTTTCATTTTGACTTCTTTACGCCGATTAATCTGAAATTTAAAAAACGTATCACTTCCTTTAGTCGGTGCTTTTTTTTAGAGGTTAGTCGATGACTTGACCTCTTTTATAAACGTTTACTATACTGGTTGTTTCCAGGCAGATCAGTTTCGATACCAAAAAGGTCATCAGTACATACCTATACTCTCAACCTGATATTTCTTTCGACTCACGGCTTCTTGACTACGAAAACTTGACACCACAACCTCTTCTGAGAACTCTCAGGGAACTCGACGTTCCTCTAGGTTGGTCAGGTAGGATTTCCTTTAGTCAGGACTTATAAGTAACCTTCCTGACTACGACTTCGACTTTGCGGTTATGAAACCGGTGGACTACACTTCCTGACTGAGTAAACTTTTCTGGGACTACGACCCTTTCTAACTTCCGTCCTCCTCTTCCCCTGTCGTCTCCTACTCTACTAACCTACCGTAGTGGCTGAGTCACCTGTACCCAAACTCATTTGAGACCCTCAACCACTACCTGTCGTTCCGAACCGTACGACGTCAGGTACCCCAGCGTTTCTCAACCTGTGCTGACTCGTTGACTTGACTTGACTACTGGTTATTTCCCAATTATAAGTTATACATATTTGTTTAGTATGTTGAGTTGTAGTTTTTTTGTTTGTTGGACTAGTTTTTTACCCGTCTTATTGACTTAACTATAAAAAGGTTTCTCATTTATGTGTATCGGTTGTTCGTGTACTTTTTTACGAGTCATAGTGACTAGTAATCTCTTTGCGTTGAGTTTTGGTGTTACTCTGTAGTGGAGTGTAGGTAGTCTTACAGACAGCAGGTTTTCTGGTGTCTATTGTTTATAACCGTTGCCACATTTTTTACCTTGGGGAGCGTGTGACGACCACCCTTACATTTAACCACCTCGGTGACACCTTCTGTCATACCTCCAAAGAGGTTTTCGATTTTTATCTTGATGAGACACTGTGCTGTCAAGGTGAGTACCTTTCTTGTTTTTTGTGTTTAAGTTTTTCTATCTAAATGGGGTCACAAATATCGTCGTAATAAATGTCATCGGTTCTATACCCTTGTTGGATTCACAGGAAGTCGTCTTCTTACCTATTTGTTTAAAACCATGTATATATGTTACCTTATAATGAGTCGGTATTTTTCTTTGTTTCAAAACGGTAAAATCGCTATACCTACTTGAATTCTCCCGTAGTCCGATTCATTTCATTTAGTCTGTCTCTTTCTGTTTATGACACATTATAGTGGATATACACTTTAGATTTTTCGTGTCGTTTGATCACTCATTTTGTTTCTACTCCGTCTGAGTATCTATATCTCTTGTCGTAGTGGTCACCCCCTTCCCTTCCTCCCTCCCTGTTATATCCCCATCTTCTCATTCTCCACGTTCGATAACTCATATTTTATACGATACTTCTATATAACATATTGTGTCCCTTATATCCGTTATAAAATACTATTGACATTTACTTTGTACTGAAATCTTCAACACTTACTGACATAACATGTGGACATTACATATTACAAACGTAGTTGATATACCAACTATTTAAAAATTTTTTATTTGCATTAAAAAAAAGTTTTTTCTTTTTCATCTTTTGAGACATATTCGGATCTTATCTTCCCGTTTCCCTTCTTCCTTATGACCGTCTCTGTCCTTACCCGACCATCTTCGACCTTGGTGTATGTCGGACCTTTGTTACTTCGGGGGTTTCTTCTTACCCACGAGGGTCTCTGTCACGAGCTCTGTCTCTCTCTCTCTTCTTATGAGCCAACGGAGGGAAGAAGAATGAGAGGTAAAAGGACGGTCCCGGGGAATTACCCGTTGGGACCTGTCCTCGGACCGTTAATGACGAACGACCCGAGACAGGACGTAATGTCTGCTTTGTCATCCTTCCCTTCCTCCCTTAGACTCCGGTCTTTTCGGGTTCGAACCGTTACACGATTTTGTATCTTGTAATATTTCACTAAGTTTTTCCAGGAAGTTTAATTACTTCCGTCTAAGTGTATAAATATAAATACCAATCACTGACAATATATTTAGATGGGCGCTGACGGGTCTGTTCTGAACGAAATAAAGTAAGAACACTAAAGAAGTTTTTATAAAGAAAAGAAGAAACGGACCTTCTAGGTAAGGGGCGAGGGTGGGGTGTTGGACACGTAAAGATTTAAGATTTGTGACACATTTCGGAACGAATTTAAGAGAAACTTCAGAGGGTTCAATAAGAGAGGAGAAGAATTATAACCAGAGACACTGAATCTTGAAAAGGTAGATATACTCGTTGATAAATATATGAGTCATACGTCAAAAATTTAGTCCCGGACCTCAGAAAAATAAAGTGTATCAAAAAATTATAACATCGAACGTATAGTAATTGCTAGTTATTCAAATAGATCACTTATCAACGTCAATTCTTTTGAGTAGTATAACCGTAATAATGGTTAAGTATAAATATTAGAACGATAGAAAAGATATTAAAAAGGTAATAGAAATGGTAGGACATGTTGTTTCGGTTATTTTGTGTTCGTAAAAAAAAAGAAAAACTGAGGACAAAACTCCCTTCTACATAAAGTAAAATACTAATACATCTACTCTTAAGAGTCCGACGGGTCCACCATGTCAAGTCAAGTCAAGTCAAGTCAGCGAGTCAGTACAGACTGAGAAACGTTGGGGTACTTAGTGTCGTGCGGTTCGGAGGGACAGGTAGTGGTAGAGGGTCTCAAGTGAGTCCGAGTACAGGAAGCTCGGTCACTACGGCAGGTCGGTAGAGTAGGACCCAGCAGGGGAAGAAGAGGACGGGGGTTAGGGAGGGTCATAGTCTCAGAAAAGGTTACTCAGTTGAGAAGCGTACTCCACCGGTTTCATGACCTCGAAGTCGAAATCGTAGTAAGGAAGGTTTCTTTAGGGTCCCAACTAGAGGAAGTCTTACCTGACCAACCTAGAGGAACGTCAGATTCCCTGGGAGTTCTCAGATGAGGTTATGGTGTCAAGTTTTCGTAGTCAAGAAGTCACGAGTCGGAAGAAGTGTCAGGTTGAGAGNTTATTCAAATAGATCACTTATCAACGTCAATTCTTTTGAGTAGTATAACCGTAATAATGGTTAAGTATAAATATTAGAACGATAGAAAAGATATTAAAAAGGTAATAGAAATGGTAGGACATGTTGTTTCGGTTATTTTGTGTTCGTAAAAAAAAAGAAAAACTGAGGACAAAACTCCCTTCTACATAAAGTAAAATACTAATACATCTACTCTTAAGAGTCCGACGGGTCCACCATGTCAAGTCAAGTCAAGTCAAGTCAGCGAGTCAGTACAGACTGAGAAACGTTGGGGTACTTAGTGTCGTGCGGTTCGGAGGGACAGGTAGTGGTAGAGGGCCTCAAGTGAGTCTGAGTACAGGTAGCTCGGTCACTACGGCAGGTCGGTAGAGTAGGACCCAGCAGGGGAAGAGGAGGACGGGGGTTAGGGAGGGTCGTAGTCTCAGAAAAGGTTACTCAGTTGAGAAGCGTACTCTACCGGTTTCATGACCTCGAAGTCGAAATCGTAGTAAGGAAGGTTTCTTTAGGGTCCCAACTAGAGGAAGTCTTACCTGACCAACCTAGAGGAACGTCAGGTTCCCTGGGAGTTCTCAGATGAGGTTATGGTGTCAAGTTTTCGTAGTTAAGAAGTCACGAGTCGGAAGAAGTGTCAGGTTGAGAGTGTAGGTATGTACTGGTGTCCTTTTTGAACTGATCGGCCTGGAATCAGCCGTTTCATTACAGAGACGAAAACTTATATGGTAGATCCAACCAGTAATGAAAAGAAGGTTCCTCATTTGCAGAAAATTAAAGTACCGACGTCAGTAGTAAACGTCACTAAAACCTCGGGGGTTTTTATTTCAGACTACGACAAAGATGACAAAGGGGTAGATAAAGGGTACTTCACTAGCCTGGTCTACGATACTAGAAGCAAAAGACTTACAACTCGAAATTCGGTCGAAAAAGTGAGAGGAGAAAGTGAAAGTAGTTCTCCGAAAAATCGAGGAGAAGTGAAAGACGGTATTCCCACCACAGTAGACGTATAGACTCCAATAACTATAAAGACGGCCGTTAGAACTAAGGTCGAACAAACATGGTCAGGTCGCAAAGAGTACTACATGAGACGTATCTTCAATTTAGTCGTCCCACTGTACCATTCCTTAGGCAGACGGTTACATCCTCTGCGTCCTCTGTGTCCAAGATAGGGACCCAGTCCTTCTTGAGGACCTCCTCCTTTACCGTTGGGTGAGGTCATAAGAACGGACTTTTTAGGGTACTCGTCTCCTCGGACCAACCGATGTCAGGTCTCCCAGTGGTTCTCTCCCTGTGCGGACTCGTTGACTCGTGTGTGTGTGGGTCTACCCTTACGAATCAGACCCCAAGTCTCTTTAACGGTAGAACAGAGTAGAATTATAGTTTTCCATGTACTCTAAAACTTACGTATAAGATTCAATTATCTAGAAAAGATAATAAAATGGGGGAAAAGACGTACCAGTGAAAACATCTAGAACTTTATTTAGAAAGGGAAGGTGAGTGTACATATCTGATATTCGGATGGTATCCGTAAACTTTATACAGTCCTTTGTCTGTTAAAACTTATTGTTATTTGTATTTTCAGTTTAACATTCAAGTGAACTCCACTATATATTATACTCCCCCTTTGTATATATATATATACACACACACACACACACACACACATATATATATATATTTTGTCAGTGAAACGACTTTAATTGTTTTGTGAATTTAGTTAATGTGAAGTTATTTTAAACTTTTTTTTTGAGTGAAACCAACTCCACTATCCTACACCAACTCGAAACCTACATAAAACTTCCATCTCGACCATCCTATACAATTACCTAATCTACACTTGATACTCCCTTTTCTCTCCTTGGTTCCTACTGAATCTTAAACCCCGACTCTTTGATCTTCCCACCTCAACAGTTCTCTCCTTCCCATCCGAAGTTCATTCGTCAACACCATCGAAGTAAGATCTGTACAACTAAAAGTCCATAATCACTCTGTACTTTTATCCGTCGACCCAAATACTCATACTACGACTCTTCCCTCCGTATCCTACTTTTATACGAAACCGGACAATTCTCCATGTGTCTACCATACAGTTCAGAACTTTAATCTACTCTAGAAGATCTCTCACTTACCTCTACCCCCTTTCTTTACTAGGTTTCTAACTTGGAACCCTGAGATTATACCTATCCAAACCCTGTTCTCTTTCTCGATCTTACACTTAAAATTTTCAATCTCCCTTTTGGTTCTGTCACACCATAAGGTTTTAGGGTCACTTTTCGTCTAGTAGATGAAACAGATTATCACATCTCTCCGGTTATTTCTGTTTATTTATTTTACGTCGAACCATTTATAAAGTCATTTGAGTTCTCACTCTAAGAGAGAAAATTGATTTATTGACCACACTGACACCCTGGACAGTTAGTCACACTTTGACGATTATCTCGAAAGATAACTTCTTACTCTTTTTAGTCTAGACATCAAGACTAAAATCTCAGATAATCGCCATAGATTCCTGACTACGACTTTGACTTCGAGGTTATGAAACCCGTGGACTACGCTTCTTGACTGAGTAACCTTTACTGGGACTACGATCCTTTCCAACGTCCGTCCTCCTTTTCCCCTGTGTTCTCATGTTCTGCCAACCTACCGCAGTGAATAAGTTACTTGCTCTCAAACTCGTATGAGACCCTCTACCACTTCCTGTCCCTTCGGACCGCACGACGTCAGGTACCCCAGCGTTTCTCAGTATGTACTGAATCGTTGACTTGTTGTTCACTATACGATATCCTCAAAATTTTGTTTTGTCTTTTAACAAGTCGGAATTCTTTCGATTAATTTTCATTAGTCTCATTAGAACTATCTGTTTTAAACAAAAGTCAATTTTTTTGACCGCTCACTTTATACAAACTCTAGGTCACGACAAAAATGTATCACTGAATTATGTATCGTTCACTACGACTTATAAACGTCTTGTAGACCATTCTCGTCCATCGTCGAAGGAAAAGTTATACAAAATTTACCGTTAAACTATTTCGACCTCTTATTAAAATCACAAGTAAATTTTAACTGAAACGTTTCTTCGTCCAAACAAAATAAACGAGATTGACGAACTCAATCAAAGGAGTGAAGTTTTAAAGGAATTAATTCAAACTATCTTTTACAATTTAATGTAAAGTAGTAACGCTTTGTTTTGGAGTCGATAGAGTGAAAGAATGACTTTGAAAGATAACAGTTGTCGAGTGGACAGGAAATAAGAAGTACCGAGGTAATAAACTGGGGTACTTCTGACATTAATGACACTAAAGACATACAAGAGTTTCAGTTTGTCTGGGGGAAAACAAAGAGAGAAAGGAGAGGTCGGACTCAGAATACTGACTATTAGATTTGATATGAAAGTGACCGACATAGTTAGACCGAAGTCAATTCTTTTGTCTCGGTGTAATCTATAAATTTTATGGAACTGTCACAATCAGCGAGTCAGTACAGGACGAGAAACACTAGAGTACCTAACATCGGGTGGTCCGAGGAGACAGGTACCCTAAGAGGACCGTTGTTATGACCTCACCTAACGAAGAGGTCCTCTAGAAGGGCTGGGTCCCTAGTTAGGACGAAATGTCCGTCTAAGAAATGTTATGTTAGAGTCGGTGGTCTCTTCGGGATTCTGTGTAACTTAAATTATATTTATTAATTACTGTACTATCTACTCGTCTTTTGAATTGTCTCCTACCACTCTTTTCAAGTCTCAACCGTTTTTATCCTTTAACAATGGTAAGGGTCCCACTTTCTCTTTCGAGTTTTCCCATAGTAAGGGTATCAGGTCTCCACCTCCGAATGACTTCCCACGATCCTAATACCACTCTTGACGAACCCCCGGTGACCATAGTCACTCTCTCTTATACACGTTTCTCGACCTCCTCTATATTGAGAAAAGTCTTTCAGTATCGTTTCGTCTCATTACCCCTAATTTATCGGGACTACATAGACAGTAACTTAGACCAACATTTTTCCCTTTGGTGTTGTTAATAATAATAACACTCGTAGTACTAGTAATAAATGTTCATGTGTTTTAAACACTTACTCGTTCAATACCGTTCTGTTCTGAAATTTGATATTCGGACATATCATCCTTTCCGGGTGACTCAGTTTCCGTCTCGACACTTATTACTTAGAAGTTAAGAATTTGTCCAGAGGTGTAATTTCGAAATAACCTTGTGTCGGTACTAAAATTTAACCGTTCAACAGGTGCCCACTAAGGTGTATTTTTTCGTTTCAACTCATTGACATTTTCTCTGGTCTATTGGGTGGATCCGGGACAGAAACGATAAACCGATTAGTGTCTTTTTCAGACGGGTGGAGACAAAATAGTCAAGTCAAGTCAACGAGTCAACACAGACTGAGAACCGTTGGGGTACCTGACGTCGTGCGGTCCGAAGGGACAGGTAGTGGTTGAGGGCCTCGAATGAGTTCGAGTACAGGTATCTCAGTCACTACGGTAGGTTGGTAAAGTAGGAGACATCAGGGGAAGAGGAGAGTGGAGTTAGAAAGGGTCGTAGTCCCAGAAAAGACTACTCAGTCAAGAAGTGTAGTCCACCTGTTTCAAAATCTCAAAGTCGAAGTCGTACTCAGGAAGGTTACTTGTAAGTCCTGACTAAAGGAAATCCTACTTGACCAACCTAGAGGAACGTCGGGTTCCCTGAGAGTTCTCAGAAGAGGTTGTGGTGTGAAGTTTTCGTAGTTAAGAAACCATGAGTCGAAAGAAATATCAGGTAGAGAATGTAGGAATATACTGATGACTTTTTGGTATCGAAACTGATCTACCTGGAAACAGCTGTTTCATCACAGTGACGAAAAATTACACGACAGATCAAACCAGTATCGAAAAGAATGTTCTTTGTCCACAGAATTAAAGTACCGTGTCAGTGGTAGACGTCACTAAAACCTCAGCTTTTTTTTATTTGAGAGACTTTGTGGACGGAGGAATTTTTTTTTTTTTTTCTTAATTTCCCGTAACATCATACCATCAAGTCTCTTTCTTAACACCACAAGTCGTAGTTGTTTTACGGTAGCCATTTGAGTATTCCCTAAATTTGGACTGAATTCGACTAGTGGAAACCTCTTCCTTTACCGTTGGGTGAGGTCATAAGAACGGACCTCTTAGGATACCTGTCTCCTTGGAACGCCCGACGTCAGGTACCCCAGCGTTCTCAACCTGTGCTGACTCACTGAAACTGACTGAACTGATTACAAAGGTAAGAAAAGGATAGATAAACGGTACTTGACTACCCTTTACTACGACACTGGAATCAAAAGACTTACAACTCAAAATTCGGTTCAAAAAATGAGAGGAGAAAGTGAAAGTAGTTCTCCGAAAAACCAAGGAGGAGTGAAAGACGGTATTCCCACCTAGTAGACGTATAGACTCCAATGACTATAAAGAGGGCCGTTAGAACTAACGTCTAACACGAAGTGGGTCGGGTCGTAAAGAGTACTACATGAGACATATATTCAATTTATTTATTCCACTGTTATATGTCGGAACCGTATGAGGAAAGGGTTAAACCTTGATCAGACAACCCCGAAGGGGTCGTCGAGTCACCATTTCTTAAGCGGACGTCACGTCCTCTATGGAGACGAAATATGGGTAAGTCTTTAGTATGACCACCTTTAGTATGTCGGTACGACTAATCATAAACGAAAATTCCGGTACTTAAAAAAAGGAATTACATACATAAAATAACTTCATATCAACTGAATGTACAAAAGTCACGTATCGTTCCACTAAGTCAAAATGTATATGTGTATAATAAAAACTTTAATAAAAGGTAATAATGGATCTGTCGTATAATTTTTCGTCTCTGTAATGAAACGGTTGTTTCCAGGTAGATCAGTTCCGATACCAAAAAGGTCATCAGTACATACCTACACGCTCAACCTGATATTTCTTTCGACTCGTGGTTTCTTAACCACGAAAACTTGACGTCACAACCTCTACTGTGAACTCTCAGGGAACCCGACGTTCCTCTAGGTTGGTCAGGTAGTATTTCCTTTAATCAGGACTCATAAGTGACCTTCTTGACTACGACTTCGACTTTGAGGTTATGAAACCGGTGAACTACACTTCTTGTCTGAGTAACCTTTTCTGGGACTACGACCCTTTCTAACTCCCACCGTCCTCTTCCCCTATTATGTCCTACTTCCCCTGTTGTGTCCTCTTCTCCTGCTGTGTCCAACCTACCGTAGTGGCTGCGATACCTGTACTCGAACTCATTCGAGGCATTAACCACTACCTGTCCCTCCGGACCGAACGACATCAGGTACCCCAGAGTTTCTCAGTCTGTGTTGACTCGTTGACTTTACTTGACTTGACTATCCAATAATGTTCTATAACTAATATCAAGGGATTATGTAAATGTTTTGTCATTTGGAAACAACAAACAACGTATACATAAAAAATTTTAATCTTTAGACCGTAAGATATCAGGTCCATAACGAAAAAAGGAGGTCTCGAGGTCCATACAAAGATTACTCTTCAGTACAAATTTTTGTTGACCTGATATACTACTAGAAAATGAAAATAGATCAAACAAAGTGAAAAAGATAAAGTATAAGTCGCGAGGGTAAAGGAAATCAAATACACAAGATTAAAGAGGTAGAGAAGATAGAAAAACTACAAGAAAGAGTATGGAAATAGTTCACATCATCTTTTCGAAAACATTTGTGTACATACTTATTATACATATTATGTATATATAAAATCTTTTCAATACTTAAAAACGGATTGATGTTAAAAACACTATAAAACTAAGGTCAACAGACTGTTATACTTATCTTATGGTAATCAGAAAGAATGTGAACTTGAACCAGTTAAGAGTCGTAAAATCGTCTAGAAGTAGATCAGAGATGAGTCGTGAGTACGGAAAAGAGGGTCGGTACCTGACACAAGACAGTGAAATAACTATTTTAAGCCTATTTTTCTTTCACAGAAAAGAATCAAGGACGAACTCTCGATGTTCGCATACATAAAGGTTTTAGACGGAAAGAAATATGGACGATCAGAGTCTTTTACTCGAGAGGATCCATGGGTAAAGTGGGGAGGAGAACTAGAGTAGGGTAGGGTGGATGAGGAAATGGTAGTTAGGGTGACTATTACAGTTAGAGGCAGGGGGAAGATTCTGTAATGTCTCATCACTTGTCCTTGAAAATTTAAACCGGTCGATCTGAGACTAAGATTGAAATGAAAATGACTAACACATTGGCAATCGTCAAAGAAAAGTAGAAATAGTGAGAATCGTAGTAAGAGCCGTTTTTATAGATAAGTATATTAAAAACATTCGTAATTGATTTTAGGATGTACATTTGTGAACCACGTCCCGGATCGTAAATCACATAAATTATATCAAATCTATAGAAGTTTCATAGTGATTTACAAATGGTGGTGGTGAAGTTGGGGATTTTTTAAGTTAGGAGAGAGTTGGATTTTACTTTTTTTCGTCACAGAAGTTACGACACGGTGGAAAACAATTGTGACAAGATTGGGAGGGGAAAAGGAACTTTAGGTTGGGGGTTCATCAGAATGACAAAGTGATAAAATTAGAAAAATAAAATGAGAAATAAAAGAGGAAATTGACCAGAAGACTTTTACGAGAACCTTTCTAGTTGTTACTACAGAACTAAGTGTTTAGGTGAGTGTGAGGGGTCAGACATAATAAAATAGAGAGACCTCGTAAGTCAGTACAATTAACGAATGAGAAAAACTCTCAAAGGATAGGGACCAAAGGTCGTGTAACGTCAAAAGACTAAAGAGTCGACTAAAAAAGGGAGAGAAAGAACTCATAAAGGAGTAGATTTTTACGAATTCCAAAATAGACAGGAGTGAAGAGTACAGTATAGTACATAAATGACCCACTAAAAGAGGTCAGAGTCCCAAAGATTAACCATAAGTATACGTATGTTTCGACATTAATGTTGAGTCTAGAACGGGTTCTAGTTCGTATTATATTGACGGACGGACAATATGAAAGAATAGTCAGACTAGATGAAAATTCAAGTTATATAGGTTTCTAAATATAAGAAAGATTTGGACTACGAGAAAGAAGAAAAAAAACCGTGTCAGTACCGATCTTAGTGAGTCTTTCAAGACTCAGTAAGAATTGAGAAGGAAAAGAATATAATATTTTATATATGTATTATCACATTATTAAAACTCCATTCACAATAATAACTCCGTTTATGATAATAATAGGGGTCAAATATCTACTTCTTTGACTCTGTGTCTCTCCAATATATTAAACAAGTCAGTCCTAGTGTGTCTTCTATCCCCCTCGAATATAACCTTAGACCCGTTAGACCAAAGTCTCGGGTCCAAGAATCAGTAGATTAATTTCACAGAGAGGTTTCCATAAATTGATTATAAATGACCTATTTACTTAATTTTTATGTAAAGATACTATATTCATCAGTGAATTGTACTATAACTAATCAAATACGAAACCCTATAGACTTTTATATCTACGGTAATCATCTAAGACATACCCGAAGGGGCCATCGAGTCTGCCATTTCTTAGGCGGATGTTACGCCCTCTGGGTCCAAGCTAGGGACCGAATCTTTCTAGGGGACCTCTTTCCTTACCGTTAGATTAAGTCAGAAGAACGGACCTCTTAAGGTAACTGTCTCACCGAACCACCCGATATGTCAAGTACCCCAACGTTTCTCAACCTGTGTAGACTCACTGATTGTGTGTATGTCATTAAAGATCATTTGAAAAAAATAAAGTCTTATTTAAAATCCTTTTACTTACTCATTAAATTTTTAAACGGATAATCTTCTATAAATAAGAACTAAAAAGAAGAATATAAACCTTCTTTTGAGTACTAATACTCAAAGACGTAGACGTAAGAATGAAGAGTGTATGGACGTGAAGAACTGGGTTCGACTACTAAAGAAATACTTCTATGATTACCTTCGTAATAGTAAGAATAACGTTTTTACTTAATTGTCTCCGAGTCTCTTCAAGATCCCTGAATAAGTTCAAGTCTATAGGAAACACTTAGAAGAAAGGTGATTCGTGTAATTTCTGTGACTATAATTTTGGGTATCCCTTTACATGTAATCTGTATAGAATTACACCTTAAGGGATGTAATTTGTTTAGACTATTTTCCTTAAGATTATGTAAATGTTTTGTTCATTTATAAATTTAAGACGGGGGGAAAACTCGTTATAAGATTTAATCAAAGAAAGAGGACGTTTAAGAAACCTTTTAAGAAGTCAGGGAAGTACGTAAGTAAATATCTGTATTACAGTAAGTTGAGTGAACCTACCAGTAAAAAGTATTACAAGAGGAATTTCATGGGACCGTTCTTTTTTTATATTCGAGAAAGTGTATCCCTCTCCATGTCGACCCTCTTACATCGGGTGACCATAAAGACCCTATGAATGAACGTACTATGTCATTTATGTCAGTTACGTACCTCTCTGTGTTACATTTGACAATGAAACTTTACGAACGAAAACCGTGTTGAAGGAGTGTCCGCAAAATGTTAAATGTTTCGTCATACCTCATTACAACTGTTGAAGACACAAATGTTTAAGTGACCAAAGAGAAATGAGTTCCGTCCTAAAAACCAAAACCGTTGAAAAGTCTACAAGCAGTAAAGAAGGGTTACGAAAACGTAGATAATCAGAAATAATTGTATCTATAATAAAATAGAGTTCGACTTACCCGGAGAAATTCCCGTATACTGAATTCTCTCCTTTATACACAATAGGTCGACCTAGACCACATGCCAAGATCGTTTTACGTAAATTATGTAGTTTCCTTCCTAAAATAAAATCACTACTGACTTTTCGTCCCTTCACACTTAACACTAAAATTTACTATTAGAAGTAGAAAAAGTTATACTCCATGGCTCTCTCGAAAACATTTGTCAAAGAAACAGTGAAAATTCTGTAATCCTGTATTACTTTCTCTAGATTTCGACAATAGTGTAGTCACAATTCTTTATGGAGAAAATTGTAAAAAAAATTCTAAGGATTCTATTTATAGAGATCCTACCAATTTTACAACGGTGTGGACATTTGACTTCCTTCCTAATTCATAAATCATTAATAATAAGAATATTATTTTTATGATCGTTTTTATTGTTAACAGAATACAACACCCGAATAAGACACAGTCTGTCATCAGATTTTCGAAGTACATCTAATTGTGTAAATTGGGAGTTTTGTGGAAATACTACAAAAGTAATAGGGGGAAAATGTGATACTTTTGGTCTTGTGTCTTTCAAATTCATTAAACGGGTTTCTCTATGTCGATTATTCACCGTTTCAAACCTCAAGTTGCGTCTTCAAACACGAATAATTCACACTTGATAAGTAACACGACCTCAATACACAATAAACGGGAATTCCCAAATATAGAAAGTCGTCTCTTTTGCAACTTCCATCAAACATATATCGTTACATTCAACATGTCGTCAGAGACAACCAAAGGTTTATTTACCTCCCTCCATAGGTTAAGTATCTAGTCAATCACCTTATAGTAATAAAAGGAGTTAAATATATATATAAGGATATCCAATAAAACTTCTTTATCTGTCGATAAATTTATTTGTTCTAAACAAAGAATACCAAAAGTCACTGTAACGATACAAGGGTTCTTTTCTTTCTTCTTTCACTTCAACGAGTCGACACAGGTTGAGAGACACTAGGGTACCTGACATCGGATGGTCCGAGGAGGTAGGTACCCTAAAAGGTCCGTTCTTATGACCTTCATCCAACGGTAAAGGAAGAGGTCCTCTAGAAGGGTTGGGTCCCTAACTTGGGTCCAGAAGGTGTAACATCCGTCTACGAAATGGTAGACTCGGTGGTCCCTTCAGAATACAAGGGTTCCACTTACTGCCTACAGTTGTAAAACACACACAGACACTTTGAATACAAGGAATAGTGGGAAGGAATCATTTTCTATATCAAGATTAAAAAGTAATGTTACTTAAGACCCAAAAAACTCAGGTACTGACGACTTCTCAATCTATACCTTATATTTACAATGGGTTTTTTTACAAACATCTAAATTTGAATGTCATTAGTGTTTTGATGACATCGTTTTCCCATATATAATATAGGTACAAGATATCTTTAAAGTCGTCACTACCTTTACAAGACATGGTGTAACTGGTTACGACATCCAACAATCGATCTACACCGTGAACTTTACCCCGATTCACTAACTCTTTGACTAAACAATTGAATTAAAATTGATTAAATTTAAATTCATTAGTACCGATCGTTGAGACAACCCGACGTGTTGAGATATGAGAGTTGTTGTCAGAATGAGTTGGAAATAAAGGAGATGTGTAACATCAATGTCCGGTCAACGTATGTGTTCTTTGGTCATGGAAAGGAGACTGAACTAGATGAGCACTGGACTATCGAAGGACGGGGAAAGTTCAACACTACACCCGGTGTCTTGTCGACTTATCTTACGATTGACTCGTGTATAGACAACGTCGGTACAGTTTGTGAGAAGGGTGATGATAGATTCTGGTCTTCCGTAATCGACAGGGACCACAATCTCAGAGTTGAATTTGAGAAAAATACACTCACCAGTCATATAACAGGAACTTTCCCTCGAGAAACGATATAACGTACATCTTTTATCACTTCTAAGATCAATGATGACATGTGGAAAATCTAAATCGGTATCACAACGACTTGTACGGAGAGTGTTTGACAGTATCGTTCTCGATCTTAATATTCGGTAGAACGAAGTAAAATACGTAGATAATTATTGATGAATAAAAACTTTCATATTTGAAGTCTTTTCTATGATTGGACCGACCTACGGATCTGTCATACCATATTAGCCCCTGACGGGCTCGTTTTACCTTTATATACGGATTTCCTATTCTGTAACAGAGCGAAGTTTGTTTTTAAGTCAACATCTATTTTTCTTTATTTTATATTCCTTAAATATTAACCCTATTTTTAAGATCTTTTAAATTTTTTAGAATCTTCTCCACTTTACGTGAATTTGATAACGAAAAACCCATTTTAGACGACGGTTTAATAGTAGACAAGTGAGTTTTATCTCTTTTTTAATTTAAATACACTTTAAGTGTCAACTTTTATTACACAAAGAATATTCTGTTGTCAAAGATAATTTTCACGTCGGTTCGTAAAGTAGACACTAATTTTCTTTTAAAGACCTCAAAGACCTTTAGTCTCGTTTTTTCTTTTATATAATTTATAAAGATGAACACTTAGTATCAAATAAGGACTTTTCATAAGTTAAAAATTTGATTTATAAACTTTATTATTTCTTCCTTTAGAAAATTCTGTATTCAAAAATTACTCTAGTCACATAGGAATCGAATAAACCATTATACATTACTTTGTTCGTTGACTAGGGTGTTATTTTATTATCAATGATACATGTTGAGAGTTAATTTAACTATAAAACTCAAAATAACTAAAAAAATAGTGTATACAGTCAGGTGGAACGCATCAATATTTTACGTAGAAGTCGTTTATATAGACGCATTTGAGTGGACGGATTTTACTTTCAAGACTGTGGTGGTTTAATCACCTTTTAAATTACCTTAATTTCGTTTTTAATTCTACCTTTTACTCACTCGTAATATATATGAATCAGTAAAAGTAGAACACTTAAATTATCACTACTTCTAAACATCACTTAACTTTTTTCAGATTCTACGATAGTGATAAAAATAGATTCAGTGTATAAAGACTTTTTTACCCGTGCAAATGTCTTATAGATCCATCTCGTCTCCGTAATGAACGTCCCGGACGTGAACAGATTGTGTGTAACATGGGAAAGACGTGATAACCACTACTACCGGCTCTAGGCTCTCCATTTGTTAACATAACCTTCGAAGAACTTGTGAGTCTACCGGTTTCTTAGTTCTCCACTCACCTATGATCATAGGTTTAAACTTAAATAGAAATCAAATTTAAAAGAAATATCATCTCTTTTGCAACAGCCTTTAGAAATGTTTTTATATTCTTGTTTACTGTTGAAGTTTTGATAAAAAGGAAGACTTTTCTTTTTTTTACGCTTTTTGTCTATTGTCTAATTTCTCATTAACATTTATGTAAAATAATCTTATTGTTCTTATACGAATATAAATTTAAATTAAAAAGATAAAATTAAATATATGTTACGTTAAACCTTGGTGGTAAATTAACCCTTTTACTAAAAAACTATTCATACAAAAGTTCTTAAAATACCAGAATTCTACTGAATTATATATTTGAATTCTATGGTATACTAAATTGTATTTTGAATTAAAATAGAATGAATACCTATAGAATTCAAGTAGTTTCGACGAATTAGTAGAGTCACGACACAAGTACGATATAACGAAAGTTTCAGTATGATGAAAGTGGGAAGTCAATAATATATAACGAAGTCAAGTCAAGTTAAGTCAAGTTAGTGAGTCAGCACAGACTGAGGAACGCTGGGGTACTTGGCGTCGTGTGGTCCGGAGGGACAGGTAGTGGTTGAGGACCTCAAGTGAGTTTGAGTACAGGTAGCTCAGCCACTACGGTAGGTCGGTAGAGTAGGAGACAGCAGGGGAAGAGGAGGACGAGGGTCAGGGAGGGTCGTAGTCCCAGAAAAGATTACTCAGTTGACAAACGTACTCCACCGGTTTAATAACCTCAAAGTCGAAATCGTAGTCAGGAAGGTTACTTGTGGGTCCTGACTAGAGGAAATCCTACCTGACCTACCTGGAGGAACGTCAGGTTCCCTGAGAGTTCTCAGAGGAGACTGTGGTGTCAAGTTTTCGTAGTTAAGAAACCACAAGTCGAAAGAAGTGTCAGGTTGAGAGAGTAGGTATGTACTGGTGTCCTTTTTGGTATCGGAACTGATCTACCTGGAAACAACCGTTTCATTACAGAGTCGAAAACTTATACGACAGATCCAACCAATATTGAAAGGAAGGTTCCTCATTCGCAGAAAATTAAAGTACCGACGTTAGTGGTTGACGTGACTAAAACCTCGGGGGTTTTTATTTCAGACTGTGACAAAGGTGACAAAGGGGTAGATAAAGGGTACTTCACTACCCTGGTCTACGGTACTAGAAGCAAAAGACTTACAACTCGAAATTCTGTTGAAAAAGTGAGAGGAGAAAGTGAAAGTAGTTCTCCGAAAAATCGAGGAGAAGTGAAAGACGGTATTCCCACCACAGTAGACGTATAGACTCCAATAACTATCAAGAAGGACGTCAGAACTAAGGTCGAACACGAAGAAGGTCGGGTCGCAAAGAGTACTACACGAGACGTATATTCAATTTATTCGTCCCACTGTTATATGTCGGAACCGAATGAGGAAAGGGATAAACCTTGGTCAACCGACAAGGTACAGGCCAAGATTGACAACGAAGGACTGGACGTATGTCTAAAGAGTTCTCCGTCCAGTCCACCAGACCATAAGGGTAGAGAAGGTCTTAAAAGGTGTTAACTAACACTAGGTGTGTCAGTATCCGAAACCGTATCAGTTATTTCGTCTTTATCTACAAAAAGACCTTAAGAGAACGAAAAAGGTACTAGGTCACCTACAACCGTTAAACTAGAGACTAAGGAGACGGAAAAGATTTTGGTCAAACTTGTAGTCCTTCAAGTGCCAAGTGCATAACGACTTCTAACCGAACCTCTTAAAACTCGTAATAAAATGATCGCACACTCTACTCACGTTAACACACCATCAAACTCGTAAGAAACCGTAACGGAAAGAAACCCTAACCTTACTTTTGACTGGAAAAGGTCAGGACACCGGTGACGACTCAAAAGGTTTAAAAGACCGTATAACTCACGTCGTGAAAGTGTCGTAGTAGAAGGTCCTAAACTTTATCGAGTTGACCTTAAGGTAGTGGAGGTGATCTAAATCGATTAATGAAGTGGAAACAAGATCGGGACGAAGTAACGTAATTATAAAATTTTAAACCTTGATTTCAGTACCAAAGAAGACGAGAATCTGAGGAACCCTACGATTGTAGAATAAATAAAAATAAACCATAAACTTTGACTACCGTAAAATTTAAAGTCTTGGATGATAAAGTTTCAGTAAAATAAAATTTTCGTAAAAAGGTAATAAACCTCATAGGATTTAGTGAAATTTTTTATCGATGTCCAAGTAGTATGGAAAGGACTTTACTTTTGTCAACGTTTAGTAAAACTGTACATGAATCACGAAAAACACAGAGACTTCCATCGTAGAGAATAGGAGAAAATTTTACCTAACTAACTGATTAAACCTAGAACACAGAGAATAAAACAAGGAATTTTAAAAATAACCTCTTATCAACTGAATGTCACTGAATGCCACACGACAAAGTCCATATGTCGTTTCACTTAGTCTGTGAGTCTATATGAGTGTGTATAGGTAAGGAAGGGTCTGAGAGGGAGGTGTGTCTAATAATATCCTATAACTCATCTCAAGGTACACAATATGACATTTAGGAATAATCAATAGGTAAAATACGTATCATAACACGTATGCCCCGAAGGCACAATCGAGTCACCATTTCTTAGACGGACGTTACGTCCTCTGCATTCTCTACACTCAAACCAGAGACCCAACCCTTCTAGGGGATTACCGTTGTGTAAGGTTACTGTTAACGTACCTGTCTCCTCGGACCGTCTAATGTAAGGTACTCCAACGTTTCTTAGTCTTTACTGACTCGTTGACTCTTGTGTTGGGGGGCGGGGGGCGTTGTGTGTGTGTGCGTGTGTGTGTGACACACGTATACGGTTAGGGTTGGTGGGTCAATCAGTGAAAGGGGGTACAAAAGGGGAAACAATGGTATTCAAACTAAAGTTCTAGACGTTTAGACAAAGACAAAAAAATAAATTCCAGTAAACATAGTAAAAATTATCTGAGGCATAGATTCGCTATAGTTTACTATAAATAGAAAGAGACAGACTGAAGTGAGTCATACTATTAGAGATCCAGGTCGGTGCAAACACGTTTGTCGTAACAAAGCAAGAAAAGGATACCGATTATCAGACAACACATACACACACACACACATATGTACACGTATATGTGTAATAGGTAAGGAGACAACCATCTGTAAATCCAACAAAGGTACAGTAAAAATACCGAATCATTATCAGGTAACACACACACACACACGAACACATGTGGTGTAGAAGAAATAGGTAAGAGACAATGAAGACAACTACCTACAAATCCAATGAAGGTACAGAACCGACAATATTTATAAACGTCGTAACGTTGATAACCTTGTATCTTGTAACCCCCACGGTCATAGAAAACCTTAATACCAAAAGAGGTCTATATACGGGTCTTCACCCTAAAGACCCAGTATACCATATCAAAAAGAGACTAAAGAAATGTTTAGAGATTAAAAGGTGGTTTTAATAGTTGGTAAAGTACTATATCTTTTACAGGTGAGAGAAGTTTTCAAAACATTTTATTTTCGATCGATAAAATATTTCTTCCAACAGTACCCTGGAGAACCTTTTTTATATGGATAATACTATTATGGACTTTTCAAAATATAGGATCATGATATTCTCATGGACAACTGTCTTTTTTAACAAACACTTTGTTTTCCATGATGACTTTTCGTTCTAAGACTAACCGGTAACGGAAACATTATGGTGAGAGTAAGAATCGGTGTAAGAATTATATTAAAAATATTAAAAAAAAGGACAATGTAAAGAGAAAGTCAAAAAACCTACTTGAATAAAACATTAGTTTACCGTTAAAACCATTGTAATAGACCACAAACCGGTTGTCCCTTTAAAACACACATAGATCAGAATAGGGTCACAAGTCTATGGACAGAGACTTTGAAATTATTAAGATACTACTATAAACGTGATATAAGTATATATTTTCTTTTAATAAGAGGTATAGGACTCACTATTCTGTGAAACTACTTTTTTACAGTTTTCTAAATAAACTAATGGGAACATGGATTTACCCAACGATCCAACCATTGATCCTATCAAACGAAAAACATTCAATCGAGTTCTTTCTCGTATGGAAGTTACGTACGAGAGAACGAGAGTTTTATAGGACAGTTTTCTGGAGCGACTTTAATTACCGAATCTTGACTACGATTCGAAAGTCCCTACGACGTCACTAAATAACTCACCACGGTCAGAGACAGAAGCAACCCACCTCTCGTGAACAGAAGTGCATTGTCCCGATTATAATGAAGTTCGACAACAGTCAACTGAACCATTTTAACGAATCGATGTGAGGGGTACGTCAATCGATCNCGGTTTAATAACCTCAAAGTCGAAATCGTAGTTAGGAAGGTTACTTGTGGGTCCTGACTAGAGGAAATCCTACCTGACCTACCTGGAGGAACGTCAGGTTCCCTGAGAGTTCTCAGAAGAGGTTGTGGTGTCAAGTTTTCGTAGTTAAGAAACCACAAGTCGAAAAAAGTGTCAGGTTGAGAGTGTAGGTATGTACTGGTGTCCTTTTTGGTATCGGAACTGATCTACCTGAAAACAACCGTTTCATTACAGAGACGAAAACTTATACGACAGATCCAACCAATATTGAAAGGAAGGTTCCTCATTCGCAGAAAATTAAAGTACGGACGTTAGTGGTTGACGTGACTAAAACCTCGGGGGTTTTTATTTCAGACTGTGACAAAGGTGACAAAGGGGACAAAGGGGTAGATAAAGGGTACTTCACTACCCTGGCCTACGGTACTAGAAGCACAAGACTTACAACTCGAAATTCGGTTGAAAAAGTGACAGGAGAAAGTGAAAGTAGTTCTCCGAAAAATCAAGGAGAAGTGAAAGACGGTATTCCCACCATAGTAGACGTATAGACTCCAATAACTATCAAGAAGGACGTTAGAACTAAGGTCGAACACGAAGAAGTTCAGGTCGTAAAGAGTACTACATGAGACGTATCTTCAATTTATTTATTCGTCCCACTGTTATATGTCGGAACTGCATGAGGAAAGGGATAAACCTTGGTCAACCGACAAGGTATAGGTCAAGATTGACAACGAAGGACTGGACGTATGTCTAAAGAGTTCTCCGTCCAGTCCACCAGACCATAAGGGTAGAGAAATTCTTAAAAGGTGTTAACTAACACTAGGTGCGTCAGTCTCCGAAACCGTATCAGTTATTTCGTCTTTATCTACAAAAAGACCTTAAGAGAACGAAAAAGGTACTAGGTCGCCTACAACCGTTAAACTAGAGACCAAGGAGACGGAAAAGATTTTGGTCAAACTTGTAGTCCTTCAAGTGCCAAGTGCATAACGACTTCGGACCGAACCTCTTAAAACTCGTAATAAAATGATCGCACACTCTACTCACGTTAACACACCATCAAACTCTTAAGAAACCGTAACGGAAAGAAACCCTAACCTTACTTTTGACTGGAAAAGGTCAGGACACCGGTGACGACTCTAAAGGTTTAAAAGACCGGATAACTCACGTCGTGAAAGTGTCGTAGTAGAAAGTCCTAAACTTTATCGAGTCGACCTTAAGGTAGTGGAGGTGATCTAAACCGATTAATGAAGTGGAAACAAGGTCGGACGAAGTAACGTAATTATAAAATTTTAAACCTTGATTTCAGTACCAAAGAAGACGAGAATCTGAGGAACCTTACGATTGTAGAATAAATAAAAATAAACCATAAACTTTGACTACTGTAAAATTTAAAGTCTTGGATGATAAAGTTTCAGTAAAATAAAATTTTCGTAAAAAGGTAATAAACCTTATAGGATTTAGTGAAATTTTTTATCGATGTCCAAGTAGTATGGAAAGGACTTTACTTTTGTCAACGTTTAATAAAACTGTACATGAATCACACAAAACACAGAGACTTCCATCGTAGAGCATAGGAGAAAATTTTACCTAACTAACTAATTAAACCTAGAACACAGAGAATAAAACAAGGAATTTTAAAAATAACCTCTTATCAACTGAATGTCACTGAATGTCACACGACAAAGTCCATATGTCGTTTCACTTAGTCTGTGAGTCTATGTGAGTGTGTATAGGTAAGGAAGGGTCTGAGAGGGAGGTGTGTCTAATAATATGCTATAACTCATCTCAAGGTACACAATATGACATTTAGGAATAATCAATAGATAAAATACGTATCATAACACGTATGCCCCGAAGGGACAATCGAGTCACCATTTCTTAGACGGACGTAACGTCCTCTGTATTCTCTACACTCAAACCAGAGACCCAACCCTTCTAGGGGATTGCCGTTGTGTAAGGATATAAGAACGAACCTGTTAACGTACCTGTCTCCTCGGACCGTCTAATGTGAGGTACTTCAACGTTTCTTAGTCTTTACTGACTCGTTGACTCTTGTGGGGGGGAGGGTGTGTGTGTGTGTGTGTGTGTGTGACACACGAATACGGTTAGGGTTGGTGGGTCATTCAGTGAAAGGGGGTACAAAAGGGAAACAATGGTATTCAAACTAAAGTTCTAGACGTTTAGACAAAGACAAAAAAATAAATTCCAGTAAACATAGTAAAAATTATCTAAGGTATAGATTCGCTATAGTTTACTATAAATAGAAAGAGACAGACTGAAGTGAGTCATACTATTAGAGATCCAGGTCGGTGCAAAGACGTTTATCGTAACAAAGCAAGAAAAGGATACCGATTATCAGACAACACATACACACACACACACATATGTACACATATATGTGTAATAGGTAAGGAGACAACCATCTGTAAATCCAACAAAGGTACAGTAAAAATACCGAATCATTATCAGGTAAAACACACACACACACACGAACACATGTGGTGTAGAAGAAATAGGTAAGAGACAAAGAAGACAACTACCTACAAATCCAATGAAGGTACAGAACCGACAATATTTATAAACGTCGTAATGTTGATAACCTTGTATCTTGTAACCCCCACGGTCATAGAAAACCTTAATACCAAAAGAGGTCTATATACAGGTCTTCACCCTAAAGACCCAGTATACCATATCAAAAAGAGACTAAAGAAATGTTTAGAGATTAAGAGGTGGTTTCAATAGTTGGTAAAGTACTATATCTTTTACAGGTGAGAGAAGTTTTCAAAGCATTTTATTTTCGATCGATAAAATATTTCTTCCAACAGTACCCTGGAGAACCTTTTTTATATGGATAATACTATTATGGACTTTTCAAAATATAGGATCATGATATTCTCATGGACAACTGTCTTTTTTAACAAACACTTTGTTTTCCATGATGACTTTTCGTTCTAAGACTAACCGGTAACGGAAACATTATGGTGAGAGTAAGAATCGGTGTAAGAATTATATTAAAAATATTAAAAAAAAGGACAATGTAAAGAGAAAGTCAAAAAACCTACTTGAATAAAACATTAGTTTACCGTTAAAACCATTGTAATAGACCACAAACCGGTTGTCCCTTTAAAACACACATAGATCAGAATAGGGTCACAAGTCTATGGACAGAGACTTTGAAATTATTAAGATACTACTATAAACGTGATATAAGTATATATTTTCTTTTAATAAGAGGTATAGGACTCACTATTCTGTGAAACTACTTTTTTACAGTTTTCTAAATAAACTAATGGGAACATGGATTTACCCAACGATCCAACCATTGATCCTATCAAACGAAAAACATTCAATCGAGTTCTTTCTCGTATGGAAGTTACGTACGAGAGAACGAGAGTTTTATAGGACAGTTTTCTGGAGCGACTTTAATTACCGAATCTTGACTACGATTCGAAAGTCCCTACGACGTCACTAAATAACTCACCACGGTCAGAGACAGAAGCAACCCACCTCTCGTGAACAGAAGTGCATTGTCCCGATTATAATGAAGTTCGACAACAGTCAACTGAACCATTTTAACGAATCGATGTGAGGGGTACGTCAATCGATCACTACTAATGGGAATTCATAAGTGTCTCGTCTTCGGGACCCCTTTGTGATTAATCGGTGGGCGTTCCTTCTACAAGGTCGGAGAGTTTGTCAGAGGACTTCAGAGCCCCGACATTACTCCTGGTTCGGGGTCACTGTTCCGGATGAACCACGACACGATGACGTAGTTCCAAGTCGTTAAAAGTTCCTCTTTCACTAACCTCAGTCCGGGTCCTGACGTGCCTCAGATGATTAGTGGTGTATCTCTGAAGCCCGCGAGACTTCGGTACCCTTCCTTAGCCGAGGATACTCGATCTCCTCTGTACCCGTACACAATAACTCCCCAGTCCCTCCTCCTTCAGACGAATTTATAACTATCTAAGTCCCATATAACTCTAGGGAAGTCAGGAACACATCAATCATGGAACTGGAGAAAGAAAATTAATTTTGTTTTTCATATCGAAGTGGAATGGACCGATCACTGAAAGGATTATAGACAAAGACAAATATCGAAGGGAGAAGAAACAGGAGGTAAATCTCTCGTCACCAGTCAAACTGTTATTTCTTTCCTACCGTGCTCCACACACACCACACACCCACATTACACATCCAGACAGTCAAACACCGAAGTGTCGTCCTTACACCGACCTAGATGCGATCTCTACTCATGGGAATAGTTCAGAGGTGTTACCTCTTGAAACCCCTAAGTCTTCGGTTACCTTCGTCTTGTCTATTAGGAGGGAACAAGGGATTATTACCATTTTCCATCCTCTTTCTCTTTACATACGGAAGACTTTTACAAACGATCCCCTCTTAACTCCGAACTAGGTAGAGAGTTAAGAACCGTGGTCTTCTTTCGCCAGTCTCGAAGAAGACCGATTTTTAACTTTTAACTTTGTCACTTCAACTCCACGTACTTCTTCCTGGTACTTATGGGTGATTACAGATTTTGTTTGAACCTGGGAAATAAATATCATTCGTTTCCCTTTAAAAGTGAAGGTGTACCCTTTCGTTCCTAAAGATTGATGAACCGTACATCACCTTAAGAAGAGAACTACCGCCCAGATTGAAAAAGAAGACAACCGTGGTGTCGTATATACTGAGTTAACAATTAAAGTACAGTTTCAGGGGTTCTTTCGGTCCTGCAAAACGTATACGTTTTATTTATACTCTTAAAAAAGACATGGTGTTTAACATCTCGAATATATAATAGATATAAACCTTTCAAACCTTATTTACATAACCCTCGTTGTACGATCTTCACCGATATAATAGACACACCATAACCATATGAATGTCCTAAAACTAATATCACGATGTTATCTTCCCCTTCTATTTGGTTTTAATCTCATTGTATCCGTGTTTCACTTTCATGACTCAAAAAAACAGTTACTCTTCATTTCTTCTCTTTTATTGAAGATCTATCCTATAAATGATTATGACTTATCATTTATAATTATAAAACCATTCATTTTAGGAATAATTATTTCAAGTCGTACATAGGAAACAACGTCGAAACGTCTTTTAGTCTAAGAACTCACACAAACTTTTAAATACGTTTCTTAGGGTATTGCAGTTTAAAAGAGTCCTGTAGAACGAGAGTTGATGTAAAAAACTAACACGATAGGACTCAAAAATTTAAAATATGTTACCTTTATAGAAAGTCCTCACTTTATAAAACAAGACTAAAATACTTTATATAAAATGTGATTAATTCAGTTTGGTCAAAATAAGTCTCGGAATTTTAGACTAAAATAGTGGGAAGACGTTTTACATTCAAACTTTCTACAAGAAGTCCCATGAAAATTTCTTTTTACCGTGACGTACCTCAATTTTTCCGTTCCTACTGAAATAACTTCTGGTACTACTAACTCCATTCCCAGTTTGTATAGAGTTGTCTTCTCTCTCTAACTTAAGTTGAGGAAACCTTGTTTTTCGTCTTTTCAAATATTCACACCCCCATTCGATTACCTTTTCAGGACCGCTTATAATTCCCTCCGTCAACCAGTTTCACAAATCCAGTAGGTACGAACGATCAATCATGAGTATGTAAAGACGGGAGGGTGTTTCTACTGTCTATCCTCGGGACAGAAAGGAATACTAATGTAAGGTTTCCCTACTCCTGAAGGGTCCACCACGATGACCACTCCTTGGGTGCACGGTTACGTCCTCGACATTCTCAGGACCCAAGTCAGAGACCCAACCCTTCTAGGGGACCTCCTCTCGTACCGTTGGGTAAGGACCTCCTAGGGTACCTGTCTCCTCGGACTACCCGATGTCAGGTACCCCTGTCATGATGAGAATTTCTCAGTCTGTACTGAAACTCTGATTTTTTCTTGTTTTATGACAGTTAATAAAGAGTAAGATTATAGAAGAACCAAAAAGTAGTGTGTAGTACGATCAAGTGAATATTGATTTCCATTTGATTTTTCTTCAATATTCTAACAAGAGTCCAGAAGAAAGAAAAAGGGATTCCTCACAGCAGTCGGTCAATGAGACAAAAAATGAGAAAGTGGTTTTGAACATTTTTCTCATCGTCACTTATCGTGATTATCGATGAAATAATATAAGATTTACCGAAGAAAAGACGGAATATAAATGTAAATTATTTTTGTTGTCGAATCCCATACGTAGTCTCAAGATAAAAGGAGTTGTAACAATAACAAGGATTTTTACGACTTTCTAGAATGTAAAATATACCTAGGACAATTTCTGGATGGATACAAATAGTCACTCCGAAAGAAGTCTATTAGGAACTTGAACTGATATAAATTATCCAGAATTAATTCTGGATAACAATGATTACACACACACACCCACCACACATCCCCCAATTAATTGGTGTGTCCAGTCCGACAATAAAAGTAAAGTAAAATTAAATTACACTAGCTAGTTAATCAACCAACGAAAGACCATGTCTATTCTCCCAGACTCTTGTTTTGAAAGTTGTCATAGTATAGTCTTGAGAGTTGATTCCGAGAGAAGTAAATAAAGACGACAACCATAACGGATTAATGAAACCAGATGACTATATACGACACACTAATAGATATCTTTACCCACTTTCATAAATCTTTCGTCTCTCTTTTTTCTAAAAACTCCTCCGTGATACGACTTATAGTTTATCGACCTAGTATATTCGAAAATTTTACTTTTGTTTTTATCATTCCTAATTCAACCACGTACGAAAAAAATATATAAGATCATGTTATCTGTTATAGTAGTCTGATAACACCGTCTGTAGATAATACCGTCTGTCAATATCCGTTTTGACAAACTTAAAAAGAGTCCCGTTCTCGATCGGTGGGTGTGCTTTACGAAGAGAGGGTGTTTCATGTCCCACAACATACCCAACGACAATTAAAGGATACAAGACTGACACTTACCCGTTCACCTCACTCACTTAGTCACGACTACGAGCTTCTGAAAGGTCGGATTCTTCAAGAATCCGATAAATTGTGCAAGGTACATTAGGTGAATTAACGTGTGTATTCGAACAGTCCTCTTGAAGGTCACTTTTCTTAGTTATTACATAAGTCTCGTGTCAACCTTCTGTGACTATTACCTCCAAAGTCGAAAGGTCTCATACGACCGACTAAGTGAACACTCAGAACCACCGGACCAGTTATTAATCCGGTTATCGAAGACCTCGAACGACCAGTCCTAAACTCTGAGACTAATTCACTGTCACCCTCATTTAATTTTCAGGTTGACGGTATATAATGTCGGATTTAATATTACTCCCTTAGAAGATCAGATCAGGCAATTAATACTTTGGGAATCGGAATTGAGGTCTTTATGAGTAATTACAGGTTTTCATAATGTATTTTTTCGAATTTCACTGAAAAATGTAAGACATTTTGTATATACATTGACAACTCGGTTGAGGGTTTACTTTTCATCCCGTACGTACCAAAAAGACGTGAATGACTCTGACGAAAAATATGAAAAAGTAAGAACGGTAAATTTTTACTCTCAACAGGTACTACAACCTGATGACAGAAATAGAGAGAGACAACAGGGAACGAGAAAGAGAGAGATAAGAAGACAAGATGGTGTAGATCAAGGCTAACAAAACCATATTTCTTTTTGTAAAAATGGAGATACAATCGAATGTAACTTTGAAAGAGTGACAGATCTTTATAAATCTTTTTATAGTGTCTTCTATCAATCTTACCGTAATCCTTATACCTTCCGGTTACATTATATTTCATATAAACATACACCAGGATTATTATTATACATAAGTTCAAGGGTTACACTCCGTTACTTAATCTACGAATGACTAACAAGGTCTAACTAAACACATTCCTTTGTTTTGAGAGTATTTTCAACGGAAAAACAATGACTTCTAAAATAAAGACAAAC
This sequence comes from Capra ibex, assembly GCA_006410555.1. Lineage (NCBI taxonomy): Eukaryota > Metazoa > Chordata > Mammalia > Artiodactyla > Bovidae > Capra > Capra ibex. Next base: position 79,987,175 of record SJYO01041852.1, read on the forward strand.
GTATTTACATTTTAAGTCAACTAAACCCGAATGCAATTTCTTTTCCTTGAGTAGCTTAGGTGTTCATAAGCACTCCATAGTGTCCACGTCTCGTGTATTCCAGTGACGAACACAGTGTACGATCGTCTCACTCTATGTCCTTTACTATGTGTGTTCGCATGTACCTAATTATCTATGTACGCGTGTTTGTCCAATTATCTTAAAGTCTAGTGTTTTGTACAATTATAGTTCTTTGTTCATTACTCCCCATACCCTAGTTGAAAACTATCTTTTCAGTCTCTTTGGGAGATATTTCTTGACTGTAATACTGGACTCTAAAGTCACTACTCTTCCTCGGGTGGTATTTTTCTAGGCCAAGGGTGTGTTTCCGAGACTCCTCCCTCTTCCTACTCGTAGTTCTACTACCCTTTCTCATTACCCTAATGTTCTAGTCTTTGTGTCTGGTCAAGGGTTGAATTTATTCGTACATCTGAAGACACTCCCCAAAGAGAACAACTAGTTGTCACGATCCTGCATCATCTCTAAGTTATTCATGAGTAATTTACTTATTTACCTATTCTTTGTTTAGAGAATTCACTGTTATCATATATCAAAACTTCAAAGACTAACTGAATTATAACAATTCTTGACTGGTAAGAACAACTTTTTCTTTTTATCACGTTTAGACCGTAATACTACGTATACACACACGCACGATTCAGCGAAGTCAGTACAGACTGAGAAGCGCTGGGGTACCTGATATCGGGTGGTCCAAGAAGACAGTGACCCCTAAGAGGTCCGTTCTTATGACCTCATCCAACGGTACAGGAGGAGGTCCCCTAGAAGGACTGGGTCCTTAGTTTGGTCACAGAGAATTCCGAGAACATAACTGTCCGTTTAAGAAATGGTCATCGTGGTGGACTCTTCGGACTGCAATACTATGGTATGAATTAATAGACTCAAGGTTAGGTGATTCGTTCTTAATGTAATGTCTTTTACGCAGTGAACGAACTTTTACTTTAAAATTTTACTACATTATGTACAATTTTTTTCTAAGTATCTTAGTCGTTTATCCTTCGGATGTCTTTGTAGTCCTTAGTACATTTGAGAGAACGACGAACTCTAAACCAAGTTCCTGATCGTCGTAGTCGTAGTGGGACCTCGAATCTTCTTTACATTTTGGAGTTGAGGGTCAGGATGCAGTGTTTACCCTTAAATGTGTCTTTATTCACTGACTAAAAGTCTGTGTGACTTCATACTTACCATGACGAGATCTTCCCATTAAAGGATTAGGATCTAAAGAGTCAGGAATACCCGTTAGTGAACCTCATTCTTAAAAAATAAAAATCTATTGAGACAGGGTTGGGGACTTATCATTTTAAGACCTAATCATTGCATCTATAATTTGTTTCTACGGATCAAATAAGATTAAAGAAGTAAACATCCCAACGATCTAAATCCTGTATTACGTTGTATGAATGTAATTTTTAATAAACAACAAATAGACTTTAAGTTTAAATTAAGTCGTAGGACGTAAAGTAGACCGTCAAAACAAGTAAATTGTATAATCGTCTCGAGGTTAAATTTATGGAAAATATTTTTAGGGTAATGATTTATATATATTCGTTCCTAAGTTCGACTCCAGAGACCTCACGTTCTCAAGAAACAGTTGATATCTACGTATTTGAGATTCCGTAACTATGGACACAGTTAATTTACTATTAAAATAAGTACAACAATTACACAACTATCAGAATACTTCGGGTCGTAACATTTAGTCGATAGTACCTACAGTGTATTTTCTCTTTTCACACAGAGATTTAAGTACTTTTGGTTTATTTTAAAGAATGTTATACCAATAAAGGAGGACTTATTTGGTCATCAAAGTGAATTTCTCTTTTCCGTTAATGACCTCCAAACAACAAAAAATAAGAAGAAATTATTATGGACATTGAACCCCAAAAGACAATTGAATAACTATTTAAACTTGTATTTAATCGGTATTGGTATAGTGGTCTTCTATTAGTGAGATGACTACTTTGTATAATAAACGGTTTATCGAAAGGGACATTTATAAAGAACAAACAAAAAGTATCAACATTATTATAACATGGTACAATATAAAACGAAAACCTGAAGTGTAATATTCTTGAAACGAATAATAATGTTTATTACGAAGTAAATAGTAACTATTTATAGATTAACTCACATATACGGGGTTATAAAAAAAGTGGAGTTAAAAAGACTCAAACCCTTAAAGACATGTTTAAGGTCAGGAAGTAATTAATATGACATCTCCTGAGTGTCGTTTCGTCTTCTTTTATACCGGAGAGATAAGTAGATTCGAGAATAGTGGAGAAGTTTGAACCCTCTTGGTTTCTCTCACGGGGGGACCCTTTCCCGTCCCGGAACCAAGGACTCGTCACTGGGGTCGAAGGACAATAAACTTTTTATTGTCTTAAATTTGGCCGGGGATGTATATTCTTGAGACTTTCAAGTTACTTTAACTTGGTGTCGACAGTGAAGACACACTCATTCTGATTTAAATTAAACAACCCACCTTTCTCAATTTACTTGAAATTGACTTTTCGAGAGAAAGAGAAGGAGAGTCCCATCTTTTATCGGTTCCCGTTGTCGCCTACTGATTACACATCTTATAACGTTAATCATATCGTTCCATGAATGTCCCTAGTTTAATTTTTTAAGTAATTGCATGCGTGAATTAATTCTTTGTGAAAAGTCAAATGTACTATTTAATACTGTGGATAATTTAGAAGGTCATGTTCGACATTACCGAAGAAACGAGGGCCCATCTCTTGATAGCGGAATCTCCAGGAGACTTTGAGGGGTTCCTGGTCTTCGTAATCAATGTTCACATAATTTTTGTTACGAAAGGAAGACGTTCCACGAACTCGTAGAAATAACCTTTGATTAAATTTGAATTTCTTTCGTGGTCCCTCGTCCTCCGATAGTGCGACGTTCGGTTCCTATTGTCTGTAACTTACTGGAACTTTTCCTTTATCCGAAACGAGGGGTTGTAAGGGTTTTTCCTTCACCGTCCTTACTCCAGACAAAAAACGAACGAAAACTTAGAAAACAAAACAGAGACAGGAAGAGGAAGAACGAAATTCTTATTTACAATGGTCACCTCCTTCTCGTATTATCTTTGTTTAGTGCATTCAGTCACCCTTTATACGAAAAAGACAAAATTAAGTCACCCTTCTTGATCTTCTCTTCCTTCGTTCTCTCATTCCCTCCAACCCTCCCTACTTTTATTTGAGTTCTTATTTACACATTTCGTTAGTCTATATGGTGGGACTTAGATCACTATAGATCCGGGAAAAAAAAATTAACATCTTTCATACCTAGATATCACTATTATTTTGATGTAAAGATAATAAAAGAAGTCTTAGAGAGGAAACAGAAAAATTTATAAGAAATATTAGGACATTAATCGTCTCCTTCACTCCTATCGATCTCTTGGTTTAACGGAAAAGTCTGAGTTTGTATGAGTACGATAGACTGTGTCAAGAGAAAAGAGGTCTGATGTTTCAGAAATGTTACTTTAGTTACGAAATTACCTGGGTCTATGGTGAACTACCCGAAGGTTTCACCGAGTCTCCATTTCTTAGACGGACGGTTACGTCCTCTGCACCCAAGTTAGGTACCCGACCCTTATAGAGGACCTCCTCCTTTACCGTTGGGTGAGGTCATAAGAACGGACCTCTTAGGGTACCTGTCTTCTCGGAACGTCCGATGTTAGGTATATTAACGTTTTCTCAGTCTGTACTGAATCACTGATTTGTGTGTGTGGGGAACTAACAAACCTGTAATAAACAAAAGGACGAGATAAATTGGAGTAACACAGGGTCGACCATCACGATCTATCTCTTGAGGTTGGTAGATGAGTGGAGAGACCAAAGACACTCCGTGGACCTGGTAAGGGTAAACATCTTTCCCCTTAAGGTCCCTCCTTCAACACCTCGTCTTCAGTATTCTTAGACCCCGTATTCTCCGTGGTAGCTGTCTCGTCGCGGAGAGGACGAGTTAAGAGGGACTTGGATAGGGGTGACCTTCAATACGAAACCCCAGTATCCAAGTTAATGTATTTCGTCGGGGTTGAAGACTGAATATTGACATCTGACATGACAGAAATACATAAGAGAAAGTCGTGACAAAGTCAAGTCAAGTCAAGTCAGGTCAACGAGTCAGTACAGGTTGAGAAACACTGGGGTACTTGACGTCGTGTGGTCCGGAGGGACAGGTAGTGGTTGAGGGTCTCAGGTGGGTTTGGGTACAGGTAACTCAGTCACTACGGTAGGTTAGTAGAGTAGGAAGAACAGGGGAAGAGGAGGACGGAAGTTAGAAAGGGTCGTAGGCCCAGAAAAGTTTACTCAGTCGAGAAGTGTAGTCCACCGGTTTCATAACCTCAAAGTCGAAGTTGTAGTCAGGAAGGTTACTTGTGGGTCCTGACTAAAGGAAATCCTACCTGACCAATCTAGAGGAACGTCAGGTTCCCTGAGAGTTCTCAGAAGAGGTTGTGGTGTCAAGTTTTCGTACTTAAGAAGACACGAGTCGAAAGGAATATCAGGTTGANGTAGTCCACCGGTTTCATAACCTCAAAGTCGAAGTTGTAGTCAGGAAGGTTACTTGTGGGTCCTGACTAAAGGAAATCCTACCTGACCAATCTAGAGGAACGTCAGGTTCCCTGAGAGTTCTCAGAAGAGGTTGTGGTGTCAAGTTTTCGTATTTAAGAAGACACGAGTCGAAAGGAATATCAGGTTGAGAGTGTAGGTATGTACTGGTGACTTTTTTGGTATCGGAACTGATCTGCCTGGAAAATAGTAGGAAATTAAAAAACAAGAATACAGATAATATCTTCATTATACTTTTGTTGGAATTTCTTTTAAAACTTTTTTTTTTCTCATTTTATTCGAGATCGTGTTAAATCTTTTACATAAACAAATTAACCTCCTATTAATCAAATGTTATAACATTTACACTACTGAAGACGGGATGTAGTTGTACTTAACTGGTATCCGTATGAATACCGAGGAGGGAGGATTTGGGGAGAGGGAGAAGGGAGGGGTAGGGTAGGGAGGTGTAACCGTGTCTCGTGGTCGAAACCTAAGGGACGTAGTACGTAGTTTGAGGGAGACCGACAAAATGTACACCATTACATATACGAAGTTACGATCAGTTAATTTTGTAGGGTGGGAGAGGAAGAGGGTGACACATGTTTTCAGACAAGAAATACAGATACGAGAGAGACGACGGGACATGTATCCGAGTAGTCATCACAGAAAGAAAATCGTGTCAATAAAAGTAAATATGAAGATTTGTCTTCGATGAAGTCGGACGTAATAGTGTTAGACATTAATGGTTCACGATATCGTTCTTAAAATTACCTATTCGTTTGATCCTCTGTTCTCCATATACCTTCCTTCATCTTGAACTTTACCAACGACACTAAGACTAGGAAGAGAGGACAAACTATGGACCACATATTGTCTACTTACCGAAAATTTGAAAACACTTGACTTTGGGTCTCATTTTTGTTTGTTTATTTTACAATGTAACTAGATGTGTGTATGTATCCATTCAAGTATAACGGTACAAGACTCATTCTCTGTTTACACACAGATGGTCGGTGACTCTGTTCCTAGACGGAGACACCGTACCGGAAACCAAATATTAACACCGTCTCCGGTGTCGATAGACTGAGGTTCTGACACCTTTATCTCACTCTGTAAGAAGAACAACAATAAGTTAACGATTCAGTACAGACTGTGAAACACTGGGGTACCTGACGTCGCGTGGCCCGAAGGGACAGGAAGTCGTAGAGGACCTCAAACAAGTTTAAGTGTAGGTAACTCAGCCACTACTATAGGTTGACAGAGCAGGAGACAACGGGGAAAGAGAAGGAAGTGACCTAGAAAAGGTAGTAGTCCCAGAAAAGGAGACTCAACCGACAAGCTTAGTCCATCGGATTCATAACCTCGAAGTCGAAGTCGTAGTCAAGGAGGGTTACTTATGAGTCTCAACTAAAGGAAATCCTATATGACCAAACTAGAGGAACTCAGGTTCCCTGAGAGTTCTCAGAAGAGGTCGGGGTGTTTAGGTTTCGTAATTAAGAAACCACGAGTAGGAAGAAACACCAGGTTGAGAGTGTAGGGATGTACTGATGGTCTTTTTGTTATCGAAACTGATATACCTGGAAATAGTTGTTTCACTACAGAGACGAAAAATTATACGAAAGGGAACACCGAGTCTGTAATTTCTTAGGAGGACGTTACGTCCTTTGGACCCAAACTAGAGACCCAACCCTTCTAGGGGACCTCCTCCCGTACCGTTGGTTGAGGTCATACGAACGGACCTCTCAGGGGCACCTGTCTCCTCGGACTATCCGACGTCAGGTACCCCAACGTTTCTCAGTCTGTGATGACTCGTTGATTCATGTCGTGTGTCCAAACAGTATCGAAAGGAAGGGTCCTCATTTACAGAAAATTAAAACACCGACGTCAGTGGTAGACGTCACTAAAACCTTGGTTTCTTTTATTTATTTTAGACAGTGACGAAGGTGAAAAAGGGAAGATAAACGTTACTTAAGTACCCTGACCTACGGTACTAGACTCAAAAAACTTACAACTCAAAATTCGGTCGAGAAAGTGAGAGGAGAAAGTGGGAGTAGTTCTCCAAGAAATCAAGGAGAAGTGAAAGACGGAAATCTTATCGTAGTAGACGTACAGACACCAATAACTATAAAAAGGACTAGTAGAACTAAGGACTAGTAGATCGAGTCGTAAAACGTACTCGCAGACGGAGGTTACGCCCTCTGAGCCCAATCTAGGGACCCAGCCCTTCTAGGGGACCTCTTCCTTTACCGTTAGATGAGGTCATAAGAACGGACCTCTTAGGGTACCTACCTCTTCGGATCATCCAATGTTAGGTGCCCCAGCGTTTCTCAGCCTGTGCTGACTCGCTGAAGTGGAAGTGGAAGTGAGTTGTATATTCAATTTATTTGTCCCACTGTCATGTAGTGGAACAGTATGAAGAAAGGGTTAAAACTTGGTCAGTCAACAAGGTACATTCCAAGAGTCCTCTGTCCATTCTACCAGACCATAAGGGTAGAGAAATTCTTAAAAGGTGTAATAAAACACTATGTGTATCAGTTTCCGAAAGTGTATCAGTTACTTCGTCTACAAAACCTTAAGGGAACGAAAGAGAAATTAGGTTATTTACAGCCGTTAAGATAGAGACCAAGGAGACGGAAAACGTTCGGGTGGAACATGTAGACGTTCAAGAGCCAAGTGTATAACGACTTTGGATCGAATTTCTTAAAACTCGTATTGGAATAATCGTACACTTTACTCACGTAAGGTTAGGGGATACTACTTTTCCTGTAGAAAAAAACCACAATCAAGATCTTCCAGAACATCCAGAAGTATCTTGATTAGTTAAAGTCGAAGAAACCATAGTCACCAACCCCGTATCTGAGCCTAATGACACCACAACTTAATGAACGGAACCTCTACTTGACTCTAGTAAGACAGTAAAAACTCTAACATGGGTTCCTAACGTAAAGTCTTAGAAAACAACTGATACTCTGGATGAGGTAAAGATTCCCTAAGAACGGGTGTCATCATCTCTGTTACCAGTAGACTTAATTTAAACAGGTAAGGACAGGTAAAATCAAGTGACTAAGGATTCTAAATCTAAAAGTGAGAACGGTAAAGGACGTACTGGTGTAGGTTAAATGGAACCAAGTGTTTGGATTGTAAGGACCAAAGATACGTTATAACAAGAAATGTCGTAGTCTGAAATGAAAGTGGTGGTCTGTGTAGGTGTAGACTCGTAGTAAAGACGAAACTGGGTCGGTGAAGCAAGAAAGACTTTGATAATTGTTAACGGGAGTCAAAAAGGGGTCTCGAGAAGAATCCTACCGGGATCGGTCTTACGTTCCGGTCACAAGTTCAACTTCATCACTCAGACCATGTCAGACAAAGGATTCGGTGAATCAAGACGAGCGGGAGATTATCGTAGACTTAGAACAGATGTTAGTCCTACTGGAGGAACAAAGGTGGTAACTTCAGGTCAGGAAGTTCAGGTGTAGGACTTCACATTAGGTCAGGAAGTTCTTCTTATAGTAAAGGGTTGACGAGTTTTATAAGTCTCAATCGTTTACTTCAACAATAAAGGTGACAACACAGACTGGGACTTATACATTAACCATAATAATGGAAGGAGAAGTTCACGGTAGTTTTCAAAAGAATGGGGTCCGGTCGTGAAGTCACCCAGTCTCAATGACCGAACCTCCTTATTTGGGGTTAAACATAAGAGTTTCAAGAAAAACAATTAGGAACAGACCGAAACCAACGATGTCAATGAAAATGACATTAGTGACCCGTACTTTGTCGTTTTACAAAATTTTCGTGAATATAAAACCAACATGAGGGGGAACAAAGGTAACACATCGTCGTCTGGATCGAACAATGCTATTGAGTACATCTAATAGGGGTGTTCATGTCATTAAGGTAAGAAACGGACGGTCGGGTGATGGTTGATTACCTCGGGTTTCACTGGGTTTATTAATCTTCGAAGGAACTTCGAGGCTATGAAACCGGTCGACTACGTTTCTTGACTGAGTAACCTTTTCTGGCACTACGACCCTCTCTAACCCTCGTTCTCCTCTTCCCCTACCGTCTCCTACTCTACCAACCTACCGTAGTGACTAAGCTACCTGTACTCAAACTCGTTCGAGTCCCTCAACCACTACCTCTCCCTTAGGACCGCACGACGTCAGGTACCCTAACGTTTCTCAGTCTGTGTTGACTCGTTGACTTGACTTGACTACAATTTACCTTGGGAAGGAATACTAAGGTCGTCTTCCTTACAAAGGTCCTTGGGTTTAGAGATTCGTCTGTCATGGACTCGAAACCCACGTTCTTTGTTTAAGACGTCCACTCTGTTACCCTCATTATTACTGTACCCTGGTTAGGTTGAAGCAAAGAACCAAGAATGTATAAAATCACAAATCACACGTCCGTTATGGTGAGATTACCGTCTTTCACTTCTCCTTGATTTCTCGGAGAACTTCTCGGACTTTCTCCTCTCGTTCCTTCGACCGAACTTTGAGTCATAAGTTTTGTGACTCTAGTACCGTAGATCATAGTAGTCAAGTACCGTTCATCTTCATCACTGTCTAAAATAAGAGAACCCGAGGTTTTAAATTTTTTACGAACGGGGAATCTTCCTTTCGATACTGTTTGGATCTATCACACAAATTTTCGTCTCGGTAGTGAAACGACTGTTTCCAGACATATCACTTTCGATACCAAAAAGGTCATCAGTACATCCCTAAACTCTCAACCTTGTATTTCTTCCGACTCGTAGCTTCTTTACTACGGAAACTTGACACCACAACCTTTTCTGAGAACTCTTAGGGGACCTGAAGTTCCTCTAGTTTGGTCAGTTAGGATTTCCTTTAGTTGAGACTTATAAGTAACCTTCCTGACTATGACTACGATTTCGAGGTTATGAAACCGGTGGACTACGTTTCTCGGGTAAGTAACCTTCTGCGGAACTACGACCCTTTCCAACTTCCGTTTTCCTCTTCCCTCGTTGTCCCCTACTCTACCAACCTACCTTAGTGACTGAGTTACCTGTACTTAAACTCGTTTGAAGTCTCTATCACTTCCTGGCCCTTCAGACCACAAGACGTCAAGTACCTCAACGTTCGACGTGCCAAGACGTCAAGTGTTGAATCACTGACTTGTTGTAATAGTTTTCGTCATCGGGGGTGTGTGTAAAGAATATTATTAATAAAGGGAGTTTGACTAACAGAATCAAACTTAAAAGGGTCTTCGTCTGGGACTCTGGTCGTTACTCACGAGACTAGGATAAGTCTTTCATGCACAATATGGTTATTCCTTTACCTATTTTATTTTCTACGTGTTAAGTCGGTTGATTGTGTCATCCGTAAACCTTGATTAGGGTGCCCGTCGGAAACCTTTTGAAGTTTTGGACACGTAGTTTTAATCAGGTGGGTACCTGTTCCCTCGACTCCATCAATGTACGGTCGAGGGTTCTCAGAAATCAATTCCAAAGACCATCCTCCCAATTAAGGAACTGTGAAAGTTAGACGATACACCAAAACTCCGAAAGATAATAAGATCCTCTTTTCGTAAATCTTAGTGTCCACATCGATAACAGAGAATTTTCTGTCGTCTCTTGGGAGTCTGTCTTTTAGATTCCCACTCTACGACTACCACAAACCATCCGAGACATCTATAGATACGAAATATCTATGTAAATCTACAAACTACCTGAAATATCCATTCTTCCTTTTCTACTCTCGACGACGACGATTCAGGGAGGTCAGCACAGACTGAGACACACTGGGGTATCTACCGTCGGGTGGTCCGAGGCGACAGGGTCCATAAGAGGTCCGTTCTTGTGACCTCACCCAACGGTAAAGGAAGAGGTTACGTACTTTCACTTTTCACTTTCACTTCAGCGAGTCAGCACACTGAGAATCGCTGGGGTACCTGACCTCGGATGGTCCGAGGAGGTAGGTACCCTAAAAGGTTCGTTCTCATGACCTCACCCAACGGTAACGGAAGAGGTTTTCTACTCTCTCCTACCCTCTTTATCGGAGGAAACCCTCTATCGAATTACAATGGATATTACGTTAAGATCTTTATTTCTTTGATTATGAAAGTAAAAATAAAAATTTATTTTATAAAATTTTAATTTAATAATTTTTTAAAGGGTGGGACTAGGGAGGTAAATAAAATGTCGTGACCTTATTACAATAAAAGTTTTCGTCATATACACTGATATGCTCTTTCTATGTGCCCACTCTAAACGAGTACATAATGATTTAAAATGACTGAAAGAAAACGACTTCTCACTTTTAAGGTTTATTTTAATAAGTTAAAGTTTCAGTCTATAAAAATACCTCAGACAAACGAGGTTACGATAGACCACAAAATTTTATATTTTCTCTATACCTAAAATTTCCTAGAACTTTGAAAATTTTATTTAGTAACTCACCTTTACAGTCATGCTCCGATAAAAAACAGTCTACTGTTACATAAGTCAGTATCTAGTAGGAATAATCACTAAAAGAAACGTCTAACAAAAAACCACTTTATTCTAGGGAATACTTACGAGGGTTTGTCGGACATTACCGACGATTAGTGGGTTCACAGTCTCGAATATCGAAGTTATATAGAAGGAGTTTGATGTAGTCTTCTGTCATTGTTAAAGTTCTTTATCACGAATTTTGACGGTAGTTTATTTAAGAGTCAGGGTAAAGTGGATTTACGTGTAAAGATAAATACTGTCTCCTCCCGTCAACAGGAATCAGTACTTCTTTAAGAGTAACTTTAGACTGAAAGTTGAAAAAGATTTTACTTTTTTTTTTCTTCCTCAGAAAAAATAACCCTTTCGTACCAAGTTCATTCCACCACACTAGAGACCTGTCTTGCGACTTTCCAGAAGAGAGTCGAAAACACCCACACAACACAATGAAACGATTTCGACTTTGAGGTCAGGAAACCGGTGGAGTATGTTTCTGAACTAAGTAACCTTTTCTGAGACAACGACCCTCCCTAACCCCCGTCCTCCTTTTCCCCTACTGTCTCCTACTCTACCGACCTACCGTAGTGACTGAACTTCCTACAACTCAGACCCATTTGAGGCCCTCTACCACTACCTGTCCCTCCGGACCGCACGACGCTAAGTACCCCAACGTTTCTCAGACTGTACTGACTTGCTGACTTGACTTGACTTGACACAATTAAACGTATTGTTTCAACACAACACAATGAAACACGTACGATTCAACGAAGTCAGTACAGGCTAAGAAACGTTGAGGTACCTCACATCGGACGGTCTGAGGAGACAGGTACCCTAAGAGGTCCGTTTTTATGACCTCACGCAACGGTACGGGAGGAGGTCCCTTAGAAGGTCTGTTTCCCTTAGCTTGGGTACAGAGTACAGAGGACGTAACCGTCCGTCTGTGAAACCCTTCGGGTCCACAATGGAACCCGACTCGCAAAAAGACGAAGATATGGTGACCAAGAAGGGACTAGTTGTCTTAATCACAGAAGACGAGGTCAAACAGGCAAGGACGAAGACAAAACCAACAGAGGCATCAGTGACCGAGCTAGAGTACGATTGACACCAAAAGGTGAATTGTAAACACTAACTTCTGCCAACGAAAGGAGTGTCTTCATTTATTTCTAAGAACCTGACTTGAAAGTGACCCAAAGAATGGTCACGGAATTAGGACCACGAACGAAACCGGACTCGACTCTATGAACTTAGACACCAAAGGAAGTAACAAGACGTTGCACTATACTTCTCTTAAAGTCAACACATACCCTAAACTAAAGAGAGTAGGAGAGAGAACAAATAGATACCTGACTGAACGGGTGTAAAACAAGAAAAATCGATAATAAAAACAACAATAACAACTGCACATTAACTAAATGTTACGACATAATCAAAGTCCACATGTCGTTTCACTAAAGTAATATGTATGATACCAAAAAGGTCACCAGTACATACCTACACTCTCAACCTGACACTTTTTTCAACTCGTGACTTCTTAACGACGAAAACTTTACACCATAACCACTTCTGAGAACTCTCAGGGAACCTGACGTTCCTCCAGGTTGGTCAGGTAGGATTTCCTCTAGCCAGGACCCACAAGTAACCTTCCTGACTACGACTTCGACTTTGAGGTTATGAAACCGGTGGACTACCCTTCTCGACTGAATAATCTTTTCTGGGATTACGACACTCCCTAACCCCCGTCCTCTTCCCCTGCTGTCTCCTACTCTACCGACCTACTGTAGTGACTGAGCTACCTGTACTCAAACTCACTTGAGGGCCTCAACCACTACCTGTTCCTCCGGACCGCACGACGCTAAGTACCCCAGCGTTTCTCAGCCTATGCTGACTCGCTGACTTGACTTGACTTGTATAATCATATATATAAGAAAAAATCTAAGAGAGGGCATTATCCAATAATGTTATACAACTTATATCAAGGACCGTGATATCCAGAAACAGCAAATAGATAAAATATGTATCATAACACATGGACAATTAGGACTTGAGGATCATTGTCCACCGAGATAAAACCGAGAACAAGTGAACTCGACACATTTCCTTTGTTAGGACTCACACACACGTACGAGTCAATAACAACTGAGAAACGTTGGGGTACCTGACATCGGACGGTCCGAGGAGACAGGTACCTTAAAAGATCAGTCCTTATGACCTCACCCAACGGTAAAGGATGAGGTCCCCTAGAACGACTGGGTCCTTAGTTTGGGTGTAGAGGCTCAGAGGACACAGAGGACACCCGTCTAAGAAATGGTGAATCGGTGGACCCTTGGGAAGATCAAGAATAGGACCCCATGCAACCTAAATCAACAACTTAATAAAGACTAAAGGTTACTGATATAATTTTACTTTACGGAAAAGTTTGATAGTACCCTTACGAATCTACAGTTCCGAGACCCTTTCTACCCAGAATTTGTACTTGTTACGTTTAGTTATCATGAAGACAGGTTCTGACTCTCTTGTATTACTATAACGTTCTCTTTGTCTGTTTTACTTGGTGAAACCAGAAAAAAGGGGGTTTATGTGTGACGTATTTTAGTTTCACAGTATGGTAAAAAAAAAGAGTTTTGAAGGTGATATTGTTTTGACGTAACGTTTTAGTTTATTACTAGTTGGGGTCCCATATTACCAAAGGTCACAAGCAAATAGAACTTACCTTTAACTGTGTGTATAGTGAAACTTTTTAATACTAAATACAGTGAACAAGTAAAAAAAGGAAGACGGTGGTAATGGGTTCTGACGGAAGACAAACTCCCGTTTGGGTCATGGTTTGTGGACACACCGTCGATGCCAGAGACGAAGGGAAAGTCTGCTGCAATCGGACTAGGTAGACGTCCTACTCAGACACACGGTTAAGACTAATAAGTCCACCCTGATCTGAGAAATCTTTAAACACTCTGAGATTCTTTGTAAGTTCTTCATCGAAAAGAAGAGGGTGATCGAAAGAAACTAGATTCTCAGAACAGTAAAATAAAGGACAGAGGAGAGACTATCCTCACCAGAACGTATAGTGGCTCCGAAAGGAACTAGGTCCCGGTCGGTCAGGAACATCCCATTAATTAACCGTCTAACTAACCGTTTTTGGGTCGGGTTTAAAAACATCCACTAAAAACCGTGTCCATTAACAGATGAACACTTATTAAAAATTTTAACACTAATCGTCTTCCATTCACTATAAAACTAAGACTTGGTCGAATACCTAATGATGTATATTAATTTTACGGTCTTTCATATTGAAAATTTATAAAAACTAATTAGAAATAAGACTCTGTTCCTTTTGACAAAAACTCGTAAATTCTACGAATACCATATGACACTGTTACGACGTTAAAAATGAAGTCTATACCTTCAAAATAATAAAGACAAGAAAACGATTGTTACTTCACTATCGTACCTTTGTAAAAACACCCGAATAATTAAATAAATTTTTGATAAATAAGTTTGGTATGTTATATGTTTGTTACTATACTCTGTATTAAACCCGAATAAGAAACTACGTATCTTATAATAGATATTTTAGTGTCTACTGTTTCCGAATGTTTTAATTAAATTAGTTCTTCGTTGATAATTTGAGTAACTTAACATGTCAATTAAACGTACGTAAAATGACATATATTTAAAGTAAAATGATATATATTTAATATGAAGTTATTTGGACTGAAATTTGTTCTCTTCTTAAACTCGTAGATATTTTACTGGTTTTAGTACGACTAGTGACCTCGATTTCTTTACTGTGTCTAAATCAAGGTCAAAAGTTTTCGTAGTTTATTTCTTATATCACTAAGTATACTTTCCATGAACCGTCATGTTTTACGTCGTTATCTTCACACAATTTCCTTCTCCTATATCACATATTACTCGTAAGTTGATTAAAAACCTTCTCTCTTCTCTCTCTACACACGACGACGACGATTCAGCGAAATCAGCACAGGCTGAGACACGCTGGGGTATCTGCCCTCGGGTGACAGAGACCCTAAGAGGTCCGTTCTTGTGACCTCACCCAACGGTAAAGAAAGAGGTTACGTACTTTCACTTTTCGCTTTCACTTCAGTGAGTCAGCACAGGCTGAGAGTCGCTGGGGTACCTGACGTCGGAAGGTCCGAGGAGGTAGGTACCCTAAAAGGTCCGTTCTCATGACCTCACCCCACGGTTCTCTCTACACATTCCTCTTTTTTAAATTTTCATTTGAAGTACTTCATACGATCAGTAGAGTGAGTAAGTACAGAATGAAAACTGTCCGGTGAAGGTCTTGTAGAAGGGACTTAGGAAATTTACCCGGTCACCGGGAAGAGTGTCTTAAGACCTGTACCACAACGGTACCTTAAAAACTAAAATGGTACGAAATAATCTAATAATCAAAGAGGTCTTCTTCAAAGGTACGGACCGGATTCCTTTAACTAGGTGTACACAAATGAATGAACTTGATTTGACTTATCTTTACCATCGTTTACACCTATCAGTTCCTCGAAAAACCCAAACCCCCCTTACCTTGAATATCGTCTCTCCTAACAAACAGGACTTTATTTGACACAAGTCCGTTGGTGTTTATTAACCTATCACAGTTCCCGTCCCCGGTTCTCATCTTCTTCCTTTTATTAAACTTCTCTGTTTTGACCTCTTATATGTTCCCGCCCCCCCCCCCCCTCAGAAAGCAAATTCTTTCAATAATCATAAAAAAAAAAATTGGACATTCACGAGTCTCAGTAACTTCTTAAAATCTGTCACGACGTTGTACTAGTCCAAGCAGAAACTCTATTAAGTGAGAGGATTCTTACTGTAAATCTCCTATTAATACCTTCGTCCTTAAACCAGTCCTCCATTACTTCATTAATTTCGTCCTCCATTACACCCGACATTGATCCTGTCTCTATTATTCTTACGACCTGTTTCAAACCTATGTTCTCTGTCTTAACAGGTCGGAAACTACTGATCAGTCAATACCAAGAATTTCTTCTCTTTAACAGTGCCATATTATTACGTAAAGTAAAACGTGTACGACACAAACTTCGTCTCTAAGATCATTCGTTAATCTATGTACTCAAAACCTAAGTCTTACTTTGACAAACACGTTTATTATCCCCACACTTAGGATTCATCTCTTCTGTATCTTATTCTCTTCTCTTGTCTTTTGTTCGAGAATTTATTCGTAACAGAGTTAAATAACACAGATGTTTTCCCTTAGATCACCTTCTGTAAGTTCCACAAACCTCTACTTCTTCCTCTTGGTTTGTCTTACTGTCACCTTTTAGTTGAATCTCATTGGGTTTATAGAAGAGTGTCAACAATACCGAGTCCTTATACTCGAGTCGAAGAGACCTAAAAGAAGCATCTCCGATTGTTCCAAAGACAGTTCCACAGCTGGTCCTGACTCAAAGTATACTTTCAAGTTGACCCCTTCGTAAGTGAAGGTTTGAGTGTACCAACAACCGTCCTAAATCGAGAAGTACCCAATAACCTTACTCCTGGAGTGAAGAAAAGACTGACAATCGGTCTTCGACGACAGTCAAGGAACGGTGTACCCGAAGAAATTGTCACGTCAAACAAAGAAGTTTAGTACCCCCGGTATCGTCGTTATATCTCTCAAACGATCGTTCTGTCTTTTGTGTCCGAAAACTTTGGATTACTCCCTTAACTGTAGGACAATGGAAGCGTCATAGGATAACCCATCGAGTTACAGTGGGATCTCCCTCCCCTAGTGTGTCCCGTGGTTATGGTCTTCCACCCCTAGTAAGCCCCACCTTTCTTTCTTTCTATCGTGATTCAGCACAGGTTGAAAACACTGGGACACCTGGTACCGGAAGGTCCGAGGAGACAGGTACCCCAAGAGGTCCGTTCTTATAACCTCACCCAACGGTAAAGGAAGAGGTCCCCTAGAAGGACTGGGTCCTTTACTTGGGTCCAGAGGTCGTAACGACCGTCTAAGAAACGGTTACCTCGATACGTCCTTCGGGTAACCCCCACCCGTAGAATGTTTAGACCAACGGTTTTAACCACTGGAAAGCGTTCTGTCTCAAATCTTCTCAAACTCACCTTATGACGACGTCTTTGGTCTAGGGTTACAAATCTTTGTTTATAGGTTATTCGTTCACCTATGTCCACACACCTGTGGACAGAATTCTTCGGACTGACTACTTCCTCTTAGTCCTCTAACCTTGTTCCTTTCCGAAAGAATCTCATCCTATCTTAACCTACCCGGTTAACCTATCTTAACTACACGAAGGAAACCCCGAGTCTCCATTTCTTAGACGGACGTTACGTCCTCGACGTGTTCTACACCCAAATTAGGGACCCAACCTTTCTGGGGACCTCCTCCCGTGTCGTTGGGTGAGGTCATAAGAACGGACCTCTTAGGGTGTCTGTCTCCTCGGACCTCCCTAATATCAGGTATCACAGAGTTATTTGTCCGTCTCCTAGTAGAAACTTTCGTTTATTAACATCAGTTACATCCATTCAAACATTCCCCTCCTGAAACTGGACTCAGTACGGACCATTGAAGTTCAAAGGACGACTCCATCCTTCTCTCCACTCTTTATTAGACAAAACCAGATTCCGAGTCTCTACACGCATTACAGCTCCTCTATTGTCAATTCTTGTCGTTGACACGACCAACCCCCTTCCATCCTTATTGACTTCTACCATGGATCAATGTAGACTCACATAAAGGATACATATTCGACACACATTACATATTATCAGTGATTCTGAAATTGGAAAACTGATACTCTTACCGTACTACTTTTTTAACAAATTTCTTATTGGACCGGTACGACATTTATCGATTCACTCTCTACCCTCTTCCTCTTCCGTTACCGTGGGGTGAGGTCATGAGAACGGACCTTTTAGGGTACCTACCTCCTCGGACCATCCGAGGTCAGGTACCCCAGCGATTCTCAGTGTGTGCTGACTCGCTGAAGTGAAAGTGAAAAATGAAAGTACGTAACCTCTTCCTTTACCGTGGGGTGAGGTCACAAGAACGAACCTCTTAGGGTCCCTGCCCCCTCGGACCACCCGACGACAGACACTCCAGTGTGTCCCAACCTGTACTGACTTCGCTGAATCGTCGTCGTCGTCTCTACCCTCTGGAACCGGAATACTTGTAACTTCCTGAACACCGACATTAAGGACGTTCTCTGTCATTCAAAGATCCGGGGCTACCCTTCCAATTCTTTTCACTATAAATTTCTTTGTTCGTCTATCTACTAGTGAGTCTATCACACTCCTACTCTTTCTCCTTCGTACACAACTATCTAACCTTACTATTCATCAGTCACGGATTCATGACTCGAGACACAGAGATTTTTCATTGAAACAACTAAAATCTCCAGGGCCGAGGAGACAGGTACCCTAAAAAGTCCGCTCTTATGACCTCACCCTACGGTAAAAAAAAGAGGTCCCCTAGAAGGGTTGGGTTCCTAGTTTGGACGCAGAGAACGTAACGTCCGTCTAAGAAATCCCTGGTTCGGTGATCCCTTCGGGAATTGTAGGAAGTCGACAGAATAAGACATTGGGGTTCGTCGACAATGAGATTATTTTGTTTTTCATGGGCGTCTAACGTTAAATTTTCTGTTTTAAGTAAATGGTTTTTTATTCCCTCAAAAAACCTTATATGTCCATAGTATTTTTAATCCAATGGTGTTATAAGAATTTACACTCTAACAGAGTCCCATTCCCCTTTTAACTTATAAAGGACTCGCTAAAAGATTCTCTTGGTTGATCGGACGGTACTATGTACCTTTGATTCTCAAGTTGAGTAATACTTTGGGGAACAGTGTGTCGTAACAACAACCAGTCAACGAGTCAACACAGGCTGAGAAACGTTTGTGTACCTGACGTCGTACAGTCCGAAGGGACAGGAAGTGATAGAGGATCTTAAACGAGTTTGAGTACTGATGACTCAGTCACTACGATAGGTTGGTAAAGTAGGAGGCAAAAGGGAAAGAGGAGGACGGAAGTTAGAAAGGGTCGTAGTCCCAGAAAAGGTTACTCAACCGAGAAGGGTAATCCACCGGTT
This sequence comes from Capra ibex, assembly GCA_006410555.1. NCBI lineage: Eukaryota > Metazoa > Chordata > Mammalia > Artiodactyla > Bovidae > Capra > Capra ibex. The sequence goes on from SJYO01041852.1 coordinate 80,006,304, forward strand.
TCATAACCTCGAAGTCGTAGTCAGGTTACTTATACGTCACAACTAAAGAAAATCCTGACCAACCAAACTAGAACGATAGGTTCCCTGAAGGTTCTTAGAAGAGGTCGTAGTGTTAAGTTTCCGTAGTTAAGAGGACACGAGTTGGAAAAAATAATAGGTCGAGAGTGTAGGTATGTACTGATGACCTTTTTGGTATCGGAACTAATCTACTTGGAAACAATCGTTTCATTACAGAGACGAAAAATTATACGACAGATCTAACCAGCATCGAAAGGAAGGTTCCTCGTTCGTAGAAAATCAAAGTACCCACGTCAGTTGAAGGTGTCACTAAAACCTCGGGTTCTTTTAATTCAGACAGTGACAAAGGTGACAAAGGGGTCGATAAACGGTACTTTACCACCCTGACCTACGGTATTAGAAACAAAAAACTTACAACTCGAATTTCGGTTGAAAAAGTGAGAGCAGTAGTTCTCTGAGAAATTAACGAGAAGTGAAAGACGGTATTCCCACCACAGTAGATGTATAGACTCCAATAACTATAAAGAGGACCGTCAGAACTAAGGTCAAACACGAAGCAGGTCGGGTCGTAAAGAGGACTACATGAGACGTATATTCAATTTGTTTGTCCCACTGTTGTATGTCGAAACTGTATGAGGAAAGGGTTAAATTTTCGTCAGACGACAAGGTACAGGTTAAGATTGACAACGAAGAACTGTCCTACACAAAATCGGATCAAGTCCTGTGTTGTTCGTACCTTATACTCATCCCATCAAAACTAAAAATAAAAAAAAACTAAAAATAAAACAAAAACTACTCAAATTATCTATTTAAAGAAAAAAAATTAATTTAAAAATAAAAATGAAATGAAATGTTATGACATAACCAAAACGGTATGTAACTGTACTTAGGTGGTGTCCACATGTACTCAAGGGTTTGTACTTGGGGGAAGGGTGCCGGGTGGGGTATAGTAGAGAGACCTAGTAAGGACACGTGGTCGGGGTTCGTAGGACATAGGACGTAACTTGTATCTGACCGTTAAGTAAAGAATTATCTAATCCTTCTTTCCATCTTAGTAACTTTCTGCGTTTTACTTTTACATCTCTTTGAATGTTAGGTAGTCATAGACTTTCTGATTAAATTTAAACGTGATCGGTTGTAAATTCTTAGTTGACGAATCCGAAAGTAAAAGACATTCACCCGACCTGACGGACCACTGTCCAGTTTTAACATTTATGGTTCGACGTGGAGGTTTGGTAAGATTCCGACGGTCTCGGACTTACGAATTAAATACCAATTGTGTACTAATTTACAATTTACCGTCAATCTCCCTGAAAGACTCTAATAGACTAATCGAAAATCGTGGGTCTCTAGAGAAGAGTCACCTTAAACACAAGACATTAATTCTGGGTCATCATATTTCCAGACCACCTCTTAAAACTAAGTACATGCTTGTTGTGTGAGTGGTTCCCGTTCAACAGTCGTAAATTCTTTCCTAAACTTATAGATCACTCAAAAAAAACTTCTTTTGGAAAGTAATAATAATTAATATATTTTAAATTACAGACTAGAACCCTGATATTTGTTTTACAGAAGTAAAACAACAAAATTTTTCATCTTGTAATTTTACGTAAACTAATAAATTTTTACTGACCAAAATTCATCTACACACAAATACGGACCGAGGTCAGTGATGACTCGATAAGATCCTTACGTAATACAGTCTTTGGAGGTTCAAACTTACTAGTTTTGATCTTATATATTGACCTCAATTAAAACTGTATTAAATAAACCTAAAATGTATGCTCGTAAATGTATAGTCCTTAATCTATAAAGCCAACATATTGTTGATTTAATATTTAAAGTTTCCATTTTTTTATGGTTTTCAAAGGAAAGACATACAACAATAGTTTTGTATAAAAATTCTACAAACATCGGAAGGAACTTCTCTTAAAATACCCATTCGTTTCAAGACGAACAGAAAAAAAGACTTACTAAAAAAGACTTACTAATTACAACGGTATATAACACACAGTATTTCTTCCGACGAAGTAGTCTGAAAGTATATGTCTCGGTACGTACCTTGAGTAAACCCTGTATTAATAAACAAGTCGAGGATATCAAATGTCTACTTTATTGATTTCGGACATAAATAAATCACTGTCTACGTTTTCCGTATTGTTGTTTCAAGACTCAAAATAGGGATGACAGAATGAAGAGGTACCATTCTCACCTAGAGAGTTTACAAGATCATTTGTTATAGAAAACTATTTACATATGATTAGAAGACTTAATCAACAAGTCCAATTCAGAGAAACTTTAAGTTTTCAGTCATAGTTCGGTACCCGAAAGACAATCTCCTGTGTATGTGGTGTTAGTAAAGTTTAATAAAAAACAGTATTTTATCTCGAATTCGTCGAAAAGTCAATTTTCCTTTACTTAATAAATAATTCCTCTACTATATAAAAATACTCTACTGAGTACTTTCGGAACCAAATTTATTATATACACGATATGGAAAAAATTTTCACTTTCCTCTTATTCAACGGATATTTATATATTTGTTATTTGACAGAAGTTCTATGAAGAGATAAAACGCGAAAAGGGGAAAGTTAACTTAGACATTATTATGTTAAGACAATACAAGGATTTATATAGACGAACTTCTTGTTAGGAAAGAATTAGTAGAGTGAACGTCCTTGTATATAATTGTGTATAACTGTCCAAACGTCCGACCTCGTAACGGTATACTGGAAAGACATCATGTGTCTTAGGACCTACAACCGGTCACCCACAATCAAACTTTTCTTCCGTTTCTTTTCGTAAATTGAAAAGAAAAAAAAAAAAAATTAAAATAAGTAAAATAAATAAAAAATTTAAAATTTTAGAAATTAAGAATGTACGCATTTTCGAAATGCAAAGTTCCTCCAGTCTTGTCAGTTGGTTTTGTGACTACACACTTGAACGGTGGTTGTAAGAAACAAGTAGTTATGTTATTGGATAAAGGTTTTATAATTTTATTATAGACTTTTTATGAAATGATCCGTCTAGTGGACGGAAACAGTAGAAATTATACTAGTACTAAAGAGTCAAGAAAGACACTCTGAAGATTCAGTGAAGTATGAAAGTGTTTAGAATGGTTGTAATAGTATGTCTTTTTAAGAATGGCAGAGAACGGAGACAAACCATTTCCAACTATTAAATTAAGGATCCAATTATTCAATTAAGGAAGAAAGAGATTTTTCTTAAGAAAGTTTTAGGAGTTTACAAAAAAAAAATAAAAACGGTTAATTTTAAAGAGAACAAGATTTAAATACTTGAATGAAAAGAAAAAGGTCCTACGATTAATAGAAGAGAAAACTTCAATATCGGATTATTGGTCAATTAAAACAAGATTTTAAAGTCCTTACGCAACAAGAACCTTATCAGAACCCAAACACGTTTCGTGTCCACCTATTTCACATCTGGAGTACGACGACGACGAAGACAATGACGTGAATGTGTCTTTATGATTTATGTCGTTCATCTTTTTTCGGTGGTTTATTTCTACTTATTAATTTTACTAGTTTTCAAATACTTTGAATCATTCGAAACATTTAATATATTTTTACTGATTTAAAGATGAAATTAAGTTTTATACGAGTGTGATCAATATTATTTTGTGGTCTGAAAAAAAAAAAAAAAATTGTGTCAGAAACAAGAACCGGCCTCACGTTATACTCAACAGGAAATTGAGGTAGGTATTCCTACACTTATGTTCTTGTATTTTCCTTAGACTACTTCCTATAATTTCACTCAATGGAATTCCCTAGATTTAACATAAACGAATAAGTACTAAGACACGGTTTATTTTTTCTCTATTGTTAATTTGTAGGTTCTTTTAACACAAACGTCTATAATTGGAATCTTCTTTTCTACATATAAAACTCATATATGCTTTTGAGGGATATAAAGACGTATATCGGACATTTCGTTTTAGGTGTTTTTGATATGGACTTTATTAAAATATGTAATAATTGGTAATAATTGTAGTGATGAGATCACCTTGTCTTGAATAAAGTCTCATGTGAGAAGAAAGAAGGGAAGAGAAGAGGTACTTGCACAGGAAAGAGGGGTAGGGGGAAGAGAAAAATAGGACAGAAAGTAATAAAAGGAGTGAGGCAGAAGTGAAAAGACTAAAGGAAGAGGTAAGGAGAAAGGAAAGAGAGGAGGTTTCTGAGTGGTGAAGGAGAGTCTCAGGATGAAGTTTGATTCTTAACAGTAGAGGTCTAGCCATGTATTTACCTACCTTTTAAGATGTTTAAAAAAACCTTAAAGAGATTCTAGTCAGTCAAGAACCTAAACAATCGTATTTCGACCCTGTAAGTGACTTGTCTACAGTCAATCTAAAGATCACTTAAGGGACGTCGAAGGTCTAAGAGAAAGGAGAATTTTTTTGAATCTTTTCCTGAAATAACCTATCAAGTGATTTTTCCTTCTATTTTTCCTAATAGTTAATATTTTCCTAATAGTTAATATTTTTCTACAAGGTACAAGGAACACTGATTTCTTTACGTTTTCTTTGGTAATCATTCCACGTAAAATTTATAGGTCATAGTTGACATATAGAAATTCGTTATCTATCTAAATTTTTCTTCTTTTTACATTGAAGTAAAAAATATTCATAAGAACTGTATTTCATGACGACAACCTTGTTGACTGAAAATATAGAGGGGTTTCAATACAACTTTAGATTAGGAGTCACACAAGCATAATCCCTACACCCTGAAACCTCTTCACTAATCCAGTACTCCTAGTTCAACAATCCTTATCCTAATCACGGGAATATTTTCTCTGGGGTCTTTCGAGGGAACAGAGAAGGTGGTACACTCCTGTGACCCTCCCCTCTGTGTAGATACTTGGTCCTTTGCCTAAGAGTGGTCTGCGACTTAGAGGACCACGAAACTAGAACCTGAAGGATCGGAAGTCTTGATACTCTTTATTTGTAAACAACAAATATTAGGTCAAATACCATAAACAAAATGTAGTCGAGTCTACCTGATTCTACCCGAAGGGAACATCGAGTTGACCGTTTTATAGGTAGACGTTACACCCTCTGGACCCAAGTCAGGTACCCAATCCTTCTAGGGGACCTCTTCACTTTCCGATGGGAGAGGTTATAAGACCGGACCTCTTAAGGTACCTGACATCAGGTACCACAACGTCTCAGTCTGTGTTGACTCACTGAAAGCAAAAGAAAGAAAGTCTACCTGATTCTGTTCATGAAATCATGTATATTTCGTGTTATTGTAAAACTCTGACGTCCCATAGACTCTTAGTGGATGAAGTATTTAAGAAAGACATAAATAATATATTTTTATTAATGAAAGGAAAGACTATTGACCATTATGAGACATAGGAATGTGACTATCGAGAGTAAAGTGATGTACACAGAACAGAGAAAGTCAACAGTCTAAGATTCTCCGTCTCTTCGAAAGTGTAATGGGTCGTACCTGGGAGAAACAGAAATACCCAGGAGTTATTACTATAACTTACTTGATGTTCTCTAGTAATATCAGATTCCTTCTCTAGTCACACATTTCCTGAAACTCGGATTCCAAATCACCTCAACTTTCAATGTGTAGATTTTCCACTACGGTTTACAACGAATACGAGTCTTTCAAAATGGATGGTTCCTGATTGAGTTACACCCCTTAGGGGTTTAATTAACGGAGAAATCTAGATTTCTGACTCTTGTGACCTTTTTCTTATTCATGTAAATAGACCTTTCTTAGTGATATTACAGTAGAAAGTAAGTATTAACTTGGGTTAAATTGAATAATCTAGTTAAGATCCGTCTTCCTCCGGTCCGATCAAATGGAACTCCTAATACCTGTTTTAACTCACTTTCTGGTCCTTTCTAGGTACCAAATAGAGTCACAACCTCTCCTATACCTACTTAAAAGTCCTGTGACCCTACCCGTACCCCTTTTCTGACCCTACCCGTACCCCTTCTCCAACCTTACCCGGGACGGAAACTCAATTACGTACTGTATAATCCCTAATAAGTAATCTCCATTCCACAGCGTGTTTCCCTTCTCAATCCTTTCTTGTATACCAGTTGAATTAAAGTGTGCGTTTTTTTTACAGAATACAAAACCCAATATTCGTATTAAAGAATACGACCCTTCTCTTTTTCCCCAGTCTCTTGATAAGAATAGATCTGAGACGACCGGAGACTCCAAAATACCTCGAATAATAGGACACAGAGAAAGGGAGGTAGACACCTTTCTTCTATTATATATGACAGATAGAACGATTTCCCACTGTACATTGATGTCTACAATAATAATCTTAATCACTCAAAATTTTATATTTAGAGATAATTATTGATTTACTTGAAAATTTTTAGAATAAAAATTAACTTCCTATTAACGAGATGTCATAGTACAACCAAAGACGGTTTGTAGTCGAACGTAGTGGGTATCCATATGTATACAGGGGAGGGAGAATTTAGAGGGAGGGTCGAGGGAGGGGTAGGGTGGGGAGATCTAATAATGTCTCGGGACCAAACTCAAGGGACTCAGTATGTCATTTAAGTGTGAAAATTTTTTAACAGTAAAGTAAAAATTAACCTCCTATTAATACTATAACACTACCAAAGCCGGTACGTAGTTGTACTTAGTCGGCATAAATATGTATGCAGGGGAGGGAGACTTCGGAGGGAGGTTGGAAGGAGGGGTAGGATAGGGAGATCCAACAGTGTTTCGTGGCCGAAACCCAAGGGACATAGTTTGATTTGTGTGAAAGTTTTTAACACCGTTTTATATGTGTTGTATTTTAAATGGTGACATTGGTATAAATTCACAGATCAAGTCGCCGTTGTTTAAACAAACGTAACAACACGTTGGTAGTGGTGGTAGGTAGAGATCTTGAGAAGGTAAAAAGATTTAACCTTGAGACATGGGTATTTTCTTATTGAAGAGTAAAGAGGGAGGGGATTGGAGTCGTTGGTGGTAAGAAGAAAATCAAAGATACTCAAACTGGTGAGAATACTCCATGGAACACATTCACCTTAGTTAGTGTGAATCAGGGAACCACAGACTGAATAAAATGAACCGTATTATAGAAGTTTCAGATAGGTAAGACATCGTACCTAGTCTTGAAGTAAAGAACTTCTTTTATTAAAGATAACATACATATATGGTGTAAAATAAATAGATAAATAGATGGTTACCCGTAAACTCAACAAAGGTTGAAAACCGTTAACATTTATTACGACGACGACTCTTGTAGTGGTATGACGACGACGACGATTAAGCGAAGTCAGTACAGGCTGAGACACGTTGGGGTATCTGTCGTCGGGTGGTCCGAGGGGGTAGGGACCCTACGAGGTCCGTTCTTGCGACCTCACCCAACGGTAAAGGAAGAGGTTACGTACTTTCACTTTTCACTTTCACTTCAGGGAGTCAGTGCAGACTGAGAAGGACTGGGGTACCTGACGTCGGGTGGACTGAGGAGACAGGTACCCTCAAAGGTCCGTTCTCATGATCTCATCCCACGGTAACGGAAGAGGTAGTGATATGATTTGTGTGAGATATAAAAATCTTTTTAATTATAAAATCAATTATTTTGTATGATTTAACTTGTCCACACCATCCTTATTCATATTTAATAAGTTTACCTGAAATCTATTACAGTGATTATTCGTGGTCTAAATCTTAGGTTCTAAAAAAATTTTACGTTTAACTCACAAACTTGTCGGGTTCACTACCGTCGTGAATTTGATGACATTGTATTGTAAACCCGAGGTAGTACATGTTTAATATATTTTTGTAGTTTACGGTCTTTGACTGACCCAAAAAGATTAAGCGAAATAAGGAGAATTTTTAATAAAAATTTCTAAAAAAAGATTGGGAGAAACATACGAAAGTAAGTCATTCAAGGAACGAAAAGAGTCCCGGAACGAAACTTCGAACCTCGTACTTCTCTCGTGTACACTAACGTATTACACTACAAATTTCACTCTAAAAGTATTTACTTACAAACCAAGTCTTGTTTTAGAGATGAAAGACTACCTATCTCTATATAGAGACTTCTGACTACATCAAAAACCAGTTCAATACTAAATGAGTCAAGCACCCCTTGTCGATCTTCACTGACCATCTCTTTCCCTTTGAAGCCTCTCTTGTCCCGTACCTTGAGTCTTACTTCGTTAAGAGACAGAAAGTCGCTTCTCTTCTTGTTCTTTCGTTTTACACATTCCCTATTGTAAGAAAACACCTTAGTAAACCACGGAAAGTTCATCGAAGGTCTTAGTAATGGGTGTTAACTCGGTCCGACTGTTTTGACTCTATACTTTGTTTCCCTCTTCTAGTACAGAATGATCCGTACTGAACAAAAGAAGACACTATTATCCCTTTATACACAGTTTTTTCTTATTTCTTAGACATCAATAAATGACTTAGGAGGTAAATGAGTTTTAACTTTGTTACGCTAGATTGTAATTTTTACCTTAATCACCTCTTTCTCTTAAGACGAAAGGCAAAGACTCGACCTGAAAGGTCTACAAGGAGATGTACGACAGAGATTAGTCTCCGTCGGGATCCTTTGAGATCTGATTTCCTTTACTTCGGGTCTTTCAGACGAGTCAAAAAGTTTATCTAGAGACACAGGACGACTCGATCTACCTCCGAACTAATACCTTAATTTTAGAATTGAACTGTAGAACTAAACACTGGAGTGGTAGGTCCATCGAGTCACCATTTCTTAGGGGGACGATCACGTCCTCTGTACCCAAGATAGAGACCCGACCCTTCTAAGGGACCTCCTCTTTTGTCGTTGGGTGAGATCATAAGAGTGGACCTCTTAGGTACCTGTCTCTTCGGACCGTCCCAATCAGGTACCCCAGCGTTTCTCAGTCTGTGATGACTCGGTGACTCGTGAGTGTGTCCAATGTAATACACTGGAACGTACCATCTCTTTAGTATATGCCATACAACTATAACAACTCCAACGAGTTGACAAAATCTCTACCAATTTATCAAAACGGTGTAACACCGTGGTTTTAATTGGTTTTCCGAGAACTCGAAAAACTCGTTCAAAATACGACTGAGTAAAACCGGAGAAGAGTTTTGAGAAATAACTTAAGAAGTCTTGTTTTGTTTTAAAATTTACATGAAAGTCCGTAAACCCCTTAACTGAAAAATATGTTACAAAGACGTCAAGAGATTAGTCGGTCCTGTGAAGAAAGACCCACTATTTATACAATCATACGAAAATGTCTCTGCTATTTAGTCCTTGTTACTATTGTCACCTTTTTTTTTTTTTTCTTCGGCACAGGTATTCATTGAAATCTAACGTCAAATACATTACTGTAGTGTGGAGAAGAAATTGATTTCGTGTCTCCAGAGTAAATGGACGATCAGACTATTTGTGACTTGCAAAAAAGTCCCACTTTAACTTATATCCGTGTATTATATACTGTAAACGTAAGTATTCTCTACTACTTCTCTTCTACTTCTTGATTCTTTGTTTACTATACTCTTATACACGGTATATTATCCCTTCTGTCTCCCACCTGCCTACTGTCTTGACGTAAAGAAAAAATCTGTGTCAACACACCTAAAACGAAATTCATGTAAAGGTTTGTTACCTCTGTCTAGTTTTGAGTCGACCACCGTTCTCTCGAATGTCGAGTCCAAAATCACAGAAGGTAAGGTACTTATAAATAGTGTCGTTGTGGTGGATCTTGTGTTCGTAAACGACATGTACCGTACCATCAATTTTTCAGGTATGGAAAAAGACGAAACTCCGAATGACAAAACACTGAATTTTGTAGATACACGGACTTATTTACGACGGAAATTAATCCAACTCTACTCCTTGTTGAAAAATGAAAATATTGTTGTAAAACACCGAAATTTCTACCAACAAGGGAAATGATTCAGTCAAATTTGGACTTTAGTTAAATTAGAAATTAACAATTTAATTTAGCTTGTTAACAATTTAATTTAGAGAAAGATTAGACTATATGAATAAAAAAGGATTCCATAGATATAACTATAAATACATAATGTTAAGTGTACGTCAATAAAAAAATAGAGAAGGTATTTCGTAGGTTTGAACTAGATCTCTGGTCTAAACTGAATCAGTTTGTTTTTGGGATTCCTACAAACCACATCAACAATATTTATTTTCGATATATTTAAACGAGGTTCCTTTGATAAAACTTTAATCTTGAGTGTTTACACTTCCCTGTTCGAGATACAACTAAGTACGTGTAGTTATATACTAAATATTTATACATAAATATTTTATAGACGGTGTAATAGTCGAAAGTGTAAATAGAGTTTTCGTCACTGATAATGTTAAGATTAACGGTAAACAAAGGTTTATAAGTATTAGTGTAACACAACGGTTCAACCAATAATATCTTAACCGACTAAAGACATCACTATTATTCTGTGTTACTATTAATTCCTCTAAAAGGTTATATCCCTAAAGAAATCAGGAATATCTATTAATAAATATCATTAATTAATATTTAATATTATTTATTGAATGTAACTAAAAAAACTTCAATCTCAACTCTTTCACACTATAAAGTAACTTTTGTCTTGTTAAGAAGGATTCAAAGGACTAATAAGAGAGAAGAGTCCCGGTTTGGAAAGTAATCTAGTCAAAAATTTTTGACGTCACTGTGCGACGACATAAGATTTACCTATCGATTGTTCCTGGATGTCAATCGTGTCCCTTGACACAAGTCACAACACACCGTCGGACCTACTCTCATTTCAAACCCCCTCTTACCTACGTACATATACATACAGACTCGGGGAAGCAATAAGTGAACTTTGACAGTGTTGTAACAATTAGTCGATATGGGGTTACGTTTTATTTTTCAATTTTTTAAACATCACTTTTGATATTAATTTAGTACAAAATTTAGAATACACTACTACTATTGACATAGGAGAGGAGTTATACAATTGAATAATTTGTTTACAATTGAATATGGACTTTCTCATCTGAACACTTACAATTTTATTAGTTCTTTGATTTTAAGGAATTTTATTTCTACAGGATTAATGAGAACGGACCTTTTAAGGTATCTGCCTCCTCGGACCATCCGAGGTCAGGTACCCCAGCGATTCTCAGTCCGTACTGACTCGCTGAAGTGAAAGTGAAAAGTGAAAGTACGTAACCTCTTCCTTTACCGTTGGGTGAGGTCATAAGAACGGACCCCTTAGGGTCCCTGTCTCCTCGGACAACCCGACGGCAGATACCCCAGCGTGTCTCAGCCTGTGCTGACTTCGCTGAGTCGTCGTCGTCGTCGTCGTTGTCGTCGTTCAATCCCAATCCTGTGAACGGTCCCATGAGAACGGACCTTTTAGGGTACCTGTCTCTTCGGACCATTCGACGTCGGGCACCCCAGCGATTCTCAACCTGTACTGACTCGTTGAAGTGAAAGTGAAAAGTGAAAGTAAGTAACCTCTTCCTTTACCGTTGGGTGACGTCACAAGAACGGACCCCTTAGGGTCCCTGTCTCCTCGGACAACCCGACGGTAGATACCCCAGCGTGTCTCAGCCTGTGGTGACTTCACTGAATCGTCGTCGTCGTCGTCGTTCAATCTATATATCATTCGGGGTACTGTCGTCCTTGACAAATAGGATAAGTGAATCTAAAAGTGACGGATCATGTTCTAGACTGTGAATTATCCGTTTATTATTCATGATCCAGTCACTTTATTTTATATTATCTATTAAAATAGTTTTAAGAACAAAGTAAACGAAGGGTAACGATTTATCAAAACAAGTATTACAGAAGAAAGAACTTAAAGAAAAACAATAAAGAAATACACCGGTTGTGAATAGGAAGTGTTCAAATGTACTAAACCTAGTGAAATAGGTTTTTCAAAGGACCGAGGGGCGTCTACTCATTTCGTAAGGGTTCCGAATTATGAAAATAGAATATGTCAAACGGACTAAGAGATCTAGTTCTAATCCAAGGATTAGAAACCTATAGATCGTAAATCGTGTTACAGATTGTGTATTTTACTTGATTTTATATATATATAAGTGACTTGAACTTATAGAAATTTCTGGTTTCTTGTCGGCATAGAAAATCTCTACCTCAAAAGTAACAAACAATCACAAACAATGAAAAGTGACTATATTAAAACAAAAGTGTAATTCTACAAAGTCACAAGGGTGGTTACCTTTACTTATCTTGTCGTTTGAGATGGTGATTTTCTATAAAATGGACAAACGAATGTACACGGGTACACTGATGTTAATGTATTTTGTCTGTTCTGACAGAAAAAGGTATAAACTTTCCCTTGAAACGATAAAAAAGGTTAAAATTCCCTATATATTTAGTAGTTTGATAAGGGTGTCAAAGACAATTAACGTTTACCAGACTCATCTTACCGAAACCTTATTTTTAATCTTACTGATACTTACAATTGAACCATTGAACTTTCTTTGAACGTCAGAATTTTTATACTGGTTGACTTATAGTCATGAGGGTTTCTTTCTCCCTTCACTCTCTTTGGTCTTTCTTAATTGTACTATCCGTGAAATGAGAGTAGTATAAACTGGGGTATATAAAGAGGAAATTCATTTTACCTTAGAAATAGAACTGTGTTAAATACTTGTTTTCTATCTTTTATTAAACGAAGAATTTACATAAAATTCTACTTCTCCAAAATATTTTGTCGACACATAAAAAATTAGTTCAAAAAAAAAAAATTAAAAAACTAAGAGTACTTCTGTCTTGTTTAATACTGGATATTGTCTATTACCGATTTAGTATCTTTCGGTAGATCCGATACCTAGTCACTGGTCGGACACACAATCGACAGTGGATAAATGTTGATTGTACCGGGGTTTAGTATGTTAAAACCTCTGTAGATTAAAATACGAAACTAAGAAGAGGAGACAACCGTAATACCTTTTTTCTATTTAAGAAATTTTAGGGTTGGCGTTCATAAGGATTTTGTAGTGGACGGAACTTGTGAAGGATCTTTCCATGATATATGACCTTTGTAACATAAATTAACGCTAAACCATTTGACTTAGTGACAAAGGCACGTAATCTCTAAGTAAATAATTTATTATCCCATGGAGGTAAAACTTTCACTAAAATGTAGGGAAAGAGAACTTTGAACGAGATTTTGGTGTTCCTTTTGTCATATGTCTTTACTCCCCGTAAACATTGAGTTCGACTAACCTTCTCATTATTGACTAAATAGTCTTAGTCCTTTGTAGACTCTGGTTGATCCCAAGAACCGGAAGGGCTTAATTATCTTTGACTGATCTTTGGTCTGTTCTTCATTTCCGTTCCGAATTAACCCCGGGGACGACGTCGTCTCCCTTCGCTCTTGTTTGTTGTCAAAGGGAACCGAACTGTCGATTCTGTTCGAACAAGGAATGTACCCCACTCTAATCCCTTCACAGGTCACAAACTCGGTTTCTCCACCGAATGTACAAGACGGGTGGGGCGACGACCACAATTCACGAGTCATTGGACGAAAACGAGGACTGTGGGACAAAAACGAGGTCCTAGAAGTCTTCACCGTCGACCCAAAAAACCAGAAAAACGTAGAAAACAGGTATTAAACGGGGTTGACACATACGTACCACAATAAAAATCAGGGAAACTCAAACATTAACGCCGGTACTTTAATTTTCTGCGAATGAGAAACTTTCCTTTCAATACTGGTTGGATCTATCGTATAATTTTTCGTCTCTGTAATGAAACAGTTGTTTCCAGGTAGACCAGTTCTGTACCAAAAAGGTCACCAGTACATACCTACACTCTCAACCTGATATTTCTTTTGACTCGTGACTTCTTAACCACGAAAACTTGACACCACAACCTCTTCTGAGAACTCTCAGGGAACCTGACGTTCCTCTAGGTTGGTCAGGTAAGACTTCCTCTAGTCGGGACCCTAAAGAAACCTCCCTTACTACGATTTCGACTTTGAGGTCATGAGACCGGTGGAGTACACTTCTCAACTGTGTAACCTTTTCTGAGACTACGACCCTCCCTAACCCCCGTCCTCCTCTTCCCCTGTTGTCTCCTACTCTACCGACCTACCGTAGTGACTGAGTTACCTGAACTCAGACTCACTTGAGGCTCTCAACCACTACCTGTCCCTCCGGACCGCACGTTAAGTACCCCAGCCTTTCTCAGACTGTGCTGACTCGCTGACTTGACTTGACTTGACTTGTTAAGTCTTGTTTTTTCGAAACTGTAAAACACCCACTTTTATTATATTGTACGAAAATAAGTTGGAAGAAATTGACGATCATTCAAACTCATAAACCTCATTTAAAAACTTATGCTAAAGACAAGAAAAGAGATGTATAACTAAAGGAATGAAAACAAGGAAACTTTATTAAAAGAAAATATAAAAAAGATCTTTTATTAGATAAAATAGTTGTTTAAATATAAATGACCGTTTATCAATAAATTTTCAATAGAAAATTTAAAATTTTAAAAGTAATGGGAATGTGAAAGTATCGTCAACAAAATACCTAACAATATAAGGAAGATAGAGAAGAGAGAGTATCGTAATATAGTTGGACGAAATAACTGGGAATTTATTATATCGAGAACCCAAATAATTAATTCAGATGAAAAAGAAAGAAAATTTTGATAAATAGAAAGAATCAAAAAATTTAAAGTCAAAAGAACTCAAAATTTTTAAAGTGGACATAACTCACAATTTACAAACAAAGACGTAATAACGACGACGACGACGACGACGACGATTCAGCGAAGTCAGCACAGGCTGAGACACGCTGGGGTATCTGCCGTCGCGTGGTCCGAGGGAGTAGGGACCCTAAGAGGTCCGTTCTTGTGACCTCACCCAACGGTAAAGGAAGAGGTTACGCACTTTCACTTTTCACTTTCACTCCAGCGAGTCAGCACACGTTGAGAAGCGTTGGGGTACCTGACGTCGGGTGGTCCGAGGAGGCAGGTACCCTAAAAGGTCCGTTATCATGACCTCACCCAACGGTAACGAAAGAGGTGACGTAATAACACTGAACAGAATTATAAACAGATTAAAAAGTACAACTTAAAAGGAAAACAAAGATCAGAAAACTTGTTATAATATTAGCAAATACTGATCCTTAAAATGATACTTATCTTAGAATCGATATAGAGTAATTTCCTTTGTAATAAAAAATTTAACACGAATCACAGATGTAACATACAGAGAAGATAGATTCTCAAGAAATCCATCCTCACACGGTGTCTATTTATTTAAATTTAATTTTTTTTATTTTTAGAACTTTACCAAAACATAAAAGTAAATTTAAAAAATTTTAATTAAACATCGAATTAATTTAACATCAACTCTGTCACTAAAGGTCTTTACAGGGAAACCTTGTATAATTGTGAATAAATTAAACGGACTGAGTCTAAAATTATAATTTCTGAAAATAGTACAGAGTGGATTAAACAAGATTTGTAAGTGTTATTAAAAAACGAAGAATGAGTAAAAACAGAATTATAAGTCGAAAATATAAAAGGTAAGACGTTTAAAAATAGAACTTAAAATAACATATAATAACAACGATAAGAACCAAAGAAACATAAATATACCATATGAAAACGTTAAATTTTGTAAATCATGAAGATACAGTAAATGGGAAACTAAGAAAAGACAATTTTTCTGATTTTTTTTGAAAGTCAAACTCACAGAAATGGAAATTAACTCGACAATTTCCAAAAATGTAATTAATACTGTTACAATGATAAAAATGAATGGAACAGTCTCTAAAGTCAAAACGAAGACAAAGGAAACCACATCACCATTTCTTAGACGGACGGTTACGTCCTCTGTGTCCTCTGTGTTCAACTTAGGGACCCAGTCCCTCTAGGGAATCTCCTCCTTTACCGTTAGGTGAGGTCATAAGAACGGACCGACCTTTTAGGGTGTCTGTATCCTCGGACCACCGGATGTCAGGTATCGCAGTGTCTCTCAACCTGTACCGACCAGTTAACTCGTGATGGTGTGGAAAGGTGGACGACAGATTTCATATATGGTGTAAATTTAAATAAAAAAAGATATCTCTAAACCCTTCACACGTGTCTTTCGGACCAAACGAATTAAGATTCACAAAATTACCTCTTCCGTTACCGTGGGGTGAGGTCATGAGAACGGACCTTTTAGGGTACCCCCCTCCTCGGACCACCCGACGTCAAGTACCCCAGCGATTCTCAACCTGTGCTGACTCGCTGAAGTGAAAGTGAAAAGTGAAAGTACGTAACCTCTTCCTTTACCGTTGGGTGAGGTCACAAGAACGGACCTCTTAGGGTCCCTACCCCCTCGGACCACCCGACGGCAGACACCCCACCGTGTCTCAATCTGTGCTGACTTCGGTACGTCGTCGTCGTCGTCGTTCACAAAATTTTGAATGAACTTAGGTAAAAAGAGAATAGTAGTTACTTTTATGGGTTTGACATTGATAATAATAAGTATGGGGGGGCTAAGTCTAATATATAAATGGTACTAAAAGACCAAAGATTGATAGGGAGTGTAATATCAAAACGACTATAATTGGAGTCTAAAACTTAGATCAAATAATTAATAATCAAATTATAATACATGAAATAAAACTATCATGATAAACTTAAGATTTATTACTAAAAGAATAAATATGAATAAAGAATCAACTAAATTCATATATGAATTCATTGAAAAAAAGTGTTTCTTAAAACTCAATGTAACACTAAGATTGTATAGACTTTTATAAATATCTGAATACTAGAGTTAGAGAGGGGGAAGTCTTAAGACATTCGTTAAAAGAATCGTAAATTAAAACCTTTCTTTTTCAGATTAGACTTAAATACGACGAAAAACAAAGAAATACCAATACTTTAATACCCCGGGTTACTGATTCTTTTCATAAGGATTGACGTCTACAAATGTAATCGTCATTATTAAAAGTGTGGAAGAGGACTAAAATATAATAAACATCCTTTCCTACTGTATAATCAGATGATCAGTATGGTAGGTACATTGTTTTTAATTAATTGTTTTTTATTGTTGTTGTCTTTCTAATTAATTGTTCTCTTTTTTCAAGTAATTACACATGGTACGTTAATTGTGTACCCTCATGGCGTCTCTATTCATTGAGTTTCTGCACCGAATCTCAAGACAGAATATATCTTAGAAGTCGTTTCTTGTTATTTCAATATCTCTTTACTGTCCTGTCTCCAAGTCAAAAGATTCCCACAGTCTGATACCCTTCCATTGGTATAACCTTCTTTCATTTTTTCCTCATTCTAAACAAACGTGTAAAGAGACCACAGTAGAGACCTGATTGTCAGTTCAGGAGGGATCCTTTCTTTTTAATATAGGACAGTAATCCGTATTTTCCCCCTCCCATCTCCTAAGAAAAGGACGTAAACGATAAAAGGACGTATTAAAAATACAATTTCTGCATACAAAACCCCACTGTATAAGACCCAAGGAAGTCCAGGAAAGTATTATAACGGGAAGAGTACAATTAGAAAAAGTACCCATACCGTCTTCTTAAATAGTGCCGTCGAGAAACGAATAAAGTAAGTAGACGAACACGTCCTTCGGACTACGGGTACATCCGAGAGACCGACAGAACGGATAGATGGACTACCTATTAAACGGTAATCAGAACCTCGACTTCCTGGGTTGTAACATAGTACAGGTGATAAAAAGAGTTTACGACTAGAAGATACTTCTCCTTTTCTCACTGAACCAAGAGATCGAAAGACTGTTTAGAAGGTACAGTCACATTCTAGGTCGTCTCTAAGAAATTTAAGGAATGTACACTCACTACGAAAAGTATCGAAGGTCTCTACTACGTTCGAAAGAGAACAAAACTATAAACAAATGGACAAAGGTTCCCTTTTTTACACCCTTAACACGAGTCTCGAAGTAAGAGGATTATTAAGGTCGTGAAACCCCGAATATTATAACTCAGACTATCTTAAACCCTTCCCTTCTTCTTTTTGACGTACAAAAGACCCTCTTTCTTCGGACTGTCTTTACTATAGGTCCTACAAATACCCCAGTCCACCATGTGATAATCATACATTTTGGAACGAAGTGTCCTTACCGACCGTCACACTTACTCTCTCTCTCTTTGGTAGAGAACCTGGTCCGTAAAAACGACGAATCTCCTTTGGAAAGTTGGTTTAGGAAACTCAGACTAGGAGAAGTAAAACGACCGATCAACATACTACAGAACGTGTCACGTAGGAGGGAAAAAAAAAAAAAAAAAAAAGGGACACCGAGAAACTGTGGGGGTGGAGGGACGGTCGGACCACACCGACTAGTTCGACAAGTTTGTTGACCTTCTGTAGTCTTCAATTTGTGAGTAATAAAATTAAACTACGATTAGTACACAATTACTCTGATTAGGAACGTTACTAAGTCCATTAAACGAATTACCGACGGGTCTCATGTCTAATGTCGTTAGTCAGTGCAGACTATTCTACAGACAACACCTCTTCCGACAGTCCACTTACTCCATCCTTTTCTGAGGTCTCATTCCCAGACTACAGTCCGTACAAGACTCAACCTCCCACCCCCGACTCCCTTCTTCTGTCGAACCTTTGGGTTTATAGTTGACGTTTGCTCTTAGGATCCAAATCCTTCTTCAATCACAACTGTTTGAGAGAGGAGAATGTTACTGTGTGTACCTTTACTCGCACTTGTAAACTCTTAACCTATGTGACAAACAAAACAAGATCTCTGCACTAATTGAGTCATATTATAGATAGTCACCATCCGTATAAGGAGACGACTCAATTTTAGAGAATTGTTTTACAGTTTCTTTCTTTCTTTTACCTAAGGGAGTCTCGTTCTTTCTCTAAAAGGAAAGTATGAGTCCTTAATGTCCGATTTTCGTTCGTGGATTTGACTTCGGAATACCTGACTTCAAGATTTTGTAAGAGAACATCTTCAAGATAATGTAAGTTCATAACACTCCGGTGTTCCGGTACATCTATAATAGTGACTACACCAGTCTTATTAGTCGTTTACAATCCAACCCCCGTAGAACCGGAGATGTTTAACGATCCAACTTAGTACTGAAAAAAAAAAGGGGAATTTTACTTCCTTAAATTATTTACAGATTTATGTCTATATATCTTTATCGTCTCGTAAACATCCAAGTTTTTACGACGATTAATGAACGAAACCAAATTGAAACTGTACTCGAAGAAGCCACCGTGATCACTATTTCTTAGATGGACGGTCACGTCCTCTGTATTCTCTCCGTTCAAACTAAGGACCCAACCCTTCTAGGGGACCTCCTCCCGTACCGTTGGGTGAGGTCATAAGAACGGACCTCTTAGGGGCACCTGTCTCCTCGGACCGTCCGATATCAGGTATCACAGTGTTTCTTAACCTGTCATGACTTCACTGAATCGTGTCGTGTCAGGATAAGTACTCCCGAGGTGGGAGTACTGAATTAGTGACGGGTGTCCGGGGGTGGAGGTTTATGGTAGTGTTGCTCCTAATCNATCTTCAAGATAATGTAAGTTCATAACACTCCGGTGTTCCGGTACATCTATAATAGTGACTACACCAGTCTTATTAGTCGTTTACAATCCAACCCCCGTAGAACGGGAGATGTTTAACGATCCAACTTAGTACTGAAAAAAAAAAAAAGGGGAATTTTACTTCCTTAAATTATTTACAGATTTATGTCTATATATCTTTATCGTATCGTAAACATCCAAGTTTTTACGACGATTAATGAACGAAACCAAATTGAAACTGTACTCGAAGAAGCCACCGTGATCACTATTTCTTGGACGGACGGTCACGTCCTCTGTATTCTCTCCGTTCAAACTAGGGACCCAGCCCTTCTAGGGGACCTCCTCCCGTACCGTTGGGTGAGGTCATAAGAACGAACCTCTTGGGGTACCTGTCTCCTCGGACCGTCCGATATCAGGTATCACAGTGTTTCTTAACCTGTCATGACTTCACTGAATCGTGTCGTATCAGGATAAGTACTCCCGAGGTGGGAGTACTGAATTAGTGACGGGTGTCCGGGGGTGGAGGTTTATGGTAGTGTTGCTCCTAATCTAAAGGTGAACGTTCAAACCACTCACACCCTCGTGGTTGTAAGTTAGGGATCGTTCATAGAAGGTTCTCGACAAACAAATGATCCTCCTCTCCCTGTTCCTGGTAAGACTCTTTGTTTCCTACTTTTATGTTCATTTCTGATCCTCTTTATAAACTTTCGACAAATAGAGCACTTCCTGAATGTAGATTTTGTACATTTCTTAAGAGTTTTCAGTTTTCACTCTACTTTTTAAATATGTCTTTGTTCTTTTCAAATATATTTTTGTCCTTTTTTTGTACTTGTCAGTAAAGGGACTTCTCCTATATCACAACTGTTTATTCATGTCCCTGTTTATTCATAATCGACAATCCCTTTACGTTTAATTTCAGCGTCCCTGTATAAGGGTGTTTGGTTAGTCTTACCGATTTTACTTTTTAACACTGTTGTGATTTACGACCGTCCCCATGTCTCTTTGATCTATTTGAACACATTTGTATTTCGCCGTCTCGTTGACACCTTTTTTCAAACTCTCAAAGAGTTTTTGATTCGTACGTTAACGGTATTTTGGACCGTTAATATGAGGACCAATAACTAAGGTCCCTTTACATTTGATCCTATTTTTAGACATGTGACTACGAATACTGTTGAACTAAGTCCTACGTATTTTGGTCTACAGGAAGTTACCTACTTACGAATTTATTCCACACCATGTAGGCATGGTACCGTATGCTGAGTCGTTACTGTAATATTATTGGAACTATGTAGAGGTCTCTCATTACTACTGGATTTTATTTCGGTTACATTAAATAGAATACTGTGACAAATATACGATAACAACTTTAATATTTTAATCTCTTTATATCTCGTCTAACCACTAAT
The DNA here is from genome assembly GCA_006410555.1 of Capra ibex. Taxonomy (NCBI): domain Eukaryota; kingdom Metazoa; phylum Chordata; class Mammalia; order Artiodactyla; family Bovidae; genus Capra; species Capra ibex. The sequence goes on from SJYO01041852.1 coordinate 80,027,235, forward strand.
GGTCCCTAACTCCCCTAACCCACCCTCTCTGCACCCACACCCACGCTTTCATGTTGTACTTCTTAGGACGTTTCTACCTTCAAAGACATCACGGAACTGAGGTAGTTATAGCCATAGGACCAACACTACAACGTAACATCAAAAAGTTCTATAATAGTGACTTATAGTAATAGTATAATAACTTCCGAAGGGACCACCGAGTCTACCATTTCGCAGACGGATGTTACGCCCTCTACGTCTAAGTTAGGGACCCGGTCCTTCTAGAGGACCTCTTCCTTTACCGTTGGGTGAGGTCGTAAGAACGGACCTTGTTGTGTACCTACCTCCTTGGACCATCCGATGTCAGGTACCCCAACGTTTCTCAGCCTGTCCTGACTCACTGAAGTAAAAGTGAAAAGTTCTATAATAGTAACCCTTTGGATCCCTTTCCACTCACACTAAAGGAGATTTAATAAAGAACCTTGATGTACACTTAGATGTCAATAAAGTTTCATTTTTAAAATCAAATTCTTTTTCGATCAAAGATCTTTTTCGATCAAAGATTGTATAGAGTTTAAGTGAGAGTTGAGGATTTTGTGTTTGGAAAAAAAGATGCCCTACAAACGTAAAACCATTCAACTTCATTTCGCAATTTATAGGTTCTTCGTCAAGAGTCCCTTGTAAACACAAGATCCGACTAGTGACTGATAAAATAATGCGAAGATAAAGGTAACAGTTACGAAGATTTAATATGAACTTTAAAATTTTTACGAGGGAGAAACCTTGTCGGTAATGTAAGTCTGTAGTGAGAAAGAAATACCAAATAAGTATAAAATCGTAACATTTGTCCTACTTTGAGATGTACAAAAAGTGTGAACATAATATATGGTATAACTATAATTTACAGAAATTCTTGAGGTTAAGTTTAGGAGAAAATGGACGGTCAATATTCTACATTCGAAAAGATACAAGACCGTTTTCAATCCCGTCTTAAGGTTGAAAAAGTTTTAAACCGGTAAACCAAAGTAATCCCTTAATAATTTGTTAAATCCCCGTTAAAGGGAGTGTAAAAGGAGTGTACATTACCTTTCAAAATGATAAGTCAAAAGAAAGGTTGAAGATAAGAATTCATAGGGAATGAATAAAGTGGGAAAGGAGAGTTCATGGTAAAGGAAGAGCAAGAACATGAAAATGGGAAAAATAAAAAAAGAAGTAACAATGAGAAATAGAGTTTTTATATAGTTTTCCTTTCTGAGTAACCTAGGGTATCGTTGTTGAGTTTTACAGGGGCTCTCGTAATTTCCGACATCTAGATTCAGTCGTCACGACAAAGGGTTAATTAAAATTCCTTTTTAAAATGTTCTACAGAGTCTTACTAACGGAAAGAGGTATGTCAAACACGGTCATCCGATTTCTACCTCTTACCTGGAGTCTGCTGTAGACTCCAGTTTATGTAGATGGATTGGGGTTCTGTGTACAGACAGACATAAAAATCTGGCTACTAAAGTATTTATGGAGAAGACAAAACTTAGATAAAGCATACCGGTTAAAACGAATAAGTACACACAAATTTGAACTCCAAACACGCCACACATAAACTTTGAGTTCGACCGTATAGAGGACCTTTTCTTCCCTACTGAGGAAAGGTCTCTTCTTTTCTCTCTCGGACTGTAAAAAACGACTTCCAGAAACCGTGATCTGTCTTTAAATATAATCATAGTTTGACGACCTCGAGACTTTCCGAAAATCAGGGGTGGAAGGAAAATCTTCTCTGTAACAGTCGAATTTTAATTAATGATTTTACACTTTGTTTAGTTTTCTGTTTTGTTTAGTCCGACAATTCTGTTTGTAATTTTTAGTTTAATACGAGAGTTTTATCCGTTAAATGTCGAACCTTCCCATTAACCGTTTGGACTTTACGTATGTTTATCAGCTTTAATGACTGAGTTCACCATATAATGGATAACCTCCCATATTACACTGTTACTGAGAACTTCTTCACATCTCTAAGATAGTAAAAAGTACTAAATGGTCGTTTTATACCATATCATGAGACAAATTTTCTCAGACTTCCTCCTAATTTAACTTCTTTCTCGAAACCGACTTTCTCTTTACCTACAACTTCGATATGCAGTCCTTCTTCGTACCTAGCCAAAATTTAAAAATGTCAGGTCACAATTTACTTGTGAAAGAGACCCCCGTTGGCGACTGGTGTCACAAAGTCATTTAGTAAATTTATCTAAATGGAATGGCCAAAACCTTTTATCCTGTTCTTCGTGGGTTAGACTGTCGACTCGATAGTTTACACCACAAATTTTAGTAGAGTCCCTAGTTCAAGGCTATTGGAAATGTACAAAAAAGTGGTTTAGGGTGAAGTGTAAGATTTTGTTTCTTCAGTAAAATACGTTTAGATCCGTGAAAGTATAAACGTTGTATAAGGAAACATGTAACCCCCTTTTTTGTTTTGTTAACGAGAGAACTTTACCGTCATAAATGGTAAAACTGTCGTCGTTACACTCTCGGCCTCCGTCGTCAGTTTCTACCGGGTCTCGTACTAAAATTCATAGCCTGGTCCCGGTTACAGACACACAAAGACTATCTGTAATAAAAAGAAACCCCGGAGGATGGATAAGACAATCGAGATCAGGTGATAATAGAAGATTGAAACCTAAAAAAAAATTGGTACAGTAACTTATAGGAGAAGAGTCCCGTATACAAAAAGGTGGGACGTCTGTCTAAGTTCAGTGTTAGTCTAAAAGAGTCGAACCCGAACACTTATCAGAATATTAATCATTCCAGTGAGTAAAAGTATACACAAACTGTATTGGATCTGATCTTCTCTCCAAAAAAAAAAAATTGTCGAAATAATTCCATACTGATTGTACGTTACTTGACAGGTATAAAATTCCTATGTCAAAACTGTTTACAAATGTAGACACTTTGGTAGTAATGTCAGGTCTATTCTTACATAGTATAGTGAGAGTTTAAAAGGACCATAGAGAAAGTTTAGGAAAGAAAAGTAAGAAGAGTGAGGAAGAGTGGTCCTTTGGTGGTTCTTTTAGAAATAACGATGTCTAGTCAAACAACAAAGATGTCAAAACCCCGAAGGGACCACCGAGTCTGTCATTTCTTAGACGGGCGTTGCGTACTCTGGGTCCAAGTAAGGGACCCAGTCTTCCTAGGGGACCTCTTCTCTTACCGTTAGGTGAGGTCATAAGAACGAATCTCTTAAAGTACCCGTCTCGTCAGACCACCCGATGTCAGGTACTCCAATGTCTATCGACCTGTGTCGACTCACTCATTCGTGTAGTGTAGTACAGATCTCAAAACATATTTGTCTTGGTATGTCACCTACCCGAAGGATTCACCGCGATCACCATTTCTTGGGTGGACGGTTACGTCCTCTATGTTCTCTACGTCCAATCAAGGGACCCAGTCCTTCTAGGGGACCTTCTCCCGTGCCGTTGGGTGAGATCAATAAAAAAAGGACCTCTTAGGGTACATTTCTCCTCGGAACGTACGACGTCAGGTATCCCAGCGTCTCTCAGCCTGAACTGATTTCGCTGAATCGTGTGTGTGTATGTCACCTACGAGAACAGAAAAGACATAAGGAAGTTAGTCGTATTAATGAAACTCTAAATAGATACAACAAAACACATAGTAACGAGTAAGGAAAAATAACTTATCGTAAAACAATGTACTTTTATGGTGTGAAACAGGTAGACAAGTAGACAGTCACATATGAACTTACCAAAGGTCAAAACCTGATAATTTTTATTTCGACGATACTTGTAAATACATGTCAAGAAAGATAACTACATACGAAAGATAAGAGAACCTTTTATAGATCTTCACCGTACTAACCTAGTATATCATCAATACAAAATTCTTTGACTGTTTGACAAAAGGTTTCATCAGAAATGGTAAAATGTAAAGGTAGTCGTCACATACCTTCAAGTTTAAAGAGATACAGAAGAGGTTCTGAATCATACTAATCAAACTTTTTAAAATCGGTAAAATTAATCACACACTACCATCAAACATTTTCAAGAAGTCAACACAGACTGAGAAACGTTGGGGTACCTGATGTGACAGGAACCTCAAGAGGTACAGTCTTATGATCTTATGACCTCACCCATCGACAACGTAAGAGGTCCCCGAGAAGGGTTTCGTCCCTAGTTTGGTTCCAGAGGACGTAACGTCCGTCTAAGAAAAGGTCGACTCGGTGGTCCCTACGGGTACTTATGACCTCACCCATCGGATAGGGAAGAAGTCGTCTAGAAGGGCAGGGTCCTCAACTTGGTCCCATAGGATGTAACGTCCACCTAAGAAAAATGGTCGACTCGGTGGTCTCTTTGGGCACTACCATCAAATCGCAACAACATTAAACATAAAAAGATGACTAATTAGTAAAACTTGTCGAAAAGTACAAGAACTGTAAGAATATAAAAGAAATCATTATACCGACAATTTAGACAACAGGTAAAATTTTAACCTAACAACAGAATAACAACTCAAAACTCTCAAGAAATATATAAGACCTTCGTACAAGAAAATAGTATATATACGAAAAGTTTATAAAAGAAAGTAAGAGACCGAACGAAAAACAAGAAGATTTCGACAGAAGAGTTCTCGTCTTTAATAATTAACACTATTCTAGGTTTTATAGTTAAATTAAAAAGATATAGTGAGAACAACGTATTATAACTTTTTTTAATGGGTTTCAGTTCAAAGAGACTACGGACATCACCATTTCTTAGGTGGACGGTCGATCCTCTGGACTCAAGTTAGGGATCGATTCCTTCTAGGAGACCTCTTCCATTTACCGTACGGTGAGGTGATAAAAACGGACCCTTTAACGTGCCTGTTTCCTCGGACACCCCGATGTAAGGTACCCCGACGTCTCAACCTGTACGGACTCGTTGACTCGTGTTTTTTGTTTGGTTTCCGTGTTTATAAAAATTGAATTCAAAAGAAGAGTTTTAAAATAGTAAACGTCAAAATGTAAGTTCAGGCACTAAACAAAAATCAATTGAACACACACACCATATTCCATTTAAAACTTCCAAAAAAAAAAGAAAAACAAATACCTACAGATTAATATAGTTGTGGTGAACAATTTTCCTGACAGGAAAAGAGGGGTTTAACGGAAGAATCGTCTCAAGGATTACTCTTGAGTGTCGGTTTTTTATAAGTGATTTATTATAGGTATAATATCGTATTTAAAATTTATCTCATATTTTCTTCACAAAAATCCAGATGACGCATTCTTATTCAAATTGAACTGGTAGTTTTGAAGTTGTTCACAGGAGATCGTATTAGTCGTGAACCTTTTACAAACACCTTTTCACTTACTTATTTACTTGTTTATTGATCGGGTCATCTTACACATCCAGTAAAAAGAATCAAGACGACAGATTAGGATATTAAGGAAACAGAAGAATATCGACGAATAAAGTTAACTGTAAAAAGGTATCCCTGATTCTCAGATCCTAAAGATATTTTAAATTAGTGAAAGAAACATTAAAAACTGGGGTATGAAATGTAACAAGAATTCGTACAGGGGTCATCCTAACTCAGGGTCAACGGTTACTACTGTTTTTCGATCAATCATATATACATACCTAAATAAAATAGGAAGGAAGGAGTGAAAAGGATAAGGAAGATAAAACGAAGGACCTAGTCAGGTTTTATTTGATGGAATTACATTCAAGACTAGAATCCTAGACAAAACCCAGGTGAGTTTCAAATACCTACTTAATGACCGTTTTAAAAAGATTTTTCGACGGTTTAGGACTGATACTTAACTTCCTAAATTAATTAATCGTTCGACTACTTTTGAATCAAATTGAAGTTAAAACATTGTAACTAAAATCTGTTTTAATTTTTCTCAGAAAATATGTTTGATACCATGAATTTTACGAAATAAACATAACTTACACTTAGAAACTTTGTACAACGACAACAAGTCAGAGATTCAGTGCAGGCTACGAAAACGCTGGGGTATATGATGTAGTACCAAAGGGACCACCGAGTCTACCACTTCTTAGACGAACGTCACACCCGTTGGGTCCAAACTAGGGAGCCAGCCCTTCTAGGGGACCTCTTCCTTGACCGTTGGGTGAGGTCATGAGAACGAACCTCTGAGGGTTCCTACCTCCTCGGATCGTCCGATGTCAAGTGACCCAACGTTTCTCAGTCTGTGCTGACTTGTTGAGTGTGTGTGTGTGTGTGTGTGTGACGTCGTAGGGTCCGAGGAGACAGAAGGTGACAGAGGACCTCAAACGAGTTTTGGTACAGGTAACTCAGCCACTACGTAGATCGTCAGAATAGGAGACGTTGAGGAATAGGAAAACGGAAGTTAGAAAGGAGCGTAGTCCTAGAAAAGGTCACTCAGCCGCGAAACGTAGTCCACCGGTTTCATAACCTCGAAGTTAAAGTCGTAGTCAGGAAGGTTACTTATAAGTCCCGACTAAAGTAAATCCTAAATGACCAAACTTGAGGAAAGACAGGTTCCCTGAGAGTTCTGAGAGTTCAGAGTTCTCAGAAGAGGTTGTGGTGTCAAGTTTTCGTAGTTAAGACGCTACGGGTTCGAAGAAATACCAGGTTGAGAGTGTAGGTATGTACTGATGATCTTTTTAGTATCAAAACCGATATGTCTCGAACCAACCGTTTCACTACAGAGACGAAAAATTATATGAGAGATCCAAACAGTATCGGAAAGAAGGTTTTTCGTTCACAGAATACTACAGTACCAAAACCAGTGGTAGGTGTCCCTAAAACCTCGGGTTCTTTTATTTTAGACAGTGAAGATAAACGAGAAAAGGAGAAAGATAAACGTTACTTTACTACCCTAGTCTACGGTACTAGAATCGACAAACTTACAACTCAATGTTCGGTCGAAAAAGTGAGAGGAAAAAGTGGGAGTAGTCCTCCGAGAAATCAATGAGAAGTGAAAGACGGGAATCTCACCGTAGTAGACGTATAAAGTACAACTATAACAGATTCTGAATCTTTATAATTCTTAATACGTCGTTCATCCTAAAAGTGTGGTCTCTCTTAAAACAAAAATTAGAATGGTAAAACTCAGAATAATGAAAAATAAATCATGAATGTACAAAAAGGGTGACCTAATAACTCTTTCGTTCTCTCAAGGTCTTTTTGTAAATAAAGACGAAATAACTGATACGGTTTCGGAAACTGACACACCTAGTGTTACTTGACACCTTTTATGGTCCGGTGGACTGGACGGAGAACTCTTTGGACATACGTCCAGTCCTTTCGTTGTCAATCTTTACCTGTACCTTGTTGTCTGACCAAGGTTTATCCTTTTCCTCATGCAGTTCCGACATATAACAGTGGGAGGATTAAATTGAATATACGTCTAATGTAGTACTCTTTACGACCGAGCTTCTTCGTGTTCGACCTTAATTCTAACGACCCTTTTTATAATTTTTGGAGTCTATACGTCTACTGTGGTGGGAATGTCGTCTTTCACTTCTCCTTGATTTTTCGGAAAACTACTTTCACTTTCTCCTCTCACTTTTTCAACCGAATTTCGAGTTGTAAGTCTTTTGCTTCTAGTACCGTAGACCGGGGTAGTCAAGTACCCTTTATCTACCCCTTTGTTACCTTTGTCACCGACTGAAATAAAAAGACCCGAGGTTTAGTGACGTCTACCACTGACGTCGGTACTTTAATTTTCTATGAAAGAGGAACCTTCCTTTCAATACTGGTTGGATCTATCGTATAATTTTTCGTCTCGGTAACGAAACGGTTGTTTTCAGGCAGATCAGTTCCGATACCAAAGAAGGTCATCAGTACATACCTATACTCTCAACCTGATATTCCTTTCGACTCGTGTCCTCTTGACTACGAAAACTTGACACCACAATCTCTTCTGAGAACTCTCAGGGAACCTGACGTTCCTCTAGGTTGGTCAGGTAGGATTTCCTCTAGTCAGGACCCACAAGTAACCTTCCTGACTGAAATTCGACTTTGAGGTTATGAAACCGATGGACTACGTTTCTCGACTGAGTAAACTTTTCTGGGACTACGACCCTTTATAACTCCCGTCCTCCTCTTCCCCTACTGTCTCCTACTCTACCAACCTACCGTAGTGGCTGAGTTACCTGTACCTAAACCCACCTGAGGTCCTCAACCACTACCTGTCCCTTCGGACCGAACGACACCAAGTATCCCAGTGTTTCTCAACCTGTACTGACTCACTGACTTGACTTGACTAGTACAGACAAAAAAAAAAAAAAAAATTAAATTCATCTCAACTATACGACCTCTTCCGTTACCGTGGGGCGAGGTCATGAGAACGGACCTTTTAGGGTACCTACCTCCTCGTACCACCCGACGTCAGGTACCCTAGGGATTCTCAGTCTGAGCTAACTCACTGAAGTGAAAGTGAAAAGTGAAAGTACGTGACCTCTTCCTTTACCGTCGGGTGAGGTCACAAGAACGGACCTCTTAGGGTCCCTGCCCCCTCGGACCACCCAACGTGTCTCAGTCTGTGCTGACTTCACTGAATCGTCGTCGTCGTCTCAACTATACGTTATAATACATCCTACGTACGTACGAGTCAGGGAAGTCAGTACAGACTGAGA
>SJYO01041852.1:80035918-80247470 GCA_006410555.1 Capra ibex
ACTCTCAACCTGATATTCCTTTCGACTCGTGTCCTCTTGACTACGAAAACTTGACACCACAATCTCTTCTGAGAACTCTCAGGGAACCTGACGTTCCTCTAGGTTGGTCAGGTAGGATTTCCTCTAGTCAGGACCCACAAGTAACCTTCCTGACTGCAATTCGACTTTGAGGTTATGAAACCGATGGACTACGTTTCTCGACTGAGTAAACTTTTCTGGGACTACGACCCTTTATAACTCCCGTCCTCCTCTTCCCCTACTGTCTCCTACTCTACCAACCTACCGTAGTGGCTGAGTTACCTGTACCTAAACCCACCTGAGGTCCTCAACCACTACCTGTCCCTTCGGACCGAACGACACCAAGTATCCCAGTGTTTCTCAACCTGTACTGACTCACTGACTTGACTTGACTAGTACAGACCAAAAAAAAAAAAAAATTTAAATTCATCTCAACTATACGACCTCTTCCGTTACCGTGGGGCGAGGTCATGAGAACGGACCTTTTAGGGTACCTACCTCCTCGTACCACCCGACGTCAGGTACCCTAGGGATTCTCAGTCTGAGCTAACTCACTGAAGTGAAAGTGAAAAGTGAAAGTACGTGACCTCTTCCTGTACCGTCGGGTGAGGTCACAAGAACGGACCTCTTAGGGTCCCTGCCCCCTCGGACCACCCAACGTGTCTCAGTCTGTACTGACTTCACTGAATCGTCGTCGTCGTCTCAACTATACGTTATAATACATCCTACGTACGTACGAGTCAGGGAAGTCAGTACAGACTGAGAAACGCTAGGACACCTGACATCGGGTGACCCGAAGAGACAGGTACCCCTAAGAGGTCCGTTCTCATAACCTCATCCAACAGTAAAGGATGAGGTTAATATATCCTATGTCCATCCCAAAGGGTCACATCGAGTCGACCATTTCCTAGACGGACATTACGTCCTCTGGGGTCAAGTTAAAGACCTAGTCGTTCTAGAGGATCTCTTCCCTATCCGATGGGTGAGGTCATAAGTGCTCGAAGGGACCATCGAGTCTACCATTTTTTAGGTGGACTTCACGTCCTCTGGACCCAAGTTAGGGACCTAACCCTTCTAGGGGACCTCCTCCTGTACCGTTGAGTGAAGTCATAAGAACGGACCTCTTAGGGGTACCTGTCTCCACGGACCACCCGATGCTAGGTTTCCCAGTGTCTCACAACCCGAACTGACTCACTGATTCGTGACGTGTATTTTTATCACTAAGTGTTAAAAATTTCTAATATAAGGTGACTATCAATAATATTTGATAACCGATATAAACACAATTCTGATCTCTTCCATGTATAGTTGATATGAATTTATGTTTTCTTTTTTACTATTCAATAGTTGTTTTCTTATTATTAAGATTTTACATTCTAATTCTTGTTTTAAGAGAAGTCACACTTCTGTAATATAGTAATAAACGAATTAAAAAGGATAATAAAGACCCAGTATTTCTTATAGAACTTGTTTAAGATATCTATGTCTGAAATTGTTTTTGGTCCAATTTTTTTTTTTCTGTAACTTACCTTATCGTATCTTTGATTATCTATTGTCTATCTTGTGTATAACCCAAAGGGGTCACCGAGTCTCCATTTCTTAGGTGGACGTCACGTCCTCGACGTCCTCTACGACTAAGTCAGGGACTTAATTCTAAGGAACCTCTCCCCGTACCGTTGGGTGAGGTCATAAGAACGGACCTCTTAGGGTGTCTGTCTTCTCGGATCACCCGATGTCAGGTATCCCAACGTGTCTCAGTCTGTACGGACTTCGCTGATTCGTGTGGTGTCGTGTATCGCGTATCATTTAACGAATGTATAAACATCAAAACGAAATTACGAAATTACACATTACAGATAATGTACCAAACTTAAAGAATTTGAATACTGACTAAAAGTCCGGGTGTAATACCGAAAAGGTAACTGAAACGACTTCTCTGTTCTAAACTAAAGAACACAGTAGACGGATAGGGACATTATATTATTACGAGGGGTTTGACCCTAAAGTTGAATAGAGGTGAACCCAGAATACCAAATTAATATTGACAACTAAAAAAACTCACACCAAAACGAGTAAAATATAAGGAAAACAAATCAACTATTGTAACAGTAACCAAACAAGTGAGGAGTCAAAAAGGTTAATAAAAATACACGAAACACAAATTAGTTAATTAAAAGGTTCGACATTTAATAGGTAAAACTCTAACGTTAAACAAAAATTACATACAGAATTGTGGTACTAAACAAAGTACAAATATTAATTAAAACTCGAAACTTTTATTTTAACGTACTGTTTAGTAATACCCGTCTCGGTGGTGGTGTCTGTCGTTTCTACTTTAAACAGTATATTCGTTTGAAAGAAAAATAAAACTACTAAAAATCTTTTCAAAATAGTCAATTTTTTCTCACTCTAGTTTAGAACAGGCAGTTCTATTTATCGTTCGTGTAAACATATAATTTCGTTGTGATAATTATAGATGTCGTGTATGGTGTGTCACTAAGTGTCTAAACCCGAAGGGACAACCGAGTCTACCATTTCTTAGACGCACGTTACGTCCTCTGAACCCAAGCTAGGGACCCAACCTTTCTAGGGGACCTCCTCCTGTACCGTTGGGTGAGGTCATAAGAACGGACCTCTTAGGGGTACCTGTCTCCTCGGACCACCCTATGTTAGGTTCCCCAACGTGTCTCAACCCGTACTGACTCGTTGATTCGTGTGTAATTATAGATTCATTAACCTTACTAACTACGATTTCGACTTCGAGGAAATAAAACCGGTGACTACGTTTCTCGGCTGAGTAACCTTTTTTGGGACTACGACTTTTTCTAACTCCCATTCTCCTCTTCCCACACTGTCTCCTACTCAACCAACCTACCGTAGTGACTGAGTTACCTGTACTCAAACTCGTTCGAGGTCCTCTGTTACTTCCTGTCCCTTCGGACCGTACGATGTCCGTGCGTCTAACACTCCAGACTGGTACTGCAGTGTTTCTCAGTCCGTGGTGAAGGACTGACTTGTTGTCGTTAACATACACGACATAGTCAATAGACAATGACATATCGTTTAGAGAGATTTTGAATCTATGAATTTTGTCATTGTTAGATAATAAAAAGTATTCAGACACCCAGTCTACCCACCCGATACCATGATAAGTCCCGACCCGGATCAACTAGAACTGACCGAAACGGGTATGAAGATACAATTTGACTGTCCAATCGAACCACCTAACTGAAGGTCCTCAACCGACTAGCAACCGATTTCGTTACTGTGGTGGCACGACACAGAGAGAATCGTTGGTCGTCGGATCGGTCCCGAACGAGTATACCGTGAACGGTCCAAACTTCCGTCTTAGTTCTCGTCTTAGTACCTATTTTGGGAACCTTTGGATCAGAATCTTAATCGGGGATTAAAGGAGGTGTAAGATAATCGGTTTACTTCAATACTCCTGTCGAGTCTATGTTTCCCACCTCTTTATGTCAAGAGAACTACCTTTCTCACCACCCAATAAAACACTCCCTGTGTTAAGTCCCTCCCCTTTTTAACACCGGTAACAAGGTTAGAAGAGAAAAGTTTATTCACACTAGGGGGTTAGTTGGAAAGTCAAAAGTTTCAAAAGTTCTTATAAGAAAAGGATGGAGAATGGAGGTAGAGTAAGTATTTCATATAGAAACTTTTAGCTATAAGACACGGACATCTACATAATAAATAATAAAAATTATAAAGTCTCTATGAATACAATAATTCAATGAATATAAAAGGAACACTTATAATACCGTCAGTCTTGTCATGTATTATTTCAAAATTATGTATTGAAACACTGGAAAAACTCTATTATTTGTGCAATTGTAGATTATACTTTGATTTTAAACAGTACATTTGAACTTTGAACAAGTGAGAGTCTAAATCTAAAGTAACTAAGTTTACGGTGACGTAGTGAATGACGGACGTATTAGAACCCGTTTAAAAAATAGGAAAAACACAGACTTAAATGAGTAGAAATTTTACCTAATATTATTATAAACGGTATATAAAAACAAAATCTCTAATTTAAACCATTTGTACAATTTGTGACTCTTGTCACGGACTGTATATCTTTATGAGTTATATACTTTCTATAAGAAGACTAACAATTGCTTTCCTGATAATAACGGATAGTTGACTAGTGGGGAAAAATAAAATATAAAACACCAAAGACATCGTCTTACATTGTGTAATCCCCTTTTTTACAAAACTTTAAGTCTTTGTCATGACTGACCCTTTTAATCTGAGTATTTTTACGAGTTAAATATAAAGGTTTAACTTTACATTTGTTAATTTAAGTCACGGTGTCTATACTATGGTAAAGGACGTCACACTCAGGAAAACTATTTACGACGACTATATTCCTCTTCATTATGGACCAGGGTCGAGATTTGTTCGTCTTTCTACGGGGTATTAGAAGAAAGGGGTCCCATGGTCTAACCTGTATCATAAAGAAAAAGCTCACCAAGGACCCGTATAAAATACCAGTATACACTTGTCGCGATAAAATTCAATGAAAAAAAAGGACAACGGTTATCCCCTCTTTCCACTGCATTTTAGACCCTATCCAACAATGCACCCTCGACTTCCACCCGACACACAACTTGTCTAACGTTCTTTGAAAAACCGAGGAGACTCCTTACAAAGGGGTCTATAGACACCATGTACCGTTACTTCCCTTTCCTAAATCCTCATTCTTTCTCCTGGTCGGTCAGTTGTCCTTCCTGTCACTCTCCGTTTCACTCTTATTTGTAGACTTAAATTCAACCCTTCCCTAATCTTCCTCCCGACCAACCACTATTTCTACACAAGACAAAAGATCTTATACTTACTCTCTTTATATCACACGACTGAGGATATACACATATAATCGAAGTCTCTTTTGATGTCTTGTAAAGGTTCTTTTAGATCCTTTCGTTTCAATTCCCGATTGACTCGATAGGATTTGGTGTCTTATTAACTTTCGCAAAAACTCTAAAGAACTTGTAAGATTTTGGGACTCAGAGGGTTCACAAGTAAATCATTAAGAATTATTAGTAGTGATGTCATACAATAATCATATTAATTACTTTATGTAATTTAAAGAAAATCAAAAAGTAAAATAAAAAACCGACGTGGTACATCGTGCACCCTACAATAAGGACGTTGGTCCCTAACTCGGGTGTGGACGACAGAACCTTGACACCAAAGGGTTGGTGACCTGGTGTTCCCTGTAGGTTGTGTAATTTAAAGCCATTGTTAGGATCTAATGTTTGGTGTACGGGTCATCGGATCAAACTACGGTTAGGGTTCAACAAAGGGTCAACTCTAGTTTGTATCTTAAGGGGCTTCTTTTTCTCGTGTATACGAAAACAACCCTCCACACCGAAGGTGGTGGTTAAGATTCCCATTTTCTTCGGGTCCCAAATCTTTGTATTACGTTTATAAGACGAGTTATTATCTATTGGTAAAGGGTGTATACACTATAATACTAAAAAGTTGTTTAAGTCAGTGTTCTCTTTGTTTTAGATTTCATAATATGGATATAAACTTTCCTAAACGTATATATACACAAAGAAGAATAAAAACGAGATAAAAAATTATTATTTGAACTTTGTTTTTAACATAGTGTTCTTTTATTATCAACGGAATAAATCAGTGAAAATTTTAACAAGTGAGTGGTTCAGTCTCGAAATAAATTTCTAGAAATTTACCCGATAAATTCATTCTATAAAAACTACACTTTTAAACTATCGTATAATATATAAACTGTCCCACCATCGTATAAATTCCCGTAAACTTTCACTAAAAATTATTCTAGATATGATAATACAAGTCAGTCAAGTCAAGTCAGTGAGTCAGTACAGGTTGAGACCCTGGGGTACCTGACGTCGTACGGTCCGAAGGGAAAAGCAGTGGTTGAGTCGTCGAACAAGTTTGAGTACAGGTAGCTCAGTCACTACGGTAGGTTGGTAGAGTATGAGACAGTAAGGGAAGAGGAGGACGGAAGTTAAAAAGGGTAATTGATAATACAATACAGGAGATTCTAAGGTAATCCTTTTCTAAAATTTTTACCTATTCTTTGTCTTCTACCATCCTCTTTCAACTCTCTCTAACTCTCTCCGATCGATAGGTTAAAATCGAACATCTATATGTTAAATATCGAAATAAAACTATTTTACGGTAGAAATCATGAGTTAAAAAGAAAGTTGTTGTTGGTTTCTATCACAAGTGAAACGATATTAAGAGGAGTGAACGGAATAGATGCAATAGAAAGAGATGGTGTGTAAATACAGTCCGTCGAAGCTGAATGATGTTTTATCTTTATGTAAAGACTCGTCGACAATGGTATTAAGATTTTTATGGGAAAAAAGAATGTCTTAGAGTTTGGAAGACCCGAAGAAGGGTCACGATTTAGGACAGCTGACCTAAATGATCCTACTTCTCTCTTTCTTCACAATATAAAATTCTATTAAAGAAAAGATTTGTGGGTCTTTCCATTATTAAGACCGTAAAATGTTTCGTACAGCTTATCGAGGGAATTACGAAAGAGGGTTTACAAAGAAGAGGTCAAAATAGAATCGAAAAGTGGAACGTATAAGTACCAAAGTAATAACCCCTAGTACATGAGTGACCTTTCGTATATAAGTCTTGATTTTTGAACACCTACAGAAGCGTGTCCTGTTTAGACTTGTCGTCAGAGTCAAGACGAACCCCGTACGATTCGACTTGAAGACTAGTCCGAGGTCTCTCATTAAAGACGGGTCTTTTTCGAGTCGGAGAGGATCTCAAATTACCATATGGTGATTCGGATCGTATAACAAAACGAAAAGGTTTTATCGTTCACAAATTAACAAAAGGATTAATGGATTGATACTACATTGCTATTCAGGATTCTTTATCGTATGAAGACCTGTGAAAGAGACTGTCGGTCGTTAACGTGTTATCCTTCTAACACCTCTTTACGTTCTTCTGAGAGTGGAGGTGGAGTGGGTTGTTTTGAGAAAGGGGTCGTGTGTGTGCGTGTGTGTGTAGTAAGACCGATATGGATACCGTACATGGGAATAACCTGAAGACAAAAATGTCC
Organism: Capra ibex; assembly: GCA_006410555.1. Classification (NCBI taxonomy): domain Eukaryota; kingdom Metazoa; phylum Chordata; class Mammalia; order Artiodactyla; family Bovidae; genus Capra; species Capra ibex. The sequence goes on from SJYO01041852.1 coordinate 80,043,024, forward strand.
TACGTCTATTAAGCTGAAATCCATCGACCGTTAATTTGAGGAAAAAAAAAAAGAAAGGTTTCTCGAAAAAGAGAGAAGTGACAGATAGTCAAGTAGACTCGAAAAACAACAACAAGACAATTTCCGTCTATTCCCCCTTTTTTACAAAGAGTCGAGACAAATTAGTGACCGTTTGGTTGTAACCTTGAGGACGAAGTACTTCTGACGGTTTTTGTGCTGGATCAATAACGAGGAAAAACACCGTAGAATGGCACACCAAACACCGTGAAACCTTGTGTTTAAGTGTCAATGGTCTTCAATCCAAATAGCGACAACGTTTCGGTGACTCAAGACTAGGTCTTCGAGTGTTTGACCACGCACGGGTGCGTCTAGATCGGACAGGTCTATCTGACTTGTCCTCCTTTTTACGTCACGGTTCTTCCTTCTTTGACCCAGGATTAATTAGTCTTTGTTCAGTAAAATTACCACTACAACTTCCTCTATCTTTACATAAGAATACCCTTAGGATACAAGGTGGTCCTACTGTGACACTTTAATAATAAGACGGTCAAATAACAGTGACTCAACACCTTATGACTTTTTGTCTACTCAGTAAACCTCACACAAGAATTAAAAACAAAAATATAAAATTACGTGAAGTTCTACATTCTGTCGAAGTACCAGAGAAAATAAAAAGAAAAAGGAATGTGAGTTAAAGTTTTACTAGGGACTAAATCGTCTACCCACCTATACCTTATTTGTAGGTGACATAGACGTCTTTAGTGAATATATTTCCACTGTTTAACGTGAGTTGTACGTTTTAAAATCCTCTGAAATTTCACACCTTCAGGTTGAGTGACGGTTTCAAAAAAAAAAAATTTATTTCTCTAAACTGACAGTGTCCTGACAAACCAAGTCATTTATAAATAATCCGTAGACGTGAAAAGACAAAACCAACGAGTAAAATAAAGACGAGGGACTTTATTAGAAGTGGGTGACGGAAGGGACCTTCTGGTTTAGGATCATAGTAGATACAGGATTTCGAAATTGACGGAAAGAGAAGACTGGAAAGTCTGGTAAACAGAGAAAAGTGGTTTTATAAGTGACGAAATACAAGAGTAGGTAGAATTTTTGTGTAGGGTACGATCGTAAGACTTTAGAAGAGGTGGAAACTCACAATCCGAGGAGAATCAGTGGAGACACACACACACAAATATCACATAACTTAGATCATCACCGAATTCTTTTATAATACAACTTAAAAACTAGTCATAAGATAAAGATCGAAAAGTCGTGGAACAACTTGTGAGACCGTACGATTTTTACCTAGTGTATAAAAGGAACGTTTGTCAAATTTTAAACGTAAAAATTACTCAGTCTCTACTACCTTAACACTGTCCTGTGCTTTAATAAACCACCCAAGTCTTACTTCGATAATTATCGAACAGTATATTAAATAACGATTCACCGATATCCTAGAAGTGATTTATTATTTCTTCAACCCTTAAAAGTTTCCTTTATTATAGTATATTACTACCTATAAAGACTACCTGATCTTTATTGTTGAAAGTCTCTCGAAAAAAATCGTTTCTCTGAAATGGTGTTTACCATGTTTTCTCAGTTGGAGAGAGGAAGAAAAATATGATACAAGACCTTAACCGACAAAAAATAAGAATAAAAAAGAGTCTCTTGATATAATCCTGTTATAAGGTCCGTTCTCATGACCTCACCCAATGTAAAGGAAGAGGTCCTCTAGAAGGGTTGGGTCCCTAGCTTGGGTCCAGAGGGTGTAACATCCGTTTGCGAAATGGTAGACTCGGTGGTCCCTTCTCGGGTCATACCTGTCGTCATCACTTAAAGTACCCTTTTAGACCTTTACAAAAATAATCACATCATGAATGTAATCGAAAGTCTAATAGGTTTTCTTTTTTATTGGTAAAGTATTTTTTTTCTTTTCTTAACATAAACCTCTTTGTTTATTATCCTTAATAGGCTTTAATCTCTTATTTTTCATGTCATATTTTTTGAATTTTGACCTGTCCAAACAAATTCTTCTTTTTTTTTACTACTAACCTAGAAGAAATTCTAAACAAACCATCTTTATAAAAACACTGAAGGAACGTATTCTGTAATTGACCATAAGTTGGATTATACATAAAAGTTGATGGTTTATCTTAGATACTCATTAAAGATAAAACCAAAGGTATTATAAATACTTAAAACTGTTGAAATAACGGTCCGAGTGTTTATTTACCAACAATTTATTGTACTATTCATATAATTTTACTTTCCGTAAATCTTTATTCGAGAGATAAGGGAATTATGAATGTGACATAATAGTGAAATAACATAAATAAAAATATATAAGTAAACACAAAAAAATATTTACATAGAGGGATATATAGACATTAAATAGAGAAATATATCGTATGTCATATGTTTCGTCTACGACACAAGATCGTGTAAAATATAGTATTTCTCTACGAGTTATTCATAACGTAATTTGTTCATTTATATCTTTTCATAACTCAAATCTGTCTGGATTTATATCAAAGCGTAGTCTTCTACTCGATATGCTTTTTATTACTTACTCTAGACCCCACTGTCAGAGTTAAGAGGATTATTTGTTTATGAACGTGGTATTGTTAAAAATTCCTTGTAATTTTTATTCACAAAAAAAGGAAAAAAATTGATTGTACTTGATTTTAGAACTTTCTTTTGAATGTACCTACTTTAGTAGTTGAGAGGTTTAGACAAAGGACCTACAGATTAGATTGGTAAGTTACCAAATTGCACTTTGTGTTCTGGGTAGAGATCAAATAAAACATAGGACTTAATCTGAAGAAATCGACAGATCCTCAATGTGTTGAAACCGAGATGGTATCACCATATAAAAGGAATGTAAGCAAGTTTTCCTGAGATCACTAGAGTGAGGTCGATCCTCTGTAAACAATGACGTAAACGTTCGACTCTTGATGTTAAATTATTAGTTATTGACCGTCTCTTTTTATTAAAAAATTTTAGAGGTTTATTTACTAAATTGATTCTTTTTCCTCGGTTTTTTTACTGTTTTATTTAGGGTCTTATTGAATCTCAATTTTTTATTTTGCTTGTGGAGAGTTCATCATACAAGTTTGAACCTCATCCCAACTCTCTGGAACGAACGAAGAACAAGAAGCCGTACAGTACCCGGAACCACACTGATAGGACAAGACAAAAGTTTACGTCCATGTATCGATGTGTATCCCCTGTAATATAGTCGTACCACTAAACAAATTATGGAAAGACTATCATCGCATGGAAAACGTATCACAGAACCCAAATCTATGGTTCCCTTGTACACTATTATTTTCGTGTCACTTTTAGACATGGTCTCAGAACACGACTCAAGATACCTTAAACAAGGGTCTTCTATACACTGATCATTCTTTAAGACTACCATATAATCAATTTTTATTAATTATAAGAATTATATTTTGGAAATGGTACGGGTGTTCACTTGGGGTCTCTCTACTATCCTGAGTGTCAGGAACAAGAAGACATAGTTAAGAGAGGTCTATAAGGGATCTCAAAATCTTATTTTGTGTGTCTAATTTTACTTACCCTATCGTGTATACTGAGTCCGTTTAATAACACTTTGTGACACAGATGATCTCGGTGTACTATCCCTTTAGCTCTTAACCTTAATTTAGTACGAACTTAAAATATCCATAACTAATAACCTACTCCCCAATATCAAGTTTAACGACAACACCTAAGTTTGTATCCTCCAAGGTGTCTGACACTGAAATTATGTAGATTTTATTAAGATGTTAGTAGATGTCTTTTTCCTGATTCACATAGACTTGTTTTTGACAGAGCTTCTAAAGGTAATCTTTTTCTCATAATTACAAATCAAAGTCCAAGCCAAGACAAGTCAAGTCAACGAGTAGCACAGGTTGAGAAACGCTGGGGTACTTAGCGTCGTGTGGTCCGGAGGGACAGGTAGTGGTTGAGGGCCTCAAGTGAGTTTGAGTACAGGTAGCTCAACCACTACGGTTGGTCGGTAGAGTAGGAGACGGCAGGGGAAGAGGAGGACGGGGGTTAGGGAAGGGTCGTAGTCTCAGAAAAGGTTACTCAGTTGAGAAGTGTACTCCACCGGTTTCATGACCTCAAAGTCGAAATCGTAGTAAGGAAGGTTTCTTGTGGGTCCGGACTAGAGGAAGTCTTACCTGACTAACCTAGAGGAACGTCAGGTCCCCTGAGAGTCCTCAGAAGAGGTTGTGGTGTCAAGTTTTGGTAGTTAAGAAACCGCGATCGAAAGAAATGTCAGGTTATGAGTGTAGGTATGTACTGGGACCTTTATGGTATCGGAACTTGTCTGTCTGGAAACAACCGTTTCATTATAGAGAGGAAAAATTATACGATCGATTCAACCAGTATTGAAAGGAAGGTTCTTCATTCACAGAAAGTTAAAGTACCGACGTTAGTGGTAGACGTCACTAAAACCTTGGGTATTTTTTGTTTCAGACTGTGACAAAGGGTTAGATAAAGGGTACTTCATTACCCTGGTCTACGGTACTAGGAGTAAAAGACTTAGAACTCGAAATTCAGTTGAAAAGTGAGAGGAGAAAGTGAAAGTAGTTCTCCGAAAAATCAAGGAGAAGTGAAAGACGGTATTCCCACCACAGTAGACGTATAGACTCCAATAACCATAAAGAGGACCGTAGAACTAAGGTCGAACACGAAGAAAGTCGGGTCGTTAAGAGTACTACATGAGACGTATCTTCAATTCATTCGTCCCACTGTTATATGTCGGAACTGCATGATGAAAGGGATAAACCTTGGTCAGACAACAAGGTACAGGTCAAGATTGACAACGGAGGACTGGATGTATATCCAAAGAGTTCTTTGTCCAGTCCACCAGACCATAACGGTAGAGAAAGGCTTAAGAGGTGTCAAATAACACTAGGTGTGTCAGTTTCCGAAACCGTATCAGTTATTTCGTCTTTATCTACAAAAAGACCTTGAGAGAACGAAAAAGGTACTAGGTCTCCTACAACCGTTAAACTAGAGACCAAGGAGACGGAAAAGATTTTGGTCGAATTTGTAGACATTCAAGTGCCAAGTGTATAACGACTTCGGACCGAACCTCTTAAAACTCGTAATGAAATGGTCGTATTAAGGTCCAAGCAAAGTTAAGTCAAGTCAAGTCAGCGAGTCAGTACAGGTTGAGAAACACTGAGGTACTTAGTCGTGCGGTCCGGAGGGACAGGTAGTGGTAGAGGGTCTCAAGTGAGTTTGAGTACAGGTAACTCAGCCACTACGTTAGGTCGGTAGAGTAGGAGACGACAGGGAAAAAGGAGGACGGGGGTTAGGGAGGGTCGTAGTCTCAGAAAAGGTTACTCAGTTGAGAAGCGTACTCCACCGGTTTCATGACCTCAAAGTCGAAACCGTAGTAAGGAAGGTTTCTTGTGGGTCCTGACTAGAGGAAATCTTACCTGAACAACATAGAGGAACGTCAGGTTCCCTGAGAGTTCTCAGAAGAGGTTGTGGTGTCAAGTTTTCGTAGTTAAGAAACCACGAGCCGAAAGAAAATTCAGGGTGAGAGTGTAGGTGTGTACTGGTGACCTTTTTGGTATCGGAACTGATCTCCCTGGAAACAACCGTTTCATTACAGAGACGAAAAATTATACGATAGATCCAACCGGTGTTGAAAGGAAGACTCCTCATTCGCAGAAAATTAAAGTACCGACGTCAGTGATAGATGTCACTAAAACCTCGGGTCTTTTATTTCAGACTGTGACAAAGGTGACAAAGGGGTAGATAAAGGGTACTTCACTACCCTGGCCTACGGTGCTAGAATCAAAAGACTTACAACTCGAAATTCGGTTGAAAAAGTGAGAAGAGAAAGTGAAAGTAGTTCTGTGAGAAATCAAGAAGAAGTGAAAGACGGTATTCCCACCACAGTAGACGTATAGACTCCAATAACTATAAAGAGGGCCGTTAGAACTAAGGTCGAACACGAAGAAGGTCGGGTCGTAAAGAGTACTACATGAGACGTATATTCAATTTATTCGTCCCACTGTTATATGTCGGAACTGCATGAGGAAAAGGATAAACCTTGGTCAGACAACAAGATACAGGTCAAGATTGAACACGAAGGACTGGACATATATCCAAAGAGTTCTCCGTCCAGTCCACCAGACAATAAGGGTAGAGAAAGTCTTAAAAGGTGTCAAATAACACTGGGTGTGTCAGTTTCCGAAACCGCGTCAGTTATTTCGTCTTTATCTACAAAAAGACCTTGAGAGAACGAAAAAGGTACTAGGTCACCTACAACCGTTAAACCAGAGACCAAGGAGACGACGGTTGGAGGTTTCCTCTCCTTTTAACGTTAGTGAAACAAAACGATCCAAGGGACCCGGACTAGAAGTATAAAAACAGAACTTCTTCAAAGGATAGTACTAAACTCTATAAGAAAGAAGGAAACAGAAATCACACACACACACACACACACACACACACACACACACACACACACTTTGTCACCACTCACGTGTCTCCCTGATATCCATGTATACGTATTGTATATATATTCATACGTTAAAGTCTCACATGAATCCTCTAAATCTTGGTTTCGTTCATCTCTATCGATTATGTACCAACCCCACCACCACAACCTCATATCCCTTCTATCATCTTGATCCTTCCCCTCTTTCGTCTTTTAATGGGTCACCTTTCGTCGTAAATACACCCTCCCCGACACACTTTTGTTCATGGCTGGTAGCACCAACAAAAATTGATATAATACCAAGGAGACGAAGCTAGTTGGTGTCAACAGAATACTCCTGTCCCGTTAGTTCTGGTCCTACGAAAACACCGCGTACTAGACTTCGTTAAAACGACAGTCCTTTCAGAACAAGATATGTCCTTTATAGACTGTACAGCACAGGTATAAGTAGAGTAACAACCCTAAACTTCCGATTTGATGTACTCTTAACCAAGTTTTCGTAATCATCATCGTCATACAAATGAAAAAAAGTCCTTCATCTCTATAACTAAATAAGACTTATCTCAAGACTTCTCAAGACGTCATTGACAGGACGACACTTGGACCCCAAACACCCACCCTTATTTTACCCTAAATGGGACCTTCCTCTTCGATAAGGGTGGTAGATGGTGGATCTTGACCCTATCTAATTTCTCATCCTACGTCCTAGTCCAGGGTGGGTCACATCCGTTTAAGAGGAAAGCCAGTTATACAAATACGAAATGAAAAAAGAGGTGGGGCTCAGAGGGGCGTCTGAGTAAGGATTAAATGGTGCAACTCAAGACTCACCTGTCCTACCATGATTACGAGAAGGGAGACGAGACTACTCTTTTGGTATAGACTAATTACACCCCTGTAAGACGTCTATATCCCTTGGATTTGAAACAAGTAGGACGGACTGGGGAAACAAGGAACCGACTACATGTAAAAAATAACTTCGTATCAAAGTTGTTAAAAATTTTTTGCCTTCGTCACAAAGTCCACGTGTCGTTTCACTAAGTCGACATATATACGTAAGACAACAGTAGTAATCAGAGATTCACCACAGACTGAGAAAACGGTGGAGTGTCTGACATCGGGTTCGAAGAGACAGGTACCTAAAAGGGTCCGTTCTAATGACCTCACCCAACGGTAAAGGAAGAGATGTCCTAGAAGATCTGGGTCACGTGGAGGACGTAACGTCCACCTATGAAATGGTGACCCGGTGAACCCTTCGGGTATCGGATATATTACCTTATCTTAGACCTTTTCTTATATACATATATAATTATGTATAGTATATACTATTATGTATATATAAGAAAAGGTCTAAGATAAGGTAATATCCAATAATGTTCTATAACTAATATTAAGGGACATGACAACTGACTAAAATATTTATAAGAGGTTTCGGACGTCAAAGGGTAAGACAAACTACTATGTTTTGGTCCTTTATTGGTGAAAACGAAGAGACCAAAACTTCAGGTGAGTAATTTATCGTAGTGGTGAGAAAGAGACGACAGACCTGAAACCTCCTCGTTACCCATAATATGTGAACCTAACTGGTTCCGCACTCATTGACCTCAGTAAAGGTTCTTGTACTAATCAGGAGATGTTTTTTACTCATACTAGATGTATTGTTTTGTACAACTTTAAGAGTCCTACTTCTGACACGGAAGTCTATCTCTAGGACGACAGTTCTATAAAGAAAACATGGACAGATCTGTTATCCCCCGAATGGACCAAGTCACTATGCCTTAGAAGGACGACTACGTCCTCTGTACCAAACTAGGGACCCAGTCCTTCTAAGGGACCTCTTCCTTTGTCGTTGGGTGAGGTCACAAGAATCTATAAACTATTTCATACAGGTTAAAATAATGTATAATTTATTAAATTCACATAATTCGTCACTAAGATCTATAGGAGAATCTCTTCTTTTACGGACCTTTTAGGGTGCATGTCTCCTCTGAATGTCGATGTCAGGTACCCTAGTGTTCTCAACCTGTGTTGAATCGCTGATTTGGTGGTGATTGTGAATCTATGGAATGACTTTCATATTAATAGTGAATAGTTTTTCTATTCCTACACTAAATTGTTATCAAAGGTAGTTGTATAAAGGGAATGAGGTATAATGTGATCGTCATGCAAGAAACAACCCTGAACCTTCTTTGGGACTACATTTTGATCTTTGATAATATTAAAAAAATTTCGTGATATTAACCATAAGTTAAATTCTTAAAATATATCCGTGTCTTATTTTTACTCGTCAGTATATTCATTTCTTATTACACATTAGGAAACTATTATCACGTGATATAAAACGTACTTTTATAGAGGTGTTGTTCTTTCCGACAATACGATTACCACGTCGACCTTCTCTTCAGTGTATGTATAAAAGAGGGATTTAATAAACATCAAGTCGTAAGAGATGTGATGAGTTAACAAAAAAGACAAAAAACCCCCCCACCACCACCACCAAATGAAGAGTAAACGTCAAATAACTAGAAATACATATAAAAAATTTAAATAAAAAATAACTTCCTATTAACGAAATGTCGTAAAACGGTAAAAGACAGTTTGGAGTTGTACTTAGTCGGTAGTCAAGTCAAGCCAAGTCAGTGAGTCAGCACAAGCTGAGAAACGGTGGGTACTCAGTGTCGTGCGGTCCGGAGGGACAGGTAGTGGTTGAGGGCCTCAAGTGAGTTTGAGTACAGTTAGCTCAACCACTACGGTAGGTCGGTAGATAAGGAGACAGCAGGGGAAGAGGAGAACGGGGGTTAGGGAGGGTCGTAGTCCCTGAAAAGGTTACTCAGTTGAGAAGTGCACTTCGCCGGTTTCATAACCTCAAAGTCGAAATCGTAGTCAGGGAGGTCACTTGTGGGTCCTGACTAGAAATCCTACCTGACCAACCTAGAGGAACGTCAGGTTCCCTGAGAGTTCTCAGAAGAGGTTGTGGCGTCAAGTTTTCGTAGTTAAGAAGCCGTGAGTCGAAAGAAATGTCAGGTTGAGAGTGTAGGTATGTACTGGTGACCTTTTTGGTATCGGAACTGATCTGCCTGGAAACAACTGATTCATTACAGAGACGAAAAGTTATACGATAGATCCAACCAGTATTGAACGGAAGGTTCCTCATTCGCAGAAAATTAAAGTACCGACGTCAGTGGTAGACGTCACTAAAAGCTCGGGTCTCTTTGTTTCAGACTGTGACAAAGGTGACAAAGGGGTAGATAAAGGGAACTTCACTACCTTGGTCTACGGTACTAGAAGTAAAAGGCTTACGACTCGAAATTCGGTTGAAAAAGTGAGAGGAGAAAGTGAAAGTAGTTCTCCGAAAAATCAAGGAGAAGTGAAAGACGGTATTCCCACCATAGTAGACGTATATACTTCAATAACTATAAAGAGGGTCGTAGAACTAAGGTCGAACACGAAGAAAGTCGGGTCGTAAAGAGTACTACATGAAACGTATATTTGATTTATTCGTCCCACTGTTATATGTCGGAACTACATGAGGAAAAGTATAAACCTTGGTCAGACAACAAGGTACAGGTCAAGATTGACCACGAAGGACTGGACATATATCCAAAGAGTTCTCTGTCCAGTCCACCAGACAATAAGGGTAGGGAAAGTCTTAAAAGGTGTCAAATAACACTAGGTGTGTCAGTTTCCGAAACCGTATCAGTTATTTCGTCTTTATCTACAAAAAGACCTTGAGAGAAAGAAAAAGACACTAGGTCGCCTACAACCGTTAAACTAGAGACCAAGGAGACGGAAAAGATTTTGGTCGAACTTGTAGACCTTCAAGTGCCAAGTGCATAGCGACTTCGGACCGAACCTCTTAAAACTCGTGATGAAATGATCGTACACTCTACGTCCTTATGTATATAGGGGAGGAAAAATGTAAATATGATGAGATAACATAAAACTTACGAAAGAATAGTTTTCGTCTTAAGAAGCTCCGGGACGATATTTCGTACGGGATAACGGAAGTTTCTAGAATTTTAGATAAAACCGTTGTCAAAATAAGTAACTAATGAATCTTTCCAGTTGACTAGTGGAGACAATATCTCCTAAGAGACCTCTTTTGTTCACGTCTAGGGTTAGAAGTAGTCGAGTACATGACAAGAATAAAAAAGTTTATTAAAGTGTATAGAGTATAAAACTAAACAAAGTCCTAAGGACATTACATTCGCCCTATTTATAGAATTCTTTTTTTGTCTATGGGTCTTGTAAATTTTATAGTTCCAAATGTTGATTAATCGTCTTTTCAATTGAGATCAGTCTTTCTTGGACGGTCGGTCACGTCCTTTACATTCTTAACGACCAAGTTAGGGACCCAGTTCTTCTAGTACCGTTGGGTAAGGTGACAAGAACCGACCTCTCCAAGTACCTGTCTTCTCAGACCGTCTGATATCAGGTACCCTAACGTTTCCAGGTCTGCTGACTTCACTGAACCGTTTCGTAATTTTTGTCTTTCCTCCATCGGAGTGACGTGATCTTAAAAAAGGTGACAAAATCAAATAGAGAGTAGTTATTGTAAAGAAACCCATCTCTTGCTTGACATTTTTTAAATAAAACTTATATGTATCTGGTTTTATATAACTTTTTTTGTGGGGTACATACCTTTCGATTTCTAGTTCGTCGATCTTCGTCGAAACAGATGTGTGGGTCATCAGACAACCAGACCCATCAACATGGTTTTAATAGAAATCACACCTGTGTATTCTCACAGGATAAAAATACCATGTCAACATTATCTATAGACTTTCACAATTAGTAACTTTAATACATTATTTTACGTTACTAACTGAATTTGTTCTGTTTAGAAAGTCTTAAAAAAGTCTTAACAGGTTATCGGGGGTTTTATCTCAAACTAGTCTAAAGGGTCACCCGTAGTGTTCGTACACAAGTTCAGTAGTTGTTTCATCCCTGTGATTCTTTTAAAAAAAATTCTTAAATCATAAAGTTTTTCTTTACTACTTAATCTTTGCACACACCCTCTTTATCTCACGACTCATTGAAGAAGTGGGAGTAAAATAGAAATCATAACGAAAGAAAAAGTATATATTAAAATAAACTATTAAAAATCGACACGACCCAGAGGTAACGATACATCGAAAAGAGATCGACACCGTTCGTCTTCGATGAGAGATCGACATCACGTGTCGAAGAGTAACGCCCCCGAAGAGAAGAACACCTCGTACCCGAGTCCCGGACACCCGAAGTCAGCAACGCCGTGCACCCAAGTAATCAAGACCGAGATCTCGTGTCCGAGGTATCTACACCGAGTACCCGAATCGACGAGACGCCGCATACCCTAGAGGGACCTAGTCCCTTACTTGGACGCAGAGGACGTAACCGTCCACCTGAGAGATAGTGACTCGGTGGTCCCTTCGGGTCAAAATTAAAGAATTAATTGGTAAAACACCACTCATCACCAAGAACGAGAGAAGGTAGAAACAAAAAAAGATACCCAGGATTATAGTGGGACGTTTGTCAAACCTATACATTCAAAGTATCTTCTGTAGTCCACGTTTCTCCTCAGGTCCTTATGAGTCTGTACGTTTCGATCTTTTCACTCCGTGTCTTCGTCCGTCTCTAGTACCATTAGTCCGTAACCGGTCTTACGAATATACACTTACCTGAGATCGTTCTGGCTAGAGAAAAAGTCAGGGTTGAAATAGTTCGTGTCAAGACACTGAAACCCTTCGAATGGATTACGGAAAGTCAGTCTAAGAAGTAGACATTTTACTCTTTTTTGAATTTCCTAGAATAATTCTTAATTCATTTTACTACATGTATTTCGTCAAGTAACAACCCTGCATGATTGACGAGTTACGTCGAATAGATGGTTCAAATAGTGATGATTCCGGATGATGTAAGACAGAGGTACGGGACATACGGGGTCTTCTGTCTCAAAAGAGAATAAAATTTCGAATAATTATAAATTTTATTTAGAAGAGGACTCAACCTCGTTTTTTCTAATGTTTATTTAGTGGAAGATAGTCGTTAACAAGAAATATTTTAAATAAATAAATAAATATTACATAAACCGACGTAACTCAGAATCAACGTCGTGCGTCCTAGAAGTAACGTAGTACGCTCTAGAAAACAACTCCGTGTGCCTGAGAGTTCGACACCGGACACCGAGTCATCAACGTCGTGTACCCGAACCAACGGGAAACCGTACACCCTAGAATCAAGGGTCTGGTCCATAACTTGAGTACAGCAGAAGTAAAGTTCCTCCTAAGAATTGGTGACCTGGTGATCCCTTCAGGGGTCGTTAACAAATAGTTAACTTTAATACGATGGAATAGCAAACGAATTCAATTCACTTCAGCAAGTCAGCGTAGGTTGAGAAACGCTGGGGTACCTGACATCGGATGGTCCGAGGAGACAGGTACCCTAAAAAGGTCCGTTATCATAACCTTACCTAACGGCAAAGGAAGAGGTCGTCTAGAAGGGCTGGGTCCCTAGCTTGGACTCAGAGGGTGTAACATCTGTCTGCGAAATGACAGACTCGGTGGGTCCTTCAGTTTTAGTAAACGAATAAATATACATTTACGAATGATCACAAGTATAGGGAGGTAATAAAAGTGTATACGACGATAACAAATAGACACTTCAACCCCTGTAATTAGTAATATTTTCTTTTAGGTCTTTAATCGTGAGTTAGGGAGGATATCAATTATCAAAATTAGAGTGAGGGGGTTATTATAGAAGACATCCTATATCGACGATAGTTCCTTTTACACCAAAGACGGGAGTGACTCAAATATAACCGTGATTAATTATTAGGTATGTAGGTGGAAATCGAGTCAGTGTTTATCGTATCAAACGTCCGAAGACTTTTTATTACCAGTTTTTTTCGTGGATGACCTTCAAGTCAGAAGATTAACAAAAAAGTTAAAAATAAAGGTTTTACATCCTTTCAATTGTAACAACGTTTCTAAAGGGACAGAGAGAAAAAAAAAGGAAGTCTTTAGAAAAGACCGTCAATGTTCAAGTCTTACGAAAACACGTAAGGTTCGTCAGAACGGGTCTAAGACGGTGGACAAGGTAGTAAGACCCATATAAATCCCATATCAAGAAAAGGTATACCCGTCACATTAAGGTAATTCATCGTTAGGTCGTGTCAATGAAAAAAAAAAAAAATTGCAATTTGGAGCTCTCAATTAGCAGGTAGACACACATTAGTAGTTAAGGTAATTCGGAATACCGGAACAGTCTAATAGTTTGTAAAATTTGTCATGAGGAAAGAAGTGTCCTTTGTGTAACCTATTAATTCCTGTACTACCTTAGATTCTAAACCTCAGACTGAGGTTCCTGGCTGTCATCAAACCCAATTAGGACCCAGTCTAAAATAGAGGTGATCTAGTGACTCGAAACTAATGCTGTCGTTCTCTGAGTCACTCTAGTCCAGTCAGTCTAAAGACTCGTTTTTTCTATGCTACAAGTCTACAAGTCTACCACTTCTACTTAGTTTACAAAGTGACCAAAACACGTTCCAAATAGAAGTTCAAAGACCGGTGTTACTGATGTAGTGTTACCCATAACTACTCTTGGTAGGAGTCCGTATCCGTTACACACTTTGTTTGGTCCTCAAAGAGAACAACAAAAATTTCTAAAGACAACGGAAAACAAGACAGTCTCTGTTTTAAAAGTTTTAGGTCTATGAAAGTGACTCTTTGACATATCTTCTTTCATCACACCTGTCTAAAGAATTGTTTGTCTTAAACTTCAAACTAAAAAAAACTAATTTTTTTATGATTATTGACAGGTGTTTTATAATGGACAAAAGTCATAAAAACAGGAATAAGATAATTAGTTCATACTTGCTGTCACTTAGGTTACTTGTCTCCATCTCTTTTAATTTTAGTTCTTAAGACATGAGATCCACTGTTTCATGTTCCCATCGCCAACTATCCCTAGAGTTCTCCCAATAAAAGAGTAAGGAAACCGTACTAAAACTTATGTCGTGAATATTAGTCGTATAGTTTTCAGAAAGTAAATTTATTATGTTACTTTTGTGTCGGTCATCCGACGACCTCTGTACTAAACAACATGTTAACTGAACGACATTCAAAAAAAAAATTATTTTTATTTTTAAAAAACAAAAGAGGTCAGCTTTAGAATCTCTGATAGATCAAAACAAAAGACAAAGTAAATAAAGGTAAACTTTTATAAAGGTCAAACCCAGGTGGGATTAGGATTCTTAGATTAAAGATAATCTAACATATAACATGAAGGTTTTTGTCGTGTTTCTGAAAGAGTCTCCAGACCTCCCACAGACCTGGGTCCGTTTCGTCCGAAACATGCCAGACGACCGACCTCTTCATCCGTGTGTCTCCCTCTTAGAACCGGAAACACCTTGTCGTCCAGACCTGTCGAATCAGGTGACGTGTCGGTTGAAATCTTCGGGGCTGCCTCATTTAGACCGGGTCTTCCGACGTGTATAAAAACGGACCTATCTGGGGAAGTACAAGTTGTCCTCGGAGACGTCGCTACTACGTCAGGAGGTATAACGAGTGTGTTTCGATGTCATACCCTGTCCTTCAGACCGAAAAATTGGGAGACCGACGACGTGTACTGACAAACCGATCGTTTCGTCTCTTTACAGCTGTCGGATTCCAAATTTACTAATCATTGTCCAAAAACTCACTAAAAGGGTCTTACACGATCATATTTATCTCCTGACACTTTCACACTAAACTCCCTAAAAAAAGAAGGAAAACCATAACACTAAACAAACAAAGGTAAAGAAAAGTACTGTGTAAGGGAAAATACTGATATGTGGGTTCGGGTTATAGGTTTACGTCTGACTTCCCTTCCACGAGTGGAGGGTGACGAAGAAGTAGTCTCAGTCTTTTCTGACAATCTTGTAACACCATTACTCTCTAAACTTCTGGAAAGAAAAAAATTACTTATTATTCGGTGAATGTCCTGAAGGGACCACCGAGTCTACCATTTCTTAGACGGACGGCTCGTCCTTTGGGTCTGAGCTAGGGACCCAGTCTTTCTAAGGGACCTCTTCCTTTACCGTTGGGTCAGGTCATAAGAACGGACCCTTTAGGGTACCTGTCTCCTCGAACCACTGATGTCAGGTACTCCAGTGTTTATATATACTTCGCCACAACAAGAAACGGAAGATTTAAAAGAAAAGGCATAAACAACAACTGTGGAAATCTCTTTCTACTTTGACTGTCCATACGTACAGGTTCACCGAGAAAGTTACAATGAACATGTAACATTATTTTCCCACTTTTTTTACTGTAGATTAGTCATCTTGACAGTGGTTGATTATTCCGTTTCGAAACTCGAATCAAATAACTTTATTTAGTTCAATAGAGTTGTTCGATTGTGTCTATAGGATTTTACCTAGTACTGTTGGAAGACAACCTTTATGTCAAGACAAATCATTAGTTTGTCAAAAGTTTATTTGACATAACAAAATTTATACATACTTACTAAGTCGATAATCGAGTATGAACACAATACAATACCTACCTTCTGTCTTTCATACGGAGTGGTACCGAGTCATACATACAAAACGACCTTTCGTTCGATAAGAGGAAAAATCGTTCTTTCTTTTTGCTTCATAGTCTGATACCCTTGGAGATTCTGAATATATTCACTTACTTTCTTTGGTTGTTCGGAGATTAAGTATGAATAGCTGACAGGAATAGATGCACCGCAAAATACACATAAGTCAGAGACATTCAGACGACCATCGTCACAGGATGAGGATTTTTCATGGTACCAATTTGTCATATCTTGTCCTCTTTTGACACGAAAGAAAGTCGTATCCGTCTCCACGGAAGAGAGGGTTGAACTTTGGCAGAAACATCGGACACAAGGGTACATGCACCAAGTTAAAGAGTGACGGAAAATGTCTATTAGAAAAACTCTCTATGTAGGTCAAGTGACTGAAATCAAAGTGTAAGTTACAGAACGTGGGTGGTGACATGACTTTTGTTAAGTATGATTTCAGGGGATTTTGGAAATCTGACGATTCAGGTTGTCTGTACAACGAGAAATGACAGGTCACACTGGAGAGGAGAGGGGTAAAACAATGAGAACTGTGAGCGGAATGAAGAAACCGAAGACAATACGAGGAAAAAAGAACCGGAGAACAAATGAGAAAGGGTTCAGAGAAAAACCTTAAGAAGGGGAGGTGGATCAAAAATTAAAAGTGCAAGGACGACTAATATAATGGAACTAGAAAAAGAGAAGAGTGGACGCTACAAGACTAGACTCGATACCGTGAGTAAGGATGTTATACTTAATGTTGAGGGAACCACATTTGGGGGTTTTATCAATTCTACGAAAACCTATGTTTAGTGTCTTTATTTTGTCTTCGTTCATATTGTGTACTTTGAGGTTGAAATACCCGAGTGTACTGATTGTATAAGTTCGTTTGCAATGGATTTCCGACCCGACCTAGGTCATTAAGTTTTTATAGTTGTCTGAAGACAGAAAGAGTTAAACAATCGGAAAGAGGGAGGGGGGCGAGGAGACGTAGCCGAAGTGAACGTCTGATGGATATACTCCTGTTTCGACCGGTAATTAACGAGGTCTGAAACAAGAATGTCGATTACTCGGACTACTTCTCTTGTATTCAGGAAGGAGGGTCTTAGGAATGATTATGATTATGATTATGATTATGATTATGGTCATGAATCAAAACAAAAGATCAACCGAACCGAACCCAATACATGGGAGTTGGAACTCTCCCATCCGTTACGGGAACTAACTATCAGATTAGTCTTAATTACTACATCCTTTCAATTACTTCCTTTCTTGTGCGTGTTTTTTTGTCTAAATTTCGTTTCTCTTTTGGAGGTAAACTTGAGGGTTTAGATATATAAAGAAGATATAGTAATAAGATTCTAGGTCCGGTTATATAAATAACAGTACTTATACCACCGCCACCAAGTCAGTGATTCAGTACAGGCTGAGAACGTTGGGGTACCTGACATTTGACGGTCCGAGGAGACAGGTACTCTAAGAGGTCCGTTCTTATGACCTCACCCAACGGTATTCATAAAGTTTTAGTGTACGGGTCTTGAATTTAGTCCTAAGGAATATGAGGAGGGGGTTTTACATAAAGAAAATAACAAAAGTCATCACGGTGGTCATGGATTTCTTAGTAGGTTTCGTCTTTGTATCTTTTAAAATTTACAGATGAAAAGTCAAGACAAAATATTTTGGGGTACTTTATATAAATGTAAAATAAAAAGAAGACGTTTAAATAACGATGATGTAGTAAAGTCTTTATACAATAAAAATGTGATTTTTAGAGGATTCACCCGAATGGAGGTAGATCAAATAAAAGGTATAACGATGAAGTAATAGAAAGATTATGTATCTTTACCATCAAAAGGAGGTATGAACAAGAGAGAGTGAAGTGTGAGTTTAGGTTTTGAATTCGGTTTGATTCGATTCCAAAAGGTTTACACAGTAAGATAAGAACGAACTCATAGAAACTTGTGTCTTAAGGAAACAGGATCTTATTGGAAGGAAAGAGTAGAATTTGAATAGAGTGTCCTAGATAAAATTTATGGAAATTCGTCTCAACTTTTCAAGGGGAAATTTGATATTTGGCAAATACACTAAGATAATGGATAACTTTACATAAACAAATAAAACAACAAGAGATTCTTGAGGATTCCCTCCTCCTATGAAATAATCTCGATAACCTGAAGAATGTCCAAACAACTTAAGATAGGTTCCTATTAGTGTTACAGATCTTATCACACACTTTTACTTAAACACAACTCACTTAAGTACATCCGTACTCACTTACTTACTTACACTACCATTTAAAGTTGTTAGTCTAATACTTTTGTTACTGATGATGGGTTTTTCATTACTCCTTAAAGAAGGAAAAAAAAAAAAAAACCAGTTTTAAATCTCCTTTTGGAAATCAAATACTATAATTATAAAATTTGTTATAAGTATCAAGTCCTAAATATGTTTACAAAGTTCGTGAAAGTGTAGTTTTCGTGTTAGACACAAAAGTAACCTCCGGTTTTGTCTATAGTAACTGTAACCATGATGTCACGATTAAACTACCTCTTTACCTCCTCGTCACACTAGCATACAGGTGGGGTCCAAGTTCCTCGTACAAACTTCATCTTGATCTAGTTTCTTTAAAGACAACGGGACCAGGAAATTTTCTTATTTACTCTTGATAGGAGGTCCTAGTTGTCTCTTCCGGTCTCGTAGGATAAAATTAGTTAATATTTTCAAGAGGAAGAGGTTAGTTTCTTTCCATAATCACTTTACTTACTCTCATTAATTTAGATTAAATCAGTACGTTTACTCAAATTAATTTTCTTTAGATGGGAAATTATTGAAGTCCCCTTTTACGTCAAGGAATACCTCAAACTTTAAATCAATTCGAGTGTTCTGTGTTATCGACTTGACTACTCTGGTGTGACAACATTAGACGAACACATTTATAACTGTGTACATCGTAAATCAAACAGAGTGTCACTATTATGAACGAGATCCGAAGACTACTTTAGACCGTAAATATTAATAATTTTCTACGAACAATTTTTACGAGAATAGGTAACGCAATTAAGATACTTATTCTGACGATTATGTGACTGGAGGTCCTTTTTTTGAGAAAGATTTGATCTCAAATTCTTTTATTATATTTAAGTTACGAATGACTCTCAAGTGAGACATTTTTTTATAACTCGGTCCATTTTTTCGTCCTATCGTAAGGACAGACCTCCTACGAATATCAGATCATAGACAGTATTAGACATTATTAATATCTGTCTTAACAGGTCCTACTTTTATATTTTGGAACCTACGGTTTTTCTTCTAATTTGTTTTAGGGTACCCTCCTGTATTTTACCTTGTAAATAAACCTTACTGACTCTCCTTCGACCTTTGAGAAGGATTACCTCCCCTTAAACTCGACAGGAATCTCTATCTACCCTAAAACTGTCGTCTTTCATACCACTCCTCTCTCTACCTTAGTAGTCAGTGTTTTAAACTTGTCAGACTTTCTTCTGTTTCTGCTACGAAAGACATCCCGAAACAATCAGACCACCCGAATTTAGTGTTAGATGTACTGTTTTTACAATCTATTACTCCACGGAGTGGATCGGTCCACAGTCTGAACCCCTCTGCAGTCTCCGGGTATGAGTCACAGTCTTACAACTAGACGTCTGTACTGTCTTTAATGTCTCCAAAAACTCGTTTCCTCACCGGACAGATACAAACAGTGAACATCACTTTTGAGTCCAATTCCCGCTTCTTGTTAAATATTAACTCTTTATTACTTCTTTTTCTTTGACATCCTCAAACAACTTATTAAACTTACTCTCCGTTCCTCCGACACCAAACCCCTTTACCTTACGTTTTCTTCCTTGCCTAGGGTTCCGAAATAGTTGGATACTTAAATTGGCACTCACAGTCCCACCTGTCACTACAAGAGTTGATTAAATCCCTCGCGTCTTTCCCTCCTTCTCTATGCGTCTCTGCAGATGGGTGTGGTGACACCGATTTTACGTTGAGAGTCGGAGGGGGTTAGGAGATGGAGATAGGGTGAGAAAGAAAAAAGATGCGAAGGTATTAAGATATATTAAATGAAGAAAGAATCTACATACTGAAAGTAGAATGATTATTTATTTGTAAGGTGGTTGCGTCCCTAAAAACGAGATAACAAATAATCACTTAGAACTTTCAGATGGAGATTTACATAGAATTTACAGATTACTTATCATCTTAGACCGTACATCATACAACTTATCACCCGAAGGGAACCACCGAGTCTACCATTTCTTAAACGGACGTTACGTCCTGTGGGCCCAAGCTAAAGACCTAGTCCTTCTAGGAGACCTCTTCCCTTACAGTTGGGTGAGGTCATAAGAACGGACCTCTTAGGGTACCTATCTCCTCCGACCGTCCGATGTCAGGTACCTCAACGTTTCTTAACCTGTACTGACTCACTGATTTTTTAATATATATATGTTACTTATACCATATTGACTGTCTAATAAAGATTCAGATAGGGTGTAAATTAATAGTAAATAGTCAAAGAAGAAGGTGTTACTAAGACCCCTGACCAATTCAAATCTCCGTCACTCTATCTTTTTAGACACATAGACTTACTGATGAGTCTCGTCTAAGATGGTGACAGGGGAAGATGCGAAGTAGTTACAGTAGCTCGACAATTTATTCATTCAAGATTTTGACAAAACTTGATGACTCTCGAGTCTGAAACAATGACATCGGGTCGGATTGGATTGATTATTTTAGACTGTGTCACGACTCCTACTTTCTCCATTGTCAACGGTTTAATTTAGTGTCTTAAAAATGGTGTTTATAGGAAGTCCAGACTTTTAGAACCTAACATGAGCCAATCAACCAAAGGTGTACGGTCATCACTCAGTCACTTCGAATCCACGGGACTAAACAAGTCGACTGGGTCAGACCCACACTTACACAAGTCCGTTGAAGGTGTACCTTCCTCTATGAGTAGTTCCCTTGTTAGAACACTAAGTGTCGAACAGAAAACTCTTCTAACCTCCTTTAACACAGTAAATAGTATCCATTAAGGTTATACCGAGTGTGATAGTTAGAGGGACTGTTAGAGGAGTTTTTGAGTTTCAGGTTAGACACCGACCTTTGACAGGTCCACGATTCGTAGTCCTACGAGACCTGGTCCGGACGATGTGGTGGACGAGATTTCAGTCTACATGGTAGACGTCACTTGTGTGGGGTCGAATACATTTCCTTAGGTCGTCACATCGTTATAATGTCATACGTTCATTCCTCCTTGAACTAAGTAGAGAAATAAAGTTGGTTTGTTAATACGTTAATATACTGATTAACAACAGAAGGAAGTGTTGTACACATCTTTTCGGACTAGTTGAAAACCGTTTAATTTTACAACTGTAAGAACCATCTATTCTTCAAATCTCTACCTATTATTCACGAAACACTTAACTAATAGAACCTGTGATTAAATCTCTTAAATTTTATAAAAAGAAAAAAAAATACGTGATTTAAAATAAAATAAAATAAAAAAAGTCTACCCAACCCTTGAGTACATGTGGACACCACCTAAGTACAGTTACATACCGTTTTGGTTATGTCGTAACATTTCATTTTTTTATTTTATTTTATTTTATTTAAAAAGAAATTACGGGTGATACCCTATTTGTAGTGGCTGAACTACCTTTACTCAAACCCATTTGAGGTCCTCAACCACTACCTGTCCCTCCGGGTCGTACGACGTTAAGTACCCCAGCGTTTCTTAGCCTGTGATAACTCGCTGACTTGACTTGACTATCCCATTTGTCTATCCTCATATAAAAATCAAATTTACTGAGTCGTTGGAAAAAACACGATAAAAATAGAAACTTTTGATACGGAAAGAGGACGAAGACTGAAATTGTACGTAAGATTTTTATGGATAAAAGAGGAATATATTGAAACGGAAAGAGTAGTCTTATAAAATAAACCAATTCCTTAGTGGAGTTAGGACCAGTTAGTATCATAAGATTTAGGAATCGATGTCACTAACCAGTTCTTGACCGATACACTGGGGTCGACTCGGTTAGTTTCAGGAAAAGGTCTAAAAAGTCTAAACTTATATATCCTTTATATAAAAAGGACCATCACCTTGACATTCTTAAATTTAGATCCTCACAGTCGACGTAACAAATACGGTCGAACCCTTTAGGTCCTGTCTTTTATCTCTATAAGGACTTTCCTCTTTACTTCTCGAAAAGGTTGAGACCAAGAAGAAAATAAACTCTGACTGAAGAGAAGACGAAAAGAATATTAAACCAAGATACTGAATATATAGATACTGAATATATAGACCAGTATGTTTGGTTATTTAAGGAAAACCGAGTTCAAATTCTATTCGTAAATCAGAAAACATTCGTAGTCAGATTAATTATTTTGGTAACTCCTTAAAAAGATTAGTTAAAATAACACCATATTAATGTTATTCTACATATATGAAGTTTACATGTAAAATTACTCGAGTTGACGAAATATATGGGTACATTGGGAGTAGTGTCAATTTTATATCTTTTATATACCAAACACTGTAATAGTTGTACCAATTTAGTAGAAGATGGTAGAAAGGACGTTTCTTATCACTAAAACTGTCAGAAAGTACCTTCAGGTCCTCAGGTCACCTCTACAATATTACGTGATAATCTTGTTTTTGACAGACTCTAATCTAAGTAACTTCTTCTATTCTTATCCCAGTGAAATGTGTGTAGTGAGTAAGGGGTTCTACCGGGTCGAGTCACGGTTCTCTGTGGAAGTACCTGGTACTAAAGAGGCTGTCCCTCTTTACTCTTACGGACAAACGACTACGTTCTGAGACGGTTTCTCAGGGAAAAGAAAGGGTGTGGTAGGTCTCAGGACTCGACACTCGACATACTGACCCATCGTTACTCACCGACCCTCTTGTCGTCAATCCCGAGACTCACTTTGTGTAATTCCCCTTCACCTGTGATGACTAAGGAAGTTTCTGGAGGTAGTCCTTCGGACGAGTGTTTGGTCGTCTACGTGACGGACTTCTAGAGTAGTTGACAGGGTGCCCGTGGGGTCATGAAGGACCCGGAGTGGGTGTGTAAGGGGATGGAGTACCGACGAGAGACACGTACAGGGATTCCTACCATTCTCGTCCGGAAACGTCTATCGATTGCTCGTACATGTCTTTCGGTTGGGTCGAAAGGTCTTTCGTGTGTTTGACTCGCAAGTCGTGTGGTGAGATCCCTTTCGGTTTCCCGTCGATGGTTGGAAACCGAACCGAAGTGTGTCTTAGAATACTTTATGACAAGTGTTCTCTTGTTGTTCATATCTCATACGTATAGGTACCTTTTCTACACTCTTTCTAAGTCTTAGGAGTTATTCCGACTTTCGTCTATAAAGAGAAGGTTTCTGTCATTTCTGACCTTCTCTTTTACTGAAAAAGTCTACGTTTATGTCGTTACGTTCCGAAACTCCTGGAACTTTTCAATTCCTTTCTATCGTAGTATATTACTTGTGTTATTAAAAGATCATCGATTGGGACTTCTTTACCTTTAGACATTAAAAGGTTGTTTCTTAAGTTTTATTAACAATATGACTCGAGTTACTTGATATGATTTTATGTCTTCCTGTCAAGTTGTTTTCGCCCTTATATCATAGACTTGATTTACTCTTCAAATTCTTTCTCTTTATTATTATTTTTCTTGATTTGTCTTCAAGGTCTCGATTTTTTTTGTTATTTTACTTTTTACTTTATCTCTCGTAGTCATAGTCTAACCTAGTTCGTCTTCTTTCTTAAACACTCCATCTTCTATCTGGTAAACCGTAATAGGTCAGTTTTTTCTTGTTGTTTTTTCTTACTTTGTTCCCACTTCAATCGGATTTACTTGATACTCTATGTAATTCTCTTTATTAACCACATCAAAACCTCAGGGTCTTCTTCTCTCCCTCTTTCTCGTCTTTCGAATAAATTTCTGTATTACCGACTCTTAGAGATTTTATACCTTTCCGTAAAGTATATGTTCAAATACTTCAAGTATCTAGATGGGTGTTTAAGTGGGTTTCACTAGAAGAAGTTCTATGTAATATTATTTTGAGATTTTAGTCTCTATTTCTTTTTGAAATTTCGTTGTCTCTTTTATTTTAAAGAAAGTATAATCCCTTGAAGGTATTCTAATACTCGTCTAAACAGTTGTCCTTAGAACGCCGGTTCTCTCTCACCTTGTTATATAAGTTTTAAGACTTTGTAACTTTTTTTTGTTGTTGTTTTTTTTTGTGGAGTGTCGGTTCTCGTGAAATGGGTCGTTTCAACAGGAAGTCTCAACTTTCTTTATGTTTGAAGAGATTTGTTTTCGATTCCCCTAAGTAGTGTCAACCTAGACGGAATGTTCTTCACGACTTTCCTCAAGGAGTTCGACTTTATGTTCTACTATTAATCATTATACTTTTGTATACTTTTATATTTTGTGTCCCCATTTTCATTAATGTACTAGTTTAAATCTTAGGAATTATGACATTATGACACCACATAATTAGTGAGATCATATGAGATCATATTACTTCAAAATTCTTATTGATGTTAAACAATTACATATGTGATATAATTTTCTCCGTCTAACACTATAGGTTTTGTATTTTAAACTTCTCCTCCCTTCCTTTTTTCATCACGAAATATACACTAGTTTAAATTTAACAATTGTCGAATTTTATTTAATGACATAGATATTGTACAAAATACATTCGGAGTACTATTGTTGTTTCGTATGTGGATGTCATCTATGTGTTTTATATTTCTCTTCCCTTAGTTTCTTTTCTGTGTTACCGAACTTTAGAAGAGACAGGTGGACGGGTTCGTGATACGGGTTGAGGTTCGGTACCCGTTGACGTCTAGACGAAGGACAGTGACATATAATCTAAACAGAAAAGATCCTTAAGTAGCCTCTTCCGTTACCGTGGGGTGAGGTCATGAGAACGGACCTTTTAGGGTACCTGCCTCCTCGGACCATCCGACGTCAGGTACCCCAGTGATTCTCAGTCTGTGCTGACTCGCTGAATTGAAAATGAAAAGTGAAAGTACGAAACCTCTTCCTCTACCGTTGGGTGAGGTCACAAGAACGGACCTCTTAGGGTCCCTACTGCCACGGACCCCCGACGGCAGATGCTCCAACGTGTCTCAGTCTGTGCTGACTTCACTGAATCGTCGTCGTCCCTAAGTATACTTACTTTGTGTACTATATGTGAGAAAACACAAACGCAATAACGTAAAACGGACAAAAACTCTAAGTAGGTACAACACACATAATAATCAAACAAGAAAAAATGACGAATCATTACAAGGTAATACAATATATATGTATATGTGGTACTAAACAAATAGGTGAGTGGATAATGTGTAAACCTCACAAAGGTAAACCCCCGATAAAACTTATTTCGACAATACTCGTAATCACAAACAACTCTGTACAAAAGTAAAGAGAACCCATTTATGGATATTTATCCTAATCACCCATTGCACTATGTGCATACCAATTGAAATATTCTTTGACGATTTGATTTCGTTGACGTGGTAAAATATAGAGGTCGTCATTTCATTCTTTCGGACTTAAGAGGGGTAGGAACGTCTATGAGTTATATCAATTGTAGAATTTAAAATCGGTAAGATTCAATAAGACACAATAAAGTGACATCAAACGTAAAAAATAAAGATTACTGATGACTATGACTCAGAGAAAACACACGAACACCCTATGAAAATACAAAAGAAAATAACACACATACGAGTCTACCAACCGAATAAAAATAACCCAATAAAAAGAATGACTCAGAATTCTCAAAACATATATACAACATATATCACCGATAATCATACATATATAAGAAAGTGAGACCAAACCAAAAAGCAAGAGAACCACTACAGAAAGTGTGTCGTCTACAAAAATTCGAACTACATCGGTCACTCAAAATTATCTAAAACAAACTGAAATTTATCTGAAATAATAATCTGTCATCAAACCTTGATCGGGAATCCTCGTTTCTCCTGTGTATGGTGTGGTGGTACCGGTATCACTCCGCCCCACTACCTTTCTTGTGAGACTACGTTCTTTACAGAAGACCCCTCTCGGTCCAAAGTCAATCTCAATCATTCCCTTCCCTTCTTCTTCTCTTTTTTTTTTTTCTCATATCCGTTTATAAATCTATATGTCTTCTCTGAGACTCTTTAGACCTGGGTAAAACAGAACAAGGAGTGAGACTCTTTTTCGTTCGACATTTAATGATTAATACTTAGATTTGGGTCTGTCGGTGACACATTCGGTAAAGAAGGAATTTATAAAGTAAAGGAAAGCCGAAGACCAAAATGAACTTGTTAGACCCGTACGGGTGGGTGTGGAATCCTGAAAACGTGTACCAAGATAGGATTTAGGAGAGTCACGGTTCTTTACATGGGTAGATCATAATATAGAACCAAAAATCGTATAGTGAAAGACTAGTGGTGATGACACAAAGGTCAGAAGTAGAATTTCTTAAGGTTGAAGATGCCAGAAAGTAAAGGTTACACTTGGGGTTAATTAACAAAATGGTTGAACAATAATAAAGAGTGAGAAAATATATAAATGAAGGGAGAAATAGTCCAATTATAAACACCCGTTTAGTGATGTTAACAAGGGAACATACATAAGGGTTAATGGAACGGGTCAGAGGGAAGTAACATGAGGTGTAATATGAATGGACCTTTTTGTAAGTGAGGCTTATCGCTATAGTAGAAGAAGGAGTACCAAAGTCTCGAAACGTGCCCTGAGTCGTAGAGTCACTTTGGATAGGACCGGTGAGACGAAGGGGGAGTGTGGTAGTCTAAACCATGAGGACTAAGAAAAGTGGACAACACAAAAACGGTAGTGACAACACTAGGTTGTATGAGTAATCAAACGTATAAATAATCCAATAACTACTAACAGAGAGAGGGGCGAAGGGGGTCTCTGACATTGGACAATATTCCTGTCCCTAGAAATGACAAAACAAGTGGTGACATAGGGATCAGGAATTTCGTAATGGACCAGTCGATACTTATTCATAAACAACTCATTTATTTAACTCCGTTATTACCCTCACCCCCACCACCATACAATTCCTTAGAAACATAATACGGTTCCGTACTCTCACTCCATTTCCTTAGAAACTCACTTCTCATCTACTACGGTTCTTTATGACCCTACGAATCGATTTACCTACTCTACTTCCGCGTTTAATATCTGTCACTCTAACCCTCATTCTCAAACGTCAATCACCTGGTGAGTCTTTGACACAAACGGTTAGTACCCGTATACCCTCCTCTACGTAAGAAATAACGGTTCACACCGTGTATTACTTTCGAAGAGACCTTTCTAAGACACATAGAATGACACATAAAGATAATGTACTTTACTAAACTTCGGTAATACCTATAAAATCATGGTCCCTACCTTACTGAACGTTACTATAGTTAACCGATCCTTTGGTCCAACCAAAAGAAAGAAAGAGAGAGAGAGAGAGAGAGAGAGAAAAAAAAAAAAAAAACGACATGACGAACCAAACCTCCTAGAATCAAGAGGTTGGTACCTAACTTGAGTGCGGGAACCGTCACTTTGGTACCGTAGGATTGATGACCTGACACTTTCTAAAGGGGGTCAACTAAAAAAATTTTGAGATAACTTAAAAACTCATTTTGTCTCATATGTCGAATTCATGTAACTACATAAATAATATTTATTGTTATTATTATTTTTGTAATCGTAACTATTCGAAAATCTTTCCTATATCAAATTATCCTCATACTTATTTTATTTCCTGACTTCTTTTTGTCTTTATGAGTTAGGTTACAACAGTGATCGATATTATTAACTCTACACAAGGGTGTCCCTTTTTATGTTATTATTATTGGATTTCTTTCCATAATTTATTATCCGTTACTTAATGATCCTAATAACCTTCCTGAAAGTCTGGAAATAAAGTAAAATACTATCGTAGTAAGAAGATAAACACACACACACACACACAATTCAGTGACGCCAGTACAGACTGAGAAACACTGGGATACCTGACATCGGAAGGTCCGAGGAGACGGGTACCATAAGAGGTCCGTTCTTATGACCTCGTCTAACGGGAGGAAGTCCTCTAGAAGGACT
The DNA here is from genome assembly GCA_006410555.1 of Capra ibex. Lineage (NCBI taxonomy): Eukaryota > Metazoa > Chordata > Mammalia > Artiodactyla > Bovidae > Capra > Capra ibex. The sequence goes on from SJYO01041852.1 coordinate 80,071,188, forward strand.
GGGTTCTAGTTTGGACGTAAAGAATACAAAGGACGTAACCGTCCGCCCAAAAAAAAAACAAAAACAAAAACAAAAAATGGTGATCGCGGTGGATTTTTCGTACTTTACTGAACTGGAAACGTCTTCTGGGTCTTCTCTTTTTGTTCTGAAAACTTCAAATTAAGTAGTAGGTATCAAGGGAATAATCTTTTACCATCCGAATTCTAAAAGTAGGTCCAGTTGACTCAATTCAGACTACAAGAAAGACGAAATAGATCTTATCTTCGTATGCCTATCATCCACGACACGATTTATATCCAGAGTGACATCAAAAAATCTGTCTAAACCTAGTCATCGATGATATCATATTAATTTCGGACTCCATCACATAAACCGATTGTAATACCACTCAGTAGTAAAAAGGTTTCTTTTGTATCAGCCAATTGTCCATGTACTCTTCTTCCAGTTGTAGTGATTAGTCCTCCGTTTACAGAGATTACCCAGGGATGTCTCCACAGACACAGAGGTCCTATAAACTGACTCCCGTGACCCCTTATCCCCAAAGGGAACACCGAGTCTATAATTTCTTAGACGGACGTTACGTCCTCTGGACTCAAGTCAGGGACCCAACCCTTCTAGGGGACCTCTTCCCGTACCGTTGGGTGAGGTCATAAGAACGGACCCTCTTAGGGTACCTGTCTCCTCGGACTGTCCCCAAATGTACTGTCGTTGATTGTCTATGTGTGTGACCCCTATCCCTGATGAGTCGAAGAAGAGTCTCTTCCGTTACCGTGGGGTGAGGTCACAAGAACGGACCTCTTAGGGTACCTGCCTCCTCGGAATATCCGACGTCAGGTACCCCAGCGACTCTCAGCCTGTACTGACTCACTGAAGTGAAAGTGAAAAGTGAAAGTACGAAACCTCTTCCTTTACCGTTGGGTGAGGTCACAAGAACGGACCTCTTCGGGTCCCTGCCCCCTCGGACCACCCGACGGCAGATACCCCAGCGTGTCTCAGTCTGTCTTGACTTCACTGTCGTCGTCGTCGTCGTCGTCGTCGTCGTCGAAGAAGAAATGTTCTACAAAATAGACTCGAAAGGATCCACTCACTATTGTTGCATTGAAGAAGTGGGACAGTGAGAGGGAGTCTTAAACCTGTAAAAAGGGAAAGGATCTTTACGGACACTAAATATGAGTATCCGGGACTTTGACTTTAAAAGTAGAAACGGACAAATAAATGTGATAAGAACCCGTAAATGATATCGTATAACAAGTGATCGTATACTCTTTTTTATCTATGTTTTATTGAATGTTAAAAATAAAACCTCGAAGGTCAAAACGGTTTCTCGTAGTAAAATTAGTAATATACATATATATTTATATTAAAATATCTCTCGTCCAAATATTTATATATAAATATCTCTTGTACAAATTAATTTATTTTAACAGATTCGGAATTATTAGTCCAAAAGCGAGAAATAAGGAAACACAACCGAAAGTTTCAATACGGCACAATGGAGAGTACGAAATTTAAAACGTTTGTAGTGACAAGTAGAGTGTCTTAATCACTTTCAGAAAGGTCTACACCTAAACTAATTATCTTCTAATGATTGACACCGATTAATGACTATTACTATCATAGTGTTCCGTTGAAGGAGTGGTTTCAGTGGAACCAGAAAGGACCAACGATTTTACCTTTCTTGGGGGTGGGTATGGAGGGAAACGGTTAGTTTTACTTTTGTCTCATTATAAATTTCAAGTCATACAAACTATTAAGTATGTCGACGACATTATGATCGAAAAATCATATTTTGTTTAACGGTAAATCCCTACACACTCTTGAAATTGGGAGGTTAAGGCCAAAGTGAAAAACCTATCTATTCAGAATGTCTTAATCACAGACTTATAAGTCTCACTACCCATCATTGAGTAGGGGAAACCTAGTGAACCTCGATTTTGAAAGTAAAATTAACAAGACAGCGGATGTTTGTTTCTTGTCTTGGTCGTACCATACTTATCCTCAGTCCTACACAAGAAGGGAAAGGATGAATGAAGGACGTCTCTATTTCGGAAGATCGGAAATAACTGAGAAGAACTACCGAAGGGAGAAGGTTTCGAGTACATCATCCAGTATCCGTCGAAGAGCATTTTCACTTTAAGGTCCGAAGGGACCACCGAGTCACCACTTCTCAGGTGGATTGTTACATCCTTTGTACCTAAACTAGGGACCAGGCCCTTCTAGGGTAAACGTCACCTCGTTGATTCGGGCAAGTGGTGTTAATAACTCGGGCGCGAGATCTGGACACACGGTGCTGATGACTTCGACCACTCGGGATCTCGGCCAAGACGAGTTGTTCTCTTCAGTGATGTTACTCTTCGTAGATCTCTTATCGGGGACGAACGACGTTGATCTCTTTCAACCGTGTCAGTACTTCTGGGTTGTGTCGGTTTTAATTTTTTATTTTAATATTTCTTTATTTTTTAATTTACACTTTAAAGGACTTCAACACTTTTGCTTATTAGTCTTTAACTAACTGATTGTTGAACGTCTAAGAGAGAAGTATAAGATCATCTTGCCTGTTGTTTTATACCTGACTCTGTTTTTATAAATTTTTCTCACCCTGTATCATAAATTTCACTATAAACTCCCTACTCTGTACTCAATCTGTGATCGACCCTCCAATTCGTACCGTCCCTCTCCTAAAGGTCTGTCTTATTTTACTGTCTCGTTCCTCTAGGTTTTCTTGTACCGTCCAAGATTCTTAATGTGTACCCAACAAATCAGGTACTCCAGGGCTTCTCAGTCTGTGTTGACTCCCTGGAAGTGAAAGTGAAAGTGAAACGTCAAATTGTACTTTTGTTGTATGCCTTGTATTCCACTTGATTAATCTGTTCACAAATGGCTTTACAAGTTATTTTGACTTGTTTTAGTCCGACTCCCTTTCAATACATCTACAGGAGATTAGGGTGTGTGGAAAAAAGAAGGTGAATAACTTAACGGATGCTGGTTTTACAAAGGATCATTTCAAGGACACTCTGGCCGGACCCCGAAGGGGTTACCACGTCACCGTTATTTAGACGGGGTTTACGTCTTCTGTGTCCTCTGTGTCTAAACTAGGGACCCAGTCCTTCTAGAGGACGTCCTCCTTTACCGTTGGGTGAGGCCATAAGAACGTACGCTTTAAGGTTCCTGTCTCCTCAGACCGCCGGATGTCAGATACCCCAACCATTCTCAACCAGCGTTGTCTCATACGTACTCTGTCCGGATGAAATTACATGTCTATCGGAGGTAATAAAATACTTTTAATTAAACAATATACAATTTCTTGAATAAAAAAAATTTAACCAATTCATACGGGAGAACGTATCTCTTGAAAACGAGTTAACATCCCGTATTCAACATTCCATCGGAACAGCTACATTGGGTCCAGTTAACTAATGTTTAAGTTTAATTAACGTTAACTCGATTACTCTTACACGATCGAAACATCACCTGATCTGTCCCTAAGTCTTCCTTTGACTGGCATCCCTTTTTAATTGGACCCAATATGACTGTTCAGACGGTATGTTGAAAACATACCTCTTTAACCTCATGTAAATCTTTTAGGAACGTTTCCTCAAATTTCGTCACGATAAGTTAAAGATCACAGGTATCCTTACTTAGTGGACCCTGAAACAATTATTATGTCTAAGACTACGTCACATAGACCCAAATCGAAACCCTACCTCTTGAAGATTGTTCCAGGGTCCACTACGACTACGAGAACCAGAAACCTGGTGTGAGGATCGTTCTCCCCATCCTGTAAAGGACTAGTATTTAGGAAGAGACCAGAGACTCTTCATTCTCTTTGTTCCCAATAATCTGTATAAGATTATATAGGCACGGTATAGGGAGACAACTCAGTCGGAAGTGACTGAATATTAGTAGAAAGTAGATGAATATTACTCTCTCTTCGTGTGAATTCAGAAGTCTTCATTTAGTGGTGTGAAAGGTTTAGTCCAAGACCTATGAATTTAAATGTAGTGTTCGGTTTATTAAACGTGTATCTTCTACAGGTTTGTAGGGTCAAACGGTCCCCCTGACAGGGTACGGAGTCTTTGGAGAGGTAGAACCGGTTTGACCCACCAAGTGGTAGTAAACCTTTTGGTGTAAACGTAATACTCTTGACTGTACGGAAAAATTTCACAGTGGAATTATAGATACTTTTGTAGTAATTTTTTTAATTTTACGGTATAAACCTTTATTAAACAAAACATTACATCTTCTACTTTCTTCCATTTAGAAAAAATACTGTTATACTGGATTTTGAATGAACCACTCTATTCGACAATTGAGACACCGAAAAGAACAAGAAAGTCAAGAACTTTTGAACCTGGTCTGTCTTTTATAACTGAAATTGTATCTTTCAGTCGAAACAAAAAGTGAGAAAATAGATAAATAGAAACGAAAGGAAACAGATGGAGGACTGTGACTACGAAAGGGTGTGACAAAAGACTAGATAATAATGTCAATAAGTTTTATAATTACCTTGTCTCATAGAAGAAAATTCAATACTTACGTTAGTTAAAACTCAGAAATTAACATTAAAAAAGGTATTATAAGAAAATTAAATCGGATTATATTACCGTGTAGTTGGTCATTATCCATGTAATTTAACTTAGTACTACGAGTATATGTGTAAAATACTGTGTTAGTTTATAGGATTACGTAATTAAGTATAGTTAGTCAATTATTTTAGTTTATCCTTTGTAAAGAGATAACGACGATTGACATGAATAGGGTAAACGATCTGTTCTACAGATTCTCTAGAGTTGTTTGCCTGAGAGTCCTGAAAAGATGAATCTACAGACCCTGAACTGACAATGAGACCCAAAATGATTCAACTAACCGACCATCTATTTAACTTTTATACGGATTTTAAGGTGAATATACGTAGTTCAGAAGGAATTCACTTTAGTAAGAACGGTTTTAACATTGTGTACTCTACTATGGGTATAACACGGGTTGGACTACCTTTTTCAACATTACCGGGGGGTCTCAATAGACTTTAGAACACTGAGCACTGTGTCATTATCCTTCAGTGATGAAAGTCACGTGATTTATCATTAGGTGTCACGACTTTTTCAATTTCCACTTATCAGGTTTCACTTATTAAACTAATTAATTGTCATTGATGAAAAACGCAATGACAAAAATTGGACCTTGGTATCATCTACAACAATCTCTACGACCATACATGCGATATACAATAGAACGGAGTTTCTCAGTTCTTCAAGGAACGGAAAAAAGTCATTCTGTGTTGATCATATTTGACTTTGTTAATTTTCCGGTAATTCATGAGTAGATATTTCTCAACATTCGATGTTTGAGTCATCCTAAAATACAAGTTACACAACGGAAAAAGGAAAAGGAAAAAAACCTTTTACATCACACAAACCACGATTCGTTTCATGTAATGTAAGATGAAATCAACCTCCGAATCAAGTTTGATTTCGAATTAAGTTCTTCCTCTAAGCAACCTTCTTTTGACCTCAGATATTACCGTTACCTCCCAACTAATTTATATGACGTCTTGCCCGTTCCTAAGTCGACCAAGATTAGAGTCCCTGTTATTTTCGTCTCTGAACTTACGGTAGTCCTGGAAGAGACAAGACACACACGTTTAAGACAAAGCGGGATGGTGTCTGATGGAGGTTTACCACTCCTCGTACCGACGACTGTCGAGAATCAAAGTGTAAAGTACCCAAGGTGTGATTTACGATGACAGAAAGGAATAAACTTTTGTTTTGTAATGTGTTTTCTTAAGTTTGACGGGATTGTCTCGTCCATCTCGAGGGTGTCTCATTATTTTATACCAAGTCATCGGACTCGGAAGTAGAAGAGGTAGGTCGGGTGGAGGACCGTCCTCGTCGTCGTAGTTCAAAAATTTCTGTCTTCGTCCTTTACTCATATTGTCATAGGTCACCCACCACGTCCTTCTTGGGCGGATGTTAAGTCCTCTGTGGTCTCTCCGTCCAAGGTAGAGAAACAACGTTTCTAGGGGTCCTCCTCCTTTACCGTTGGGTGAGATTATAAGAACGGACCTCTTAGGGTGCCTTCCTCCTGTGACCGCCCGACGTCAGGTTTCCCAGTGTTTGTTTCTTAACCTGTGTTCACTAGTACGTGCGTGTGTGTGTGTGTGTGTGTGTGTGTGTGTGTGTGTGTGTGTGTGTCTCGTCTTAATTTTAGACCTTCTTGTCAAGAGTATTCTTCCCTTAAGACCAGGGGTTTTTCATTTTTCACGACCTGTCAATTTCGTCTTTAAGTGACGGATGTGTTAAGAGTACACGTTAAATGTTACGGGAATTTTCATTTTATAAAAATAAAATAGTTTTTAATAAAATAAAACGTGTGAACTTTTCATCAACACAAGAAAAAAGATGTGTAATACGATGTGACTGAAATACTTATATTCCACGTATTGACCATTACAATAATCAAATCAAAATAGAAACTGGAATAACTTCGATACGACGATGACGACGATTCAGTGAAGTCAGTACAGGTTGAGACACGCTGGGGTATCTACCGTCGGGTGGTCCGAGGGGATAGGGTCCCTAAGAGGTCCGTTCTTGTGACCTCACCCAACGGTAAAGGAAGAGGTTACGTACCTTCACTGTTCACTTTCACTTCAGCGAGTCAGCACAGGTTGAGAAGCGCTGGGGTACCTGACGTCGGGTGGTCCGAGGAGGTAGGTGCCCTAAAAGGTCCGTTCTGATGACCTCACCCCACGGTAACGGAAGAGGCAACTTTGATACGTCAGAGGGGAATTACTGGTTAAGGACTCTAGTCGCCTTATTAAAAAAATCTGGGAACGGAGTAGACTTGAAGTTTTAGACAGGTACAGAGAAAAAACCGGGGTGGACTTGACCTAAGACTGCAACCATAGAAGGAATCTGCAGTACCACTTACATACATGGACAAAATTTATTTTACAAAGAGATAGGATCTAACAGTAAAGTCCGACCCGAGACGTACACATCGACACATCCGACAGTTGACGGGTTAAGGACTCTCACGACAAGAGGTTCACTTACCTCGGAGGACCTTAAGACATTGTGCCTCCGGGGTAGAGTCCGGATACGTAGAAAGAGTAATTAAGACGAACCAGATTGGACACCATAACAAGGAAGGTCGGATGAGGTAAGACATAAAGGGAGGGGAGGTGACAGATCTGATTGACGTATGAAGGTTCCAACTCAAAAAAGACCAGGAAGAGTCTCACTATCTATAAAATATATTATTCCATTCAATTAACCTATATCTCTACGTTTCCTAAAGAACAGGTTATATCTCACTTGAGTCTTTCGGTTCTACCATCGAGATTATGTTGGAAGGGATAATGAGTTTTGTGTAGGAGATTAGATTAACTTCGGTGGACCGATTCGACCGTCGAGAAGGAACGGAAACCTGTTGGTACCGAGGCGACACATCCGGTACACAATAGTGAGTTCCGACGGATATTTAAAGTAGAGGTTCGAGGTCGCTTCCCTAATCACTTAAAAACACACACACCTTCCTGGATCGCGTATAGGTAATTACTGATATAACTATAAATCTTTACCCAGTAAAAGGGAAAGAGTTATTTCTATTTGAAACATCTAAATTTAGTCATCATGACAAAAGGGGGAGTCGTAATACATTGGTATTGTTATGACTTCACATTACTTATCAAACGAATAGATAATGACAATGACTTTATCAACCTTTATCGAATCTTTGTTAAAAAACGAAAATAAATCGACTTTTTTTACAGTCAAAGATATCAAAGGAAAATACGTGTATTCTTACGATGAGAGAACGTCTGTAATAATACCTCCCTCTAGTGACTAGTACAGGAGTCCCATTATTTATTAATGAGATGATTGCATAACGAGACTTTCTTTGACTGTACTTCATCAAAGTTTAATTGGTGACGATTAACGTACGTAACAAAGTATGAATAATGACGTTAGACTAATTGTACGATGACTTATCTTGACCGTCCTCTCCAAGAGAGAAAAGATAAAATTGAACAAATCAATTTTTGAACTGATATACACCTTATATGTAACTGAATATGCAAATTTTTAAATCACGACTCCATTTGTCTTGATCTCACCATATTACTGGAACCGGAGATGAACTAAAAAAAAAGTACTCAAATACAAACCTTTTACCTTTCTAAATATCTATAGATTATCCACTTTTTACAGGAAATAATTTAAGTATTACATAAGATTTAAATTTCGACATTTGAAGACTATCGTAGTTCAAGTTATTATATAAACTGGATTTTTTCTTCAAGGTTGAGTGTTAAGTTTTAACTTAAAACCCCCTTCTTATTTTTCTGTTTAAGACCGGACCAATGATTAAATAGTACTTCAAGATTTGTTCATAACCCCGACCACGTGACTCTACTGGGTCTCTCTACCATATCCCTCCCTCCACCCTCCCCCCAAGTCCTAACTCTTGAGTACATGTGGACATCGTCTAAGTACAACTACATACCGTTTTGGTTATGTCATAACATTTCATTTTATTTCATTTTTTCTTATATATATATATATTTAAAAAATTTACCATAAGGATAACAGGGTTTACTAACTCTACTATACTTTCTCGTCTATCACAATACGAATATTTACACTGTAATTAATGGAGTTACTCGTAAAAATAGTACCATAGGATAACGAGAGAGGACTCAAGTTTACGTTTAATATATGACTGTTTAAAATTATTTTCAAAGTTTAGATATAAAGTCCATGGAAACAAAATATTTGTGAATTTGTCAGAAGAGTTACGTGATCTAATATAAGACACGTGAAACGGCAATGATTGAGTAAGTTAGAATTCATACTGGGGGTACAGTATCCGTGATAATTATAGGGATAAAATTGTCTCTTACTACAACTTCATTTTCTTCAATTCATTGAAAGAGTTCTAATCTCTCAATTACGTACCGTCTCGAGTCTAAGTTCAGGCATCTCAGACGGAGGTCTTCGACGTACGAAATGACTATATGACACAGCAAGTCGTAAACCGGGACCTTATAAACTTGTAGTAGTGTTAACTGTTCCATAACTATTTTACATCAAGACACTTGACAACGACAAGTCAGCGAGTCGACACAGACGGACAAACATTGAGACACTTAACGTCGTGTGGTCCGAAGGTACAGACAGTGGTAGAGGACCTCGAACGAGTTTGAGTTCAGGTAACTTAGTCTCCATCGTAGGTTGGTAGGGTAGGAGACAACAGGGGAAGAAGAGGACGGAAGTTAGAAAGGGTCGTAGTCCCAGGAAGGATTACTCGACCGAGAAGTGTAGTCCACCGGTTTGATAACCTCGAAGTCGAAGTCGTAGTCAGGAAGGTTACTTATAGTCCCAACTACAGGAACGTCCGGTTCCCTGAGAGTTCTCAGAAGAGGTTGTAGTGTCAAGTTTTCGTAGGTAAGAAGCCACGAGTCGAAAGAAATATCAAGTTGAGAGTGTAGGTATGTACTGATGACCTTTTTGGTATCGAAACTGATCTACCTGAAAACAACCGTTTCATTACAGAGACGAAAAACTATACGACAGATCCAACCAGTATTGAAAAGAAGGTTCCTCATTCGTAGAAAATTAAAGTTCCTTATTCGTAGAAAATTAAAGTACCGACGTCAGTGGTAGACGTCACTAAAACCTCGGGGGACTTTACTCCAGACAGTGACAAAGGTGACCAAGGGGTAGATAAACGGTCCTTCACTACCCTGATCTGCGGTACTAGAATGAAAAGACTTACTACTCGAAATTCGGGTGAAAAAGTGAGAGGAGAAAGTGAAAGTAGTTTTCCGAGAAATCAAAAAGAAGTGAAAGACGGTATTCCCACCACAGTAGACGTATAGACTCTAATAACTATAAAGAGGACCTTTAGAACTAAGGTCGAACACGAAGTAGGTCGGGTCGTAAAGACCCGGTCGGAACTGCATAAGGAAGGGGCTAAACCTTGGTCAGACAACGAGGTACAGGTCAAGATTGACAACGAAGGACTGGACGTATGTTTAAAGAGTTCTCCGTCCAGTCCACCAGACCTTAAGGGTAGAGAAAGTCTTAAAGATGTCAAACACCACTAGGTGTATCAGTTTCCAAAACCGTGTCAGTTATTTCGTCTTCATCTACTAAAAGACTTTGAGAGAACGAAAAAGCTACTGTCACTTACAACCGTTAAACTAGAGACCAAGGAGACGAAAAGGATTTAGGTCGAACTTGTAAACCTTCAAGTACCAGGTGTATGACAACTTCGGACTGAACCTCTTAAAACTCGTAATGAAATGATCGCACACTCTACTCACGTTAACACGTCATCAACTCATAAGAAACCGTGACGGAGAAAAACCATAACCTTACTTTTGACTGGAAAAGGTCAGGACACCGGTGACGACTCAAAAGTTTAAACCACCGTATAACTCACGTCGTGAAAGTGTCGTAGTAGAGAGTCCTAAACTTTATCGAGTTGACCTTAAGGTAGTGGAGGTAATCGAAACAAGTATCACTACGAAGGATTCCGGGCGAACTGAAGTGTAAGGTCCTACAGACCGAGATCCACTCACTAGTGTGGTGACACCAACACACCCAGTAATTCTAGAAAAAACATAACAAGAAGAGACATAAGAACGGTGGAGAAGAATGACAGAAGACGAAGACAATCCAGGTAAGGGTAAAGACCGAAATAACATAGGTAGAGACGTACTTTACAAGGGAACCATAGAGATTAAAAGAACTTCTCTGGAGATCAGAAAGGGTAAGGTAATGAAAGGAAATAAAGAAACGTAACTAGTGAATCCATCAGAAAGAATACAGAGGAAACATAAGAAGTCTTGAGACGTAAGTCTACCTATATAAAAAGGAAAAGAGGAAACGGAAAGTGAAGAAAAGAGTCGATAAACATGCCGGAGGAGTGTGTTGGTAAAACGGAAAAACGTAAAGAAAAACGTTTTCAAAACAGTTACCACCGTGACTTTAACTAACGATGCAACAATATTGAAATTTAACAACCGGACCCGACATTACATATCGACTATGACAAGAGATTAAAATCTGAAGAGTAGACGGATACCTGAGGACCGGAAAGAAATTTAGAAACACGGACAGAAGTAAGATACCGGTTCGTCAACGAGTTGTGGGAGTTGGGATCTTCGAGTGGATGTTAGTCATCATAGGACATCCGGGGAGTATGATCGAACCTGATACACAGGAAATGTTTGACACTCAAATCACCGGAGCGTGACTATCGGCCTTTAGTCGGTACCATCTTCACAAATGTTGTCCCTTTGATCTTTTACGTAATAGTGGGTAGGGGACGAGGTGGGACAACCTCGAGACCAAATGAAGGTGTCGTGACGGATGTTATATGATGGTAATACAAGGTCGTTCTCGTATAGGGTTTCGTGAGTTCAAAAATGTGTACAAATGAAGGACGAGGGGATACCGTAATCCTTGAGTTGTTAGTACTCTGACTCGACTAGGACCTGGGGTGTCTTCTTGATTTTTACCTGTGTAGAGTCGCTACTCTGATTCCCTTAGGAGAATCCTTCCCTTTCGTGAGATAGCGTGAACACGGAAGGAAACACCAAGACGTGAAAACCGTCTGTAATGATTAGTTAGTACTGTACCGTCCCGGACCGGGGTCGGGGGTCTTAGGAAGAGTTGTAACACGAGATCTCAGGTCCGTCGGTGACGGTTGGTGAGTCTAAACCACACACTGTACTTTAATAAATGGTAGGGGGAATCTTAGTCTTCAAGAGAAAGAAGAGATACTAAAAAGATGTGCCATATTAAATATAACACAGAGGTTCGATATCTTTCTCGAAATTTTAATGAAGTTTCCCTCCAACAAAAAGACCGGCTACTTAGTCTATATATGATGAAATGTTCTATAAAACTGTAAATATTAAATGATTTCTGAATATGAGTACCTGACTATAAATAGAGACTAGTTTCCATATACAAACTACAGTTATAAGGGACCGATTAGTTACTTTGACATACATAAGAAACAGTCACCTTTTTTTATGTTAGAATTACAACAGACAGAACCACTAAGTTTTCTCTCTTGAATCAGAATGGCGTCTAGTTTTAAAATAGTAATTTTGTAAGAGGCTTTTATCTTTTTCAGAATTTTTTTCATAATATGTGAAAAAAGGAGTAGAAGGACAAAAGGTAGGGTTCTAGTTTAAAAATCCCTTTTGTGGGAATCAAAAAATACCGAACCTCTTCCTTTACCGTCCCTACACTATGTAATAAAGTTCTATATACTACTGAAGATCTCGAACTCATCAAAACTCCACTCCTCCCTAGTAAACGGACAGTATGTTATTTTTGGTAGACATTTAATACTCTAACCCGATGGATATAGACTACAGTCATTTCAGTGAACGACCGAGGTATATATTATTTCTGTCAAATAGAGTTCTTTAATGATAGGTCGGTACACTTTTACCGTAGTAACAACAACAAATCACCTATTCAGTACAGACTGAGAAAACACTAAGGTACCTGACATCGGGCGGTCCGAGGAGACAGGTACCCTAAAGGGTCCGTTCTTATGACCTCACCCAACGGTAAAGGTAGAAGTCCCTTAGAAGGGTCAGGTCCCTAGGTTGGACACAGAGTGCGTAACCGTCCACCTAAGAAGTGGTGACTCGGTGGTGTCTTTGACTTTTACCGTATACGTAAACGTTTTAAGGGTTTATTATACTCTGATACATAGTTACGTTTTATTCTTCGAATATTGTTATCGAAAAGTTCTTGTCGTTTCTTTCGACTTCCATTTACCTCCTCAGGAAATTCTCGTTCTAGGACTTCATACTCACTTTTAGTTCACCAACTTCTCCTCAATTTTACTTCCTTTACACTCTCCTGGTCGTACTCGGTTCCGGGTCTCGTTCCCGAACCGTACGGAATGACTCATTTGTTTGTAGGTAGTCTTGTGTCCTCACACGTCATCCCCTGCCACCAGTCTTTCTTACTCACTGAAACTTACGGTTTGTTTCTCGAACCCGAAACAAATCTTAATATAAAACTCTAACCGGAGTAGAGTCAGACATTTCAGTAATATAAAATAGAGTACAAAACATTCGTCTCCGTATGAGTAGATCGATACTTAGGAACGAAACGTTCCCATTTAAAGAATAGAGTATAATATCCTTAACGTTTTGTTCCTGTCTTAAATCTCAATTCTTCTGGACCTAAACTTAAGACCCTGACGGTGAATGATTGCGACTTGGAAGCAAAGAGGGACTCCTATCACAATGTACCGATGTCTCCGTCCCCTCCATACCATTAATACTAATCAGCACAAAGAAGGAAGGTCGAGGTCAAAGCATTAGTCAACTACCTCGTTGTGTCCGAAATCTCTGCTCCTAGTTTTATGCCCGAAGTCACCGTCGGGTAGACTTATTAGTTCGTTCCAAATCTAGAGACCGTGTCATCTTTCTTTCTTTCCCTTCAACGAGTCAGTACAGACTGAGAAACGCTGGGACACCTGACGTCGGACGGTCCGAGGAGGTAGGTACCCTAAAAGGTTCGTTCTTATGACCTCACCACCGGTAAAGGAGGAGGTCCCCTAGAAGGGTTGGGTCCCTAGCTTGGGTCCAGAGGGTGTAAAGTCCGCTTGAAGAATTGACAGACTCGGTGGTCCCTTCAGGACTGTATCATCTCAAAGATGATTAGGACTTGTCTTCCCTACTGTTATAGGTAACTAATAGTCTCTAGACTGACAAAAGTAGTCATACACTCTGTCTATAGAAACCTTTGCTGGCCTTTATAAATTCACTACCCTATTTCGTAAAGGGTCCAAACTGAAACCGTTCTCATTGACCTTATCTCCCGTACTTTGTCGTATAATGATAGTTTTACGGGGGTAAAAATTTGAGGTACGATCTCACCGGTCACCTTTATATTCTGTGGGGTTTGTCGTTCACTTTAATAGTGTCTCTAACTATCGGACCCTCCCAGTGTTTCCTCTCCCTTTGTTAGTCAACATGAACCTTCGTTCTTGCTCGTCCTTTCCAAATTTTCGGACCCACCAAGTTGTTTCGTCCTCTTTGCCCGAGATAAGACAGACAGATTCTCGTACGTTCACTTAAGAACCTAGACCGACGACTCTTTTATATACTCAGTATTGGATCCTAGTCGACCTATATTCTCCAAAGGTGGTCGTCAGGTACTTTTGGTTACGAAAATTCGTAGATAACCCGTTACTGTTGTTAGTCGTTCTACAAATTTGTCAACTAAGGTAACAGTCGTGTCGGTCAAAAATTGATATAGTGTTTTTGACCGGACCCCTACGTCGGGCTCTAATGAGGTTGGGACGGTCTTTAAGGGAAAGACAATGTTTAAAGACGGGGTCACCCCAAAAGTATCAAAACCGTAAAAACAATACCTAGTCGCTTAGTCGATCGGATATCCGGTTCCTCTCTCTCTTTTTTTATTTGGAGGATTTATTTTCAGTTGGGTCAATCCTACAGAAGTAGATAAAAAGTCACCCTCTTTTTATGTCGACCCGAGTCCCTGAAGATAGTTTTCGTTTGTAGTGATCAACCTGTCCAAAAAACAAAAGGACTGAGAGTCCAAAACCTCCCGTATTATTTCTATGTCGGAGTCGTCGCAGAGAATCTTCTAAATCAATCAATCAAACGTTTCGAACCCATCACTGTGAAGACGTTTTACGTGTTCGTGTACTCGTTTGTCTCTACACACTTAAGTCCTTTCGTCGGTTTACGTGTAGTCTCGACTCCTTACAGTGTCACTTTACTTCCTTTGAACATTTGTGGATAGTCATAAAAATCCATCTCTTTACAAGATTGTATAACGGTCACCCACGACGGATACGCAAGGAAAGGGGTTCGAAATTTTAGTTGACTATAATTTCCACTAAACTTTTGTTACTTTTTACCGTCGAAATAATTAGACCTACCACACACAATCTCTCACACACACATACATACGTACGCCCACGTGCTGCACACTGACCGACGTACCTGTTTGACGTAAACATTACGCACAGAACATATCTGCTCCCGCGGGAGATGACTAATCTTTACTATAATTTCCATTTGGTCGCTCAACTGGATCACATAGCGAACACATAGAAGGTTTTCCGGTAAAACAAATGAAGAAAAAATCTGGTACTTTCTAAAAAAATTTCCTTGATATCTACGGTCAGTATGTTAAATTGAAAGACATTTTTCGGAAGTCGACAATTATAAATTTTCGTGTAGATATAAATGAGAAGTTGGAAAATTATATTTCCACGAAAACGGTATTGTGTTAATCTGGTGTTTACAGACGTACTGAGATTACTTTTACACACTATCTCTAGTTTTTTCGTAAACAGACAATGTCATGAAACCAAGTGGTCTGTAATAAAAAGGGACAACCGACATAATAAACTGTGTAAAAAGGGTTTGTCCTTTCTGTCAAAAGTCTCACTGTTAACCTTGATTAAGAATACTCGTATAAATTTACCTGATATAAAATTATATGTATTAATTTAGTATAATGAGACCGGTCGGATTAATATGTAATTCTAGGTATATATCAGTTTATATTATACGAATATATAATTATCGAGAAAAACACAAATCTATAAACTAAAGATTAAAACACAAAAACGTTTTATATCAAATTGGGAAGTTAGTAAATTTAGTTACTTTCTTTTACTTTATATCAGTCTTTATGACAACTCAATAAAAGTTGTTCCGACCGGCTTGTTATAATACCCTATCAGAATGGAGACTTTACAACTAATGATCTAACGAATAATAATCTAACGATTAGTGAGACCGGAAATTGTTTCTAATTGTAAAAAGAACCTTTAACTGACTTTTAAAGAAAAAAAAAAAAAACTTCAATTTTTCCTAGGAAACACTTTAGTCATAAAAAGAATCTTCATTTGAGAGTCGAACTATGGTACACAACCATTTCTAGATGTAGACCCCAATTGTACCGTTGTATTGATTCTACACTCTCACTACCTCAAAGTTGTAGTCAGTGGAAAACTGGTGTTTGTAACTAAAATAAAGAGACAGATACGGGGGAAGGAGAGGGAACTAGGTAGTACGGATGACACTAAGGTCACACTTTCCTATTGGAAACGGAAAGCAGCCTCCTACTTTACACTTTTCTATTTGGTCCATTTAGAGTCTATTAGTTAAATGGGATAGATTATTGTCCGTGGTAAATACCTTACGGATTGACACGGTTAAAGAAGGGGGGTTTGTTGGGTTTGGAATAATCTTTTGACGTTCCGTTTACAGTAACAGAGTCAAACGATCGACCATAAGAAAACGATCGTTTACTATTTAGAATAAGTTTATTTCAATTCTTCTCCTCCTGAGAATCTTTCTGTGATCTTACAGATTGTCTTAGGTTTCCAGTCCATCACGATGAAAGTACCCAAGCAATATTCAATTGGTTCCAATTTTTGAGTCAGAAATGAAGACTCATAATTTGACTCAAATCTATGAGACAAGTAAAGACTGGGACTAAAATAAAAGAAATACTGTCTTTTAGTAACAACGACAAAAAGGAGTAAAAGGGTGTTTATAGACTCATTTTTATTTAAGTCTAGTTAAGTATTCGGTCGATTTATTAAAAGTATTTGGACGACGGATCGAACATTATGAAAGGCTGATTCCCTTACGTGTCATTGGTTGAGATTGTTTATACTATCTTAAAGCGTAACCCAAAAATAAAGACAGTGAACAGACTACGGAGTCGTTTCGTGACCGTCTCCGGGGACCGTGGGGTGGGGCAGGAGGAGGGTACCACCTCCCGACCAGGCACGTGACTGACCCCTTTACCGGTGTCGTCATCCGAACCTCTCTGACGTCGGCGTCTGTGTCGACACGGACAGGAGTATCAACTTCGTTTCGAGGTGAAACGGTTACCTCGTTTACCACCGACTTTCAGTTGCGAGGATTAGAACAAATTGACGGTGGTAGGAACCTTGGATGGAAACAGACGACCTGAGACTCTAAGACGAGGTCACAGGTTGAGGTATATCCTTAGGGGACTTGTCGTTCGGACTGACTAGTCAGAGGTCTGCCTCTCGTCCGTGGGTCCGCGGACCTAATTTTATACTCTATCACTCCCACTCCTATTCCATCCTCTTCTAGGGAGTCCTTTAGAGTAAAGATAGGAGAGGATTCCTTCAACATACCCTACCCCTCCGGTACTACTATCTATGTGACACCAACTCGACACAACCCTTCCCGTCAGACCGTGCGTCAGAAAACTGTAGATGATCCGGTGCATTCCCCGAAGGGTGCAGACGAGCACCATTTCTTAGGTGGACGGTCCCGTCCTCTGTGTGCTGTACCCAAACTAAGGACTTAACCCTTCTAGGGGACCTCCTCTATTAGCATGGAGTGAGGTCGTAAGAACGAACCCTTTAGGGTACCTGTCTCCTCTGACCGCCCGGTGTCGGTGCTCCAGTGTTTTCTCAACCTAAGTTGAACCGCTGAGTTGTCGTTGTGGCGGTGGTTGTTTCGGTGTATCTTTACCTGGATCCCCGAGTTGTGAAGGAGTGGTTCTGTATTTCACAAGTGTGTCGGACAAGACCTGAACAACGGACGACACACTTTTAGAAAGGGCCAAAAGTTCGAGTCACATCCGAGGAAAAAGATGAATTCTGACAGACACAGTCAGACCGTGGAGGTGTTCGGATGACGATATGACAGGAGGTACCCCTGACTCACCCCAGGAAGGTGACACCGAACTCTCCTCTATTCGTCTGGTCAACAATGTCCCTTTCTGGGGTGGGAGCTGGGATCCCCTACGGGTAATAACCTCGACTAGAACGAGACAGAGAGTAGAAACTTCATTTCGAAACAAGGTAGGTCACGAACTGACACAACCCAAAAGGACGCACTGAAGTTATGGTCATGTGTTACCCGTCTTCATAAACCTGAAGACAAGGATCATCAGTCGATATCACTACTAGAGACGGTAGGGGGTACATCAACCTCAGGAGGGACCCTAACGATTGGTCAATGTCCCACAAGACTGTTGTTCCACCAGGACGTTAAGGGAATGCTGTTCTGAACGAAAGTAATCTGCTAAGAAGACAGTGGTCTACTCTCGTTTTAGAACAACATATCAAACAACCTTCACCTGTGTAAGTACATCAGACACACATGTCATAGTGAGTCTTGCGTCGGTGACCGTCCTACGTACACGTACCATGGGGAACCTCGACACGTTCTTCTTTTGACGAGAAGAATCCCAAATGGACAAGGACCTCTACCCAATACGTCCCAGACACTAGACAAGTTACTAGTCTTTACCTATGTATTATAAATCTGTGTCTATATTTTACACACGTCCGTCTCCCTTAAATTAGTCTGGACTTTTTCTTTACTAACGAGCAATGAAGAACCTTCCTTAATAAATCATACGATGTAAAGTTTACTCAATTAAATCGACAGTTCCTTTTTTATTAGGTACCTTATCATACGAACACATGTGAGTCGTTTCATTGTCGTAATAAGACTACATCTTCGACAACAACAACAAGCCAGCGATTCAGTGTAGACTGGGGTAACTGACACCGTACGGTCCGAAGGTACAGGAAGTAACAGATCTTCTCAAACGAGTTTGAAGACAGGTGACACAGTAACTACGATAGGTTGACAGAG
Source organism: Capra ibex (assembly GCA_006410555.1). Taxonomy (NCBI): domain Eukaryota; kingdom Metazoa; phylum Chordata; class Mammalia; order Artiodactyla; family Bovidae; genus Capra; species Capra ibex. The sequence continues at coordinate 80,089,867 of SJYO01041852.1, forward strand.
TAGGAGACAACAGGGGAAGAGGAGAACGGGTCACTCGACCGAGAAGTGTAGTCCACCGGTTTCATAACCTCGAAGTCAAAATCGTAGTCAGGAAAACTCCTTATAAGTCCCAACTCAAGGAAATCCTAACTGACCTAAGGAAATCCTAAGGAAATCAAACTAGAGTAACGACAGGTTCCCTGAGAGTTCTCAGAAGAGGTCGTGGTATTAAACTTTCATAGTTAAGAAACTGTGAGTCTGAAGAAATACCGGATCGAGAGTGTAGGTATGTACCGAAGACCTTTTGATTGAAACCGATATGTCTGGAAACAACCGTTTCACTACAGAGAAAAATTATACGACAGATCCAAACAGTATCGAAAGGAAGGTTCCTTGTTCGTAACAAATTAAAGTACCGACGTCAATGGTAGTCTTCAGTAAAACCTCTGGTTCTTTTACTTTAGACAGTGACAAAGGTAACAATGGGGTAGATAAACGGTGCTTTACTACCTGGCTGACGGTACTAAAATCAAAAAACTTACAACTCAAAATTCGGTCGAAAAAGTGAGAGAAGAAAGTGGAAGTAGTTCTCCCAGAAAACAAAGAAAAACGAAAGACGGTAATTTCCTCATAGTAAACGTATAGACTTCGACAAATATAAAGAGGGTCGTTAGAACTAAGGTCGAACACGAAGTCGGTTGGACCGTAAAGTGTACTTCATGAGACGTACATTCAATTTATTCATTCGTCCCCCTGTTATATGTCGGAACCGTTTGAGTAAAGAGTTAAAACTTGGTCAGACAACAAGGTACAGATCAAGATTGACACGAAGAACAGGACACATGTCCAAAGAGTCCTTCGTCCATTCCACTAGACAATCAGGGTAGAAAAAGTCTTAAAAGGTCAAAAAAAACACTCAGTGTGTCAGTTTCCGAAATCACATCAGTCACTCCGTCTTCATCTATAAAAAAGACCTTAAGGGACCGAAAGAAACAGTTGGTTGTCTAGAGACCAAGGAGACGGAGAAGATTTCGGTCGAACATACAGACTTTCAAGAACCAAGTGTATGTCGACTTCGGATCGAACTTCCTGAAACTCTGAATAGAACGATCGTGCACTCTACTCGTGTTAACACACTATCAAGCTTGTAAGAAACCATAACGGGAAGAAACCCTAACCTTATTTTTATCTGGAAAAGGTCAGGACACCGGTAACGACTCAAAAGGTTTAAACGACCGTATAACTTATATCGTGAATTGTCGTAGTAGAAAACCCTAAACTTTATTGAGTCGACCTTAAGGTAGTGGAGGTGATTGAAACAAGTATCATTACAAAGGATTCCGGGTGAATTGAAGTGTGAGGTCATACAGACCATGATCCACTCACGAGTGTGGTAGTACCAATAGGCCCAGTAATTCTGAAGAAAACATATCAAGAAGCCACATAAGAATGGTGAAGAAGAATTAGAGAAGACGAAGAGAAACCATGAACGACAGAGACAGAAAATAACACGGGTAGGAACGTACTTTATATGGGAACCATAGAGGTCAAAAGAACTTCTCTAGAGATCAGAAAGGGTAAGATAACAAAAGGAGATAAAGAAAAATAATAAGTACATTCTTCGCTAACACGACACGATACGGCACGATTCAGTGAAGTCAGAACAAGCTGAGAAACACTGGGATACCTGATATCGGACGGTCTGAGGAGACATGTACCCTAAGAGGTCCGTTCTTATAGCCTCAACCAACCGTACGGGAGGAGGTCTGTGAGAAGGACTCTAAGGTCCCTAGTTTGAGATCAGAAAATGTAGAGAAAGTAACCGTCTACACAGGAAATGGTGATCGTGGTGGACCCTTCGGAAATCTTCGACAATGAGGAGTAGTAAAGATTGATGATTCATTCGTTTGACTAAAAAAGTCTATAAGTCAAAACATGACTTATTTTTGTCCGTCAATGAGACATGGAAAGATACTGAAACACAGAACATTATTCTGACTCAAGATTACAAAAGAGAAACAAGGAATATTACCGTGATAAAACATCATCGAAAATTTTACATTCTGAGAACTTTGAAATGTGATTTGAAGGGATTTTCGTGAGACAGAGCACCCGAGTGACCTAACTTTGACATCAAGACCGAATTCTCGTGTCGGTCGTAGACCGATTTTACGTGGGACAGGTCCTTTCCGGACCCGACTCGGTAGGGCGACTCGTACAGCGACGTGATCAGTAGAGGGGTCAGATCCCTCCAATTCTTATTTAAAAGTAGTACGTCGTTAAACCAGAGTGACCCGACACAACCTTTTATTGGTAGATAACGAAGACCTTTTGAGACTCTGCAAAATAACTGTGAACTTCGGGATAAAGTAAAGGACTCTTAAGTAAGGGAACTTTTGGACTACCGAGAAGTTTAAAGTTGTATATTTTTTCATGTGAATTTTACATTATGGATCCCTCTAAATACCAATTTATTTCAAAACGTTTATTATATCGAGTCACGGACCTTGTATCCTTTGTGAGCCATCTGTTATAGTTATAACAGTATTACGAAGATGCAAATCACAGGTTCACTCTAAAACGGTTAACAAGAAGTTAATGTGTATCTTAGATGTAGTCACAGTTTATTTAAGTTGATCAGATCCACAGTCGTATCCATTAACATTTTACTACACCTTCAAATTTTAGGTTTCAACCATTAATGAGCGATTGACTTCCTGAATGATACACAGACACTTGAGTCAGTAGACGCATTGTCGACACAGTCACAAATCCTACGAGACGTTTCTAAACTTAAGTACGAGGGTGTCAAACGTCAGTACTTGACCTAAGTTAGGGTCAACAAGAGAAGTCATCAAGAAACGGAACTGTACTAAGTGTCAAAGATGTGTTCGGCCTAAGAGATGAAAAGGACTTGATGAGAAAGAGCTTTTTCTAAGAGGTTTCTGAAAAATTCCGGTCTTCCGTCTTGTCCTCAACTCTTACACCTTAAATTGTAGACTACCTAGATCACCTCAAGGTAAAGATTGTGAATGATCGATACACTGGAACCCTTTTGATATTTTGAGTCAAAGAAGAAGACCCTTTACTTTCATTTCAACCGTAATCACAGTGTCAACCGACACTTCTGGACTGTCGAATTATTTCTTTACAAATATCGTGTCGTAAACGTTACACGAACTCAAAACTTTTTAATAATCAAGATTGTAAATCGTAACAAGATTGTGAATCATAATAGTATTAATAAAAATAAAATAAAAACCGGTGTGGCGTGTCGAAAGTCCTAGAATCAAGGGACTGGTCCCTAACTTGAGGTCGGGACTCGTCACCTTCACACCTCAGGATTGGTGCCCTGACGGTCCTTTAAGACTTTATAATAAAAATTACGATAAAAAGACAAAAGAATGGAGATTTTTACTTTTTGATATAGTTAAAATAGATACGATATCCAACAACATAGTTAAATCCGTTACACCACATATTTTGGTCCATATATCTTTCTTTTATTTACTAAAAGAACGTGTCTTTTTATGAACCTTTTCTTTTGTCACAGTTCACGATTCCGAATTTCTGACAGAACGATTTTCTGTACAATTAGAGTTCCAAGAATTCAGATGATGATATTCTCATTTTTTCATTTTGACCCTGACATCAGTTAAAATGAGTCGATAACGTCGGACAGTTCCTGTTTCGATGTAATAGAATCTAGTCAACCAGTTAAATCAATTTGAAGAACCACAGTATATTCATTTCTTCGGTTAAGTCAATTTTAAAAGAAAAAGTTCATTGTCCACCCTGTGACATAAAATAACGATAACAAGAGTTATCAGAGGTCTATCCTTCCGATGACAAAGATTTATAGGTTAGAGAAAATTCTTAGAGACTTTTAATTTTTAGACTTTCAGATAATTGGGTCACTATTATAAGAAACTTTGGAAGTATGGATTTGTACAGAACAAAAAGTATCTGTCTAAATGTATAAGAAATATAAGGAGATCTGTCTAACGGCCCAAAAGTAGGAACTGAAACATTATATCCCAGACCAGTGAGACCTCTCGACAAATTGTGATACAATACATCAAGACCTTATCAAACCCCTCAAAAATGTTTCTATAAAAGGATTTCAATGATCCATCTAATAAGATAGAAAAGAAAGTTTTACTAATCTTGAGAACTATGTTTACGTTTTGTTATACTTATTATATACAAGTATAACTCTGAGTAGACTTTTATAAATCATGTTGAATAGTTTTACCACAAGTTTAAGTCAAAAAAAAAAGTACAATTTGAACTTGGAATTTGAACTTAAGACAATTTGAACTTAAATTTTAACTTAGAATTCACTTTTTAGGTTTATGTATTGTTTACGTGTGTTTTACTCTTTACTCATTCAACCCACATTCCTAACCTTAATTTTAAGCGTAGGAGAGTAGAGAACTCTCACTTTCAACGAGTCAGTACAGACGGAGAAACTCTGAGGTACCTGATATGTCCGGTCTTATGACCTCACCCGTCGGTAAGGGAAGAGGTCCCCTAGAAGGGTTGGGTCCCTAGTTTGGGTCCAGAGGGTGTAACGTCCGCCTAAGAAATGGTCGACTTGGTGGTCCCTTCAGGTTCTTATGACGTCACTCCTCGCATATGGCAGAGGTCCCTAGAGGGACTAGGTTCTTGACTTGGTTTCAGAGAATGTACCGTCCGTCGATGAAATGGTTGACTCGATAGTCCCTTCGGGACAGAGTAGGGACACACTGGAATTTCCTTTATAAAAGATTCTTGGATAGGAATTAAGAAAAGAAAAAAGGTATTACGAAAGGTACTCTGTAACATAGGTCATAAAAACGAAATTCAAGAATGAGAGTCACTGAAACGAAAAGATGGAAAGAAAACTTCAAGTATAGATATAAAGGTGTATAGGTGATCTTTTAAGATAATCACACAAGATATATTGGTAACAACTTGAGAGGATAAGTGAGAGAAGGTACATATAAAAATATAAAGGATGTAATAACTTACGGTATACTAGGTGGATTTAAGGATTTCAACTTTTTTTTTGTTTTTTGGATTCTTTACAATAGTCGAGAAGAAAAAGTGGGTAAAGGTGTAGATTCATAGAGAATTCTTGACAGCTAGGACAATCGACTTAGTGACAAAATCAGGTCAAAGAGAGGTAAAGAAAATATGATGTGTAATAGAGACACAGAGTTTAGAGGTAGAGGAGGTCATATTGGTGTATTTACACCAAGTATTTTATATATAGAAGAGTACAATGTGCGAATTTTAGGAAGGATCCCGAGGATACTGGTAATTTTAGGTTTAGGAGAACACGGTCTGTTCTCGACATTACTAGTTCGGAGTAAGACAGAAAAAAAAAAGAAAAATTTTTTTATATTTAAATAAATAAAATTAACCTCCAATTATTGACATGTTATAACATAACCAAAACGGTGTGTAGTTGTACTTAGGTGGTGTCCATATGTGCACAAGGGGTAGGACTTGGGGTGAGGGTGGAGGGAGGGGCAAGGTAGGGAGACCCAGCAGGGTCACGTGGTCGTGAATGTTAACGGGGCACGGGTAAAAATATCAGATACACTACGTAAAATAAACCATAAGAGAAGAATGAAAGTCATAATTCACCTGTCTGGCAGTGACCAAGAGATTATAAGACGGGTTTATAAAGACACTTCAAAAAAGGCCTGTAAGAAAAAAGGTAACGGGAGACCCCAACACGCTACAGTATCGGGATAACACACACACGCACAACGTACGAACATAAATATCGACATGAAAAAGGGAATATCTAAACAGAGACAATAGTTTTACTCCTTGAAACGGTGAATACAGAAATTTTAAGGATATGAACCAACTAGTACAGCGTTTACAGTAATAGATGAAACTTATTTACTTAATCGCTACTACACCGGTCGGTGAGGTCTGAACTTCTACTTAAAAGCTGGTAAAGAACAGATTTTACTCACAAAGAAGTGTTTCACGAAAAGGGACACCAGTAATAACATAATTTATGTGGTCAGTTTACACAAAACTAAGTGTTCGGTTAGTTTAAATCAGTCGGAGTAACAAAAACAGTAACCGTTCTTCTCTGAAATTTAAAAGAGGGTCCTTATAAAATGTCGGTCTTTAATACTAGAGGTGTTTATTTCAAAGAATGTAGTNGTAGGGACACACTGGAATTTCCTTTATAAAAGATTCTTGGATAGGAATTAAGAAAAGAAAAAAGGTATTACGAAAGGTACTCTGTAACATAGGTCATAAAAACGAAATTCAAGAATGAGAGTCACTGAAACGAAAAGATGGAAAGAAAACTTCAAGTATAGATATAAAGGTGTATAGGTGATCTTTTAAGATAATCACACAAGATATATTGGTAACAACTTGAGAGGATAAGTGAGAGAAGGTACATATAAAAATATAAAGGATGTAATAACTTACGGTATACTAGGTGGATTTAAGGATTTCAACTTTTTTTTTGTTTTTTGGATTCTTTACAATAGTCGAGAAGAAAAAGTGGGTAAAGGTGTAGATTCATAGAGAATTCTTGACAGCTAGGACAATCGACTTAGTGACAAAATCAGGTCAAAGAGAGGTAAAGAAAATATGATGTGTAATAGAGACACAGAGTTTAGAGGTAGAGGAGGTCATATTGGTGTATTTACACCAAGTATTTTATATATAGAAGAGTACAATGTACGAATTTTAGGAAGGATCCCGAAGATACTGGTAATTTTAGGTTTAGGAGAACACGGTCTGTTCTCGACATTACTAGTTCGGAGTAAGACAGAAAAAAAAAAAGAAAAGAAAAAATTTTTTATATTTAAATAAATAAAATTAACCTCCAATTATTGACATGTTATAACATAACCAAAACGGTATGTAGTTGTACTTAGGCGGTGTCCATATGTGCACAAGGGGTAGGACTTGGGGTGAGGGTGGAGGGAGGAGCATGGTAGGGAGACCCAGTAGGGTCACGTGGTCGTGAATGTTAACGGGGCACGGGTAAAAATATCAGAGACACTACGTAAAATAAACCATAAGAGAAAAATGAAAGTCATAATTCACCTGTCTGTCAGTGACCAAGAGATTATAAGACGGGTTTATAATGACACTTCAAAAAAGGCCTGTAAGAAAAAAGGTAACGGGAGACCCCAACACGCTACAGTGTCGGGATAACACACACACGCACAACGTACGAACATAAATATCGACATGAAAAAGAGAATATCTAAACAGAGACAATACTTTTCCTCCTTGAAACGGTGAATACAGAAATTTTAAGGATATGAACCACCTAGTACAGCGTTTACAGTAATAGATGAAACTTATTTACTTAATAGCTACTTCACCGGTCGGTGAGGTCTGAACTTCTACTTAAAATCTCCCGGACTTTCGATGGAACTGGTAAAGAACAGATTTCACTCACAAAGAATTGTTTCACGAAAAGGTACACCAGTAATAACATAATTTATGTGGTCAGTTTACACAAAACTAAGTGTTCGGTTAGTTTAAATTAGTCGGAGTAACAAAAACAGTAACCGTTCTTCTCTGAAATTTAAAAGAGGGTCCTTATAAAATGTAGGTCTTTAATACTAGAGGTGTTTATTTCAAAGAATGTAGTAAATCGTAACTAAGAGAAGGTATATTCAGCACCGACTCAAACCAAAGGTTGATACCCTAAGTACAAGTTTTGATCTTCCTTGCGATCCAAGTTTGATGTTTTATTCACTTACTTGTATCTCCCTACTAATGGTCCCACTACATACACACAAACACTCACAAACACAGACACACATTACACATAAGACTACCAGGTATAGACCATAATTGTCCCGAGTATTTTTGTAGAAGATGTCGTAGAAAATCCCCCGGTTTGTCACAAAATGACAGAGACGGACTTTTGATACTTTTCAACAGAGAAAACATGTGGTCATGTCTTACTCTGTTTTAACCAAACCCGATGACAATGAATTCAATGAAGAGTATTACGCGGATAAGAGTTTAGTAAGTCAAGTTCGGGTCTCGATAACAAGGACCATGAACTGATATTTTAGTACATATATTGTGTACCTCTTTCTACAATGTGTGTTCCGAATTTTTTTTTTTTTCTAGGAGTCAAAATTGTGAACAGTCTTCATAATCGTGAATAGTGTACCAAGTAACGACAAATTTATTCCGTGAATACAGACACAGGTACATGATATTTACACTGAACTGGGTCTTTTGATACGGAGGACCTCTTATACACATTATGGTCGGGGTTTTCGTGAACCTATGAAACAACACTGTTCTGAGTTTAGAACCCCGTTCTAAACTTTGGTCTCGGCACGTAAAGGTGACCAGTCATTAAGGGTCTGTGTAAAAACCTACTGTGTGTCTCTTGACGGAAGTCGGAGTCGGGAAAAGGTAAACCGATTAAAAGGACGTGGACAATGTTAACAGGACGTACGGCTCGCAAACGTCTTAGTACTAAGACACGCACTAATCTTGTACCTAGACAGGGCGGTCTGACGGACGGAAATAAAAGGTGACGAGACCCACGTGATTTTACCTGATTTATGAGTCACCATTCTCCATAATACAATATCTAACCACGATGAGACGACTCTACTTAGAGACTCCGAGACCATATCGACACAAGAACTTTACCGACGACATCGTCCTTACTCAAGTCGGTGTTTATTGTTTTTTAGATTCTCATCAAATTTTTCCCCTCCAAAATGAAAAGGACGTGTTGGTCTTCGGACCCCCATCCGTCAGGTCTGGCCGTGGTGTCCCTGGGTCTTAGAGTAAGGTAACTCTAAAAATGTGTGACAGAAAACAGGAGTATCAAAAGTCTAGTACTAGTGGTCTACCGATAACGAGAAGGTCCGAAGTCCGAAGTTCAGAGTCGGAACTTCTTCCCCGTCTTCTTTTCCCGTTTTACAGAAAGAGACGTACATAGAGACAGAAAGATTAATCCTTCCTTCTCTGTCAGACAGGACTCTGAAGATGAATGTAGAGTGACCGGACTAACCCTATGTACGGTAGGATCGAAGTCCCCTATGTCTCTCATCTTCTCCTCTAAAATGAGAGTTTGCATCAGTCCTAGACAATCATACCTTCTCACCTCATCACACAAAACCCCACCCGTGTCGACGGACTACAAGGTCACACGGCCTATCGCGGGTAATCGTCCAGAAGTCTAGACAAGAGGTAGGAAGAGGTGGGACGAGAGACGGGGTGCCGAACTAGAAATACTGAAAAGTAAAAATACCGTAGTGACTGAGTTACCTGTACTCAAACTCGTTTGAGACCCTCCATCACTTCCTGTCCCTTCGGACCGCACGACGTCAGGTACCCCAAAAAATTTTCTCAACCTGTTTCTCAACCTGTACTGACTCACTGACTTCTTGTTGTTGAAAGAATACAGTCCAAGAGATCTCAACCCCACACCCCGTCTACCCCTTACTCTTCCTCAGAGTATTCTTACACCAAAGTACACTTTAGATCGAACTGCACTAGGGTCCCCCTCGTGGCCTCGCATATAATACTGTGTCCTAGAAAAGTTGGAACTCCGTTCCCTCGTCCCAAACACATCGTGAAGGGGTCAGTCAGTATCTCCTACACCTTGAGGGTCCACGAAGATCCATTCCACTGGAGTTAGTGGATTCCCATTAGGGGAATTCTTCCCTTGTCCCCATTCGGAAATAGTCTTTGTGGACGTCGGTGACCCTTACCTGTGTGGTTGGTTTAGGAACTTCTGTCTAAAGTCACAACATCGGTTGCCGAAGATACACTGGAAAGACCGAAGGGAACCTAAACCGGTCACCCTTCCATCTCGTCCAATAGTCGTTCTCCCTTCTCTCCCTCCAGTTCCACAAATAAGGGAACCGAAGAGGGGACGACTCAAAGAAGGGTTCTTGACAGGTCACATATTCTTTTGTAGTTGAGCTCTGACTATTTCGTTAGTCTGAGATACATCTTGTCTGTGTTCCGTGCGATCTTCTTAATTCGATTTGTTTTTTCAGAGTTTTTCACTTAGTACCCGAAAGTGTCTATTATTTTTATTAAAACTTAAAAAGAGAAGTGTCAACAACCTATACCTTTTTGGTTTTATCGATAAAGTCAAAAATTCACTAATAATAAAAAAATTAAATCTTTTCGTAAGAGTGGGATTTGACATATTATTCTTTGACGTATATTTTGTTCTCTGTAAGGAATTTTACATATCCTCTTTATTCCAGTACCTTTATAAAAGTACTGACACTTCTTCTAAGTGTATATTTATTAAGGGTTTGTCTAAAGATTTTTCTGACAAAAGGTCTGTAACATCTAGTCCATATTGGTACTGACTTCTCTCTCGACTTTTATTTTAATCGTTACATAACGTAAATTTTTAGAGTTTTATTATAGGACTATAACGTTTTTAAATTTCGTCTTGAATTTATGACACACCTAGACCAATAACGAAATTTTTCTCCATTTTAACGACATAGCGACTATCATTAAATATACGATGTAAATTTTATAAAACGTTATTAAAGACACTATTAAATAATATATACTAGAGTAATATCACTAAATATTTTAAGTACCAATTAAAAGTTTATGTTCCTTACGGAAATATTACAGTATTTTTCAAGTCCACGTTGAAAGTCTTTTTACTTCTAAGACACTCATCTTTAATTATACTAGATGGTTTCTCGATGTCACAGAACTCTTTCTTACCGATCAGACAACAACGACCTTTACCCTGGGTTTAATACATTTTTATAACTAATATTTTATAGTTATATAAACGAACTTTATTCTCGTTTTTATTTAAAATAGCTTTTATATATTATAAATTACTTAATACATAGAGAATTAAAATAGTAAACAAGGTCGTGTTATTCAGGTTTCTCTCGTAAGTCTGTTCTAGTTATTATTAAGTTCCTAAAGGGAATACCGGGTCACCAATTCTTATATGACCCCTTGTGCCCAAGTCAGGGACCAGACCCTTCTAAGGTGTACGGTACCCCGTCGATTCGGATACGTGGTGGTAATGACTCGGGTAATGATCTCGAGTTCACGGCGGTGTTCTCTTCGGTGACCTTGATCTCCGGCTGGGTGCCGTCGATCTCTTTAGGGAGTACGTCAGTTTCTATTTATTTATTAAAATTTATTATTATTAAGTTGATTCGATAGAAATTATGAAACGACTAAACGTCAGTATATTTCTTCTTATCGACATCATGTTCATATGTATGTATATATATATATATATATATATCTAGGGTAAAGATAATCCCAGGTGAATAGTTCCATCCTCCTGTCTTATACAAAATAACTACTTAATAATCGAACTACTTATTGGAAATTTATAAACTGTACACAATACAGTAGGAGGTGAAAGAGAAAACGAGGTCCGGGTGTTTACGATCTCCGTCGTGGACGGGGAGAAACGATAAGTTCCGTTCAAACTTGTGAACTGGAAAAGGTCGTGAGACACTTCAAAGTCGGTGACGTCATTAAAAAAAAAACAGTTGTCACTTCATTCCTACCAAATCTTGAATAAACTCTTCCATCAATTTAAAAGAGAAAGTTATCAAACTTATTAACTTTATTATGATATATCTGAGTCTCATTTCCGAAATTTCAGGTTATACTCAAATTTTAGACTGGGGGTAGTCAATAATAGATTCATCTAAGTTTAAGTAAGAAAACAGAAGTTAAAGGTAGAGAATTTATTTCTATTAAAACAATGAAGAAATCCGACAACACTTCCGATTATCGGAAATCGGGTCATTTATCAAGATATCACTCGACAATGGACAACAGTAACAATAGTACGGTTGTTTTGTGTATCGATCCGTCGTGTGTGTCGTCTGGACGGTCCCGTTGTAGGACCCTTCTTTAGAACCACTGCCCCTGTCGTCGTCTACACACCCGGAGACCAGTAGGTACATGAGGACCCGTCTGGGTCTTCAGATGGGTTTGGTTCAGATAGGTTCAGAAGGTCGGGACCTTCTTTCTGAGACAGGACCACCTCACATTCAGCACTCCCCACAACTTGTCGTACTAATATCTTGTAGGTGGGTAACGGACTGGACTTGTGCCCGACCCTACACTGTGGTCCCACCACAGTGTCCCACCTCCCTGGAAACGGTCGTCTACTCAGGTGTCGACCCCTTATTGTCGTCGTCGGGGTCGAGACCAAGGTAGTCCCCTGACCCAGGGTCACCTCGACTTACTGTTCCGTCCTAACGACCCCCCAAACGGTGTAGACGTAAAGACAAGTTACTTCGAGACGAGGAGTAGACTACACTACTCCTCCCACCACCTGTTCCGACACCGTTCAAAAGAGCCTCGACATGTCCACCAGTCCAAGAGGACAACCTCCGGTCGGACGACCCCTGGTGAGAAAATAGGGAGTTTATAATAATTATTATGTATATAGATCAAATTACTACTATTCTACTCAAATACAAAGTAATCGGTGGTGAAGGTGAAATTCTGACAGACATTTGAACTTATCATTAAGAGTGACTATCTAAACAATAGATACATTCACACATACTCCCCCGAAGGAATTATGTCCCTATACAAATTAAAATCAGAAATCTAGAAATTTTTCGTTTCAGGTCAACATTCACATACGTAAAATACTCCTTTCTTTTCTTCAGTGTTTATTAATATTGTTTTTATAGGATGTTTCTTTCCTTCTACCAGTACATAAAGTAATACGTAAATATCGTCTTATTTTTTAATAGGATTTTACGGTATAAAACTCTATAATTATTTTTTTACTAGACTAATACCTACAAACGAAAAAGTAAGAGAGAAGTGTATTCTTGAGACATGTTGATTAAGTAGTATGTATGTTTGTGTGTGTTATAGTAAGTTCCTTGACTAGAAAATATACGGTTTTAAGGTGGGGTTTAACGTTTATGTTTGTGAATCGGTTGTTCTCAAATAAAAATTCTGAGTCTATCGGACAAGTGACACAGTAGAGATCGTCCGTCGACGTTTGGTGATTACTGTGTCTTCTCTTTACATCTTCTTAGTTACACCTTATCGAATTGTTGTGACGTGACGTTTGACTACTGTACATACATAACAAGGGAATCTCTCCCATTATTTACACTAACTTTTAAGGTGCACGAGACCAGGATCCTCTACGGTTTTGTCTTAGGAGCACGAGTAAAAAACAATTACAAACACTTTGACAATCGGACGAAAAAGTTTCTCTTTTCGATCTCAAAACAACCTCCCATAAGTCAATAGAAGGACACTTTTACAATTGAAGTAAAATCACGAAGTTTCTTATCCCTCAATTATAACCTACTAAACGAAGAAATACCTTGAGTCCGTGTATCAGACTCTCGGACCAGGTCCAGGTGTCCAACGGGAACAAGGACGGTGTTAGGTCACAACGAGGACTTCGCTGTGTTAGATGGGAACTGGTTCAGTCTTGACTACACTACCTCTTTAACACCTCTTAAGTTGAAATATGTAGATCCGTAGTACCGACGTGGGTATCACACAAAGTAGGATCCCGTCTTCACCAACTCCCTACGACGGCCAGAACCTGTCCACTTTTATTCGTCTTACTCGACAACAACCTGTCGTAGTGGTCCTGATCTTGAATTGTGACCACGACCACCACCACCAAATCAACAATTCAGTACGGACTGAGAACGCTGAGGTACCTGACATCGGGTGGTCGAAGGAGATAGGTAATCTAAAAGGTCCGTTCTCATGACCTTACCCAACGGTAAAAGAAGAGGTCCCTGAGAAGGACTGGGTCCTTAGCTTGGACCCAGCGGGAATGATGTCCGCCAGAGGAAGTAAAATCCGTCTAAGAAATGACTGACTCAGTGGTTCCCTCGGACCTTGAATTGCGGTACCGAGAAAAGAAGGGGACTCAAACCGATATAACCCAGAATCAACGTAGTACACCCTAGAAAACAACTTCACTACCTGAGAGATCAACACCGAGTCACCAACACGGTAAACCGGAATCAACGAGGACCCGTACACCCTACCATCATGGGGTTCGTGTCTGACTTGGGTGTAGGATACGTAACATTCTGTCTACGAACTAGAGACCTGGTGGTCCCTTCAGGATTGTGATATCGGCAATTGGTAAACAGGACTAAGTTGTACAGAGGAGGGTCAGAAAACGGAGTAGAAGAGTGACTGGGAGAACGAAGTAGAATACGACGGATCTCTTGTAACTGAAACACATAACAAGAAACCCAAAGGGACTATCGAGTCTACCATTTCTTAGGCGGACGTTACGTCCTCTGACCCCAAGCTAGGGACCTAACCCTTCTTGAGGATCACTTCCTTTACCGATGGGTGAAGTCATAAGAACGGACCTCTTAAGGTACCTGTCCCCTAGGACCACCCGATGACAGCTACCCAACGTTTCTCAGTCTGTGTTGACTGTGAAAGTGACAAGAAGTGACGGGAAAGTCAAATCTTATACACTAGGACCGGTGAGGGAGAAAGAGAAAGTGAGTACTCGATACAAAACAGGAGGTTCAGGACCGAAACTCAGGACTAAACGTAGGGTGACAGGGTCAGTGTCGTGACGGACGAACGTGACTGTCCCGAAACGACCCTGTCCATCTGAATTATGGAGTCACAGAACGATAGAGTGTATAAGTTCGGAGAGTAAGTCTCGTTAAAAATATTTAATATTTTAAGAATGTTCTCAATCCATTTATGAATTCGTCCTTACTTTATTTCAGGTTCTTAAAAGAGAAAGAACGAGTACTGGACAGAATGTGATAATCTTTACTTTAGCCGAATTCTAGATCTCCCCACCGTCTAAGTACAACTACATGCCGTTTTGGTTATGTTATAACATTTCATTAATTGGAGGTTAATTTTATTTATTTATTTTTACTTTTATTTATAATCCTTAAAATTACAAATATTAGTAACAATCATATTCATCTCGTATAAGTAAAGTTTTACTTAACGGATACGATTGTTAATGAAAATGAAAAAATATTGTCAACTGTAATGGTGTTTCACATAAAACTGTGACTTGTTCCTTATTAAAAATTTTTACACACACTCTCTTTCCTGTTTAGTTTTATCGTATTTCTTGTCTATAAATACAGATATCCAATCGTCTCTCGATGTCCGGGTCTCTTTCAAAAGACTTTCCTGGTTGTATGACATTTGTGAATGTACTTCAAACTTAATAAGATCCTCTCCTGTAGGTGTAACTTAAGGACTTTTTTAGTTATTATATCGTGATAACCCGAATGGACCATCGATTCGCTATTTCTTAGACGAACCGTTTCGTCCTCTGTGTCCAAACTAGGGACTAGACCCTTCTAGGGTGTTCGGTGTCTTGTTGATTCGGGTACGTAGTATTGACAACTCACACACGAGATCTCGGGTCCTCGGTGTTGATGACTTGGGTACACGGCATTGACGACTTCGAGTACACGGGATCTCGGACACAAGATGTTGTTCCTCCGGTGATGTTACTCTTCGGGTGTGTGGTGTCGATCTCTCATCGGGGACGAACGACGTTGATCTCTTTCGGGCGTTCGTCGTCGCCTCTGGGTCACCTCGGCTTTTTTATTAATTTTATGTATTTATTTTATTCCTACCACTCTCTTCCGTTACCGTGGGGTGAGGTCATGAGAACGGACCTTTTAGGGTACCTGCCTCCTCGGACCACCCGACGTCAGGTACCCCAGCGACTCTCAACCTGTGTTGAGTCACTGAAGTGAAAGTGAAAAGTGAAAGTACGTAACCTCTTCCTTTACCGTTGGGTGAGGTCACAAGAACGGACCTCTTAGGGTCCCCGTAGCCTCGGACTACCCGACGGCAGGTACCCAGTGTGTCTCAGCCTGTGCTGACTTTGCTGAATCGTCGTCGTCGTCGTCGTCGTCGTCGTCTCTGGATAAAAAGTCCTAATAATAGTTGTAGTGGTCTACCAGTTGTAACTTTTGTTAACTGATATAACAAACGTCGGTTTCCACCTCTTCTAGATATGTCAGTCGTTTTTTGTTCTGGCCCCCGACTGACACCGAGTCTAATACTTGAGGAATAACGGTATAAGTCTGAATTGAACTTCTTTCATCCCTTTGGGTGATCTGGTAAGTCCATACTAGATTTAGTTTAGGGAATGTTAATATGTCTCCTTCACTCTTTATCTAAATTCCCTGATCTGGACTATCTCATGGACTACTTGATACCTGTCTTTAAGTACTGAAACACGTCCTCTGTCCCTAGTTCTGGTAGGGGTTCTTTTTCTTTACGTTTTTTCGTTTTACTGGCTGACTTTCTCTCTTCACTTTTCATTTCCTCTTTTCCTTTCTATACGGGAAAACTCACGTCTCAAGGTTTCTTGTCTTTCCTCTCTATTCTTTCGGAAGGAGTCACTAGTCACGTTTCTTTATCTCCTTTTGTTATCTTACCCTTTTTGATCTCTAGAGAAGGTCTTTTAATCTCTATGGTTCCCTTACAAAGTACGTTTCTACCTGAGTTATTTCCTGTCTTTACCATACCCGGATTGTTCGTCTTCTATAATTCTTCTACATCGTTCTTATGTGTTTTCTTGATATGTTTTTTCTAGAAGTGTTGGGTCTATTAGTGCTACCACACGATCTCGGTCTGTAGGACCTTACACTTCAGTTCGCCCGGAATCCTTCGTAGTGATACTTGTTTCGATCATCTCCACTACTACCTTAAGGTCAACTCGATAAAGTTTAGGATTTTCTACTGCGACACTTTCACGACGTGAGTGTTGTTTCCTTTTATATTCGTTCCACTTTTCTGTCGGAAGACTTACCCTCTTTTATTATCGTTTACTTTGTTGACTGTTTGTTGATTAGAGTTTTTATATGTTCGTTGAAGACGTCGAGTTAAGGTCTTTTTATTTGCTGGGTTAGTTTTTTACCCGGTTTCTTGATTTATCTGTAAAGAGGTTTCTTCTGTATGCCTACCGATTGTTTGTGTACTTTTCTACGAGTTGTAGTGAGTAATAATCTCTTTACGTTTAGTTTTGGTGTTACTCCATGGTGAAGTGTGGTCAGTCTTACCGACGCTAGGTTTTTAGACGTTCATTATTTACGACCTCTCCCACACCTCTTTTCCCTTGGGAGGATGTGACAACCACCCTTACGTTTGATCATGTTGGTGATACCTTTTGTCACACCTCTAAGGAATTTTTTAACGTTTATCTTGACGGTATACTGGGTCGTTAGGGTGACGACCCGTATGTGTGTCTCCTTTGGTCTTAACTTTCTCTGTGTACGTGGGGTTACAAGTAGTGTCGTGACAAATATTATCGGTCCTGTACCTTTGTTGAATCTACAGGTAGTCGTCTACTTACCTATTCTTACGACACCATGTATATGTGTTACCTCATAGTGAGTCGGTAATTTTTCTTATGAAAACTAAGTCAAGACTACTCTACCTACTTTGACCTCGGCTAATATGTCTCACTTCATTCGGTCTTTCTTTTTGTGGTTATGTCATATGATTATGTATATATACCTTAAATCTTTCTACCGTTAGTACTGGGACATACGTTCTGTCGTTTTTTCTGTGTCTACACATATGGCCTGAAAACCTGAGTCTCCCTCTCCCTCTCCCACCCTACTAAACCCTCTTACCGTAACTTTGTACATATGATAGTACATTCTTAGCTTAGTGGTCAGATACAGACTACGTCCTATGTCGTACGAACCCCGACCACGTGCCGCTACTGGGTCTCCCTACAACACCCCTCCCTTCACCCTCCCCCCCAAGTACAAACCCTAGCGTACATGTGGGCACCACCTAAGTACAGTTACATACCGTTTTGGTTATCTCATAACATTTCATTTTATTTCATTTTTATTTCTATCCTTTTTTTTAAAAAAATTTATTTTTAATTTTTTTTATTTTTTATTTTTTTTTATTTTTTTATTTCACGACGTGAGTTATACGGTCCTTCAAACCTTTTGACCAAAATCTTTTCCGTCTCCTTGGTCTCTAGTATAACGGTTGTAGGTAACCTAGTAGTTTTTTCGCTCTCTTAAAGTCTTTTTTGTAGATGAAAACGAAATAACTGATACGGTTTCGGAAACTGACACACCTAGTGTTAGTTGACACCTTTTGAGAAGTTCTCTACCCTTATGATCTGGTGGACTGGACGGAGAACTCTTTAGACATACGTCCAGTCCTTCGTTGTCAATCTCGACCTGTACTTTGTTGTCTGAACAAGGTTTATCCTTTTCCTCATGTGGTTCCGACATATAACAGTGGGATGAATGAATTGAAGATACGTCTCATGTAGTACTCTTTACGACCCGACCTATTTCGTGTTCGACCTTAGTTCTAACGACCCTCCTTATACGTCTACTGTGATGGAAATACCATTTTTCACTTTTTCTTGATTTTTCGGAGAACTACTTTCACTTTCTTCTCTCACCTTTTACAACTGAATTTCAAGTTGTAAGTCTTTTGCTTCTAGTACCGTAGAACGGGGTAGTGAAATACCGTTTATCTAACCCTTTGTCACCTTTGTCACCGACTGAAATAAAGCCCCCCGAGGTTTTAGTGACGTCTAGTACTGACGTCGGTACTTTAATTTTCTGAGAACGAGGAACTTTCTTTTCAATACTGGTTGGATCTGTTGTATAAGTTTTCGTCTCTGTAATGAAACGGCTGATTCCAGACAGATCAGTTCCGATACCAAAAAGATCATCAGTACATACCTATACTCTCAACCTGGTATTTCTTTCGACTCGCGGCTTCTTAACTACAAAAACTTGACACCACAACCTGTTCTGAGGACTCTCAAGGAACCTGACGTTCCTCTAGGTTGGTCAGGTAGGATTTCCTCTAGTCAGGACTCACAAGGAACCCTCCTATTACAACTTCCACTTTGAGGTTATGAAACCAGTGGACTACGTTTCTTGACTGAGTAACCTTTTCTGGGACTACGACCCTTTCTAACTTCCCGTCCTCTATTCCCCTACTGTCTCTTACTCTACCAACCTACCGTAGTGGCTGAGTTACCTGTACTCGAACTCATTTGAGGCCCTCAACTACAACCTGTCCTTCCCGACTACACGACGTCAGGTACCCCAACGTTTATCAGCCTGTGTTGACTCGCTGACTTGACTTGACTACTTGTAGTTAATTGATCATATGCACGATCAACGGATCATCGTAAAAGTTACACCAAAAATAATAAGAACTGTTTCTTGAAATTGAGTGGAGTATATTCTATTATACTCTCTTATATTTAAAAGATCTATCATTTTAAAGTAGGGACTTCGGTCAGAAAACTACTCGACAAAAGTTCAGAGATTCTTACGGTTGTTAAGGAAAAACAAAGAACCCTTTGAGTCATTTATGACTACTTGCTCAATTACTTTTTTACTTACCTATTTATTTCTCTTTTGATGTCTGAATGTACAATATACTTTTCTAAAAGAGAGTCATATACGTACTTTATGCAAAAAGGTAGGATTTAAAACAGTATCACCGTAGTTTTTTTGTCTTGTGAAAACTAAAATGTCCCAACGAAAAAACAAGGTTTCATTATTCCCCTACTGTCTCCTACTCTACCAACCTACTACAGTGACTGGGTTACTTGTACTCAAACTTGTTTCAGGCCCTCTACCACTTCCTGTCCCTTCGGACCACACGACGTCAGGTACCCCAGTGTCTCAACCTGTGCTGGCTCGCTGACTTGTCGTTGTTTATTAAAGAAATATCGACAAAAAGGAAGAAGTGAGATTCCGGAGCCATGTCCAGATATTTGTTCACTTTAATGGATATGTAATCGTTTACAACACAGGAACTTACTAAGATTCAACTCTTAGAACCATTACTTTAGAACACGTATCCTCCCATAAATCGAATTGTTGACACCGTAAGATAATGTATAAACCCAAATAAAACAAGGGAATTCAGAGGAAAAGAGGATTTTATTATAAAGATCGACTGAAATACTAAGAATTAATATTAAGAAACATTCGTTCCGTTTAGTTACTACTCGATTGTTATTTTTTTCACAAGTAAAATTCGTTTCTTTACTGACATTAACGATTTTACACAGGGATCAAATAATCCCAGTAACTGTTGTCCTGTCTGGTTCTACTATGTTAAATATGTGTACACACGGACGTAATCTTAGTACTGTTTGTAATTAAACACATTCATCACCTATAGGACTTTAGTTTTGATATAATTTATAGGTTTACACCGGTTTATACACGTCTAACCCCGATACTGTATATAAAAATACTCAGACCTCTAGATTAAATACTTGTAACAATGTTCCAAAAATTACCTCACTTTTACTTCAGTCTAATTTGAAGAAGGACTTCTATAATTTCAACGTTTGTGTTGTGTATCTGATTATTTACAATAGAAAATTCATTAATTACAGGGTATTTTCGGGAAAATTAAGTTTAGTTTAACATTAACCCTTACAAAACCTGTGACTTCTTTTAATATCATTGAGTCTTATATCTTGTGTGTAAACTAAGTTATAGGTTTAAAATTCGTCAATCAAAGACTATTTCGTGACATAGGTAACGACTTCTTATGTTCTCAAAACTTATTCCATTTCAGACCACGTCGGTACTTTAATTTTCTGCGAATGAGGAACCTTCCTTTCAATACTGGCTGGATCTATCGTATAAGTTTTCGTCTCTATAATGAAACGGTTGTTTCCAGGTAGATCAGTTCCGATACCAAAAAGGTCATCAGTACATACCTACACTCTCAACCGGATATTTCTTTCGACTCACGATTTCTTAACTACGAAAACTTGACACCATAACCTCTTCTGAGAACTCTCAGGGAACCTGACGTTCCTCTAGGTTGGTCAGGTAAGATTTCCTCTAGTCGGGACCCTAAAGAAACCTTCCTTACTACGATTTCGACTTTGAGGTTAAGAAACCGGTGGAGTACTCTTGTCAACTGAGTAACCTTTTCTGAGACTACGACCCTCCCTAACCCCCGTCCTCCTCTTCCCCTGTTGTCTCCTACTCTACCGACCTACCGTAGTGGCTGAACTACCTGTACTCAAACACACTTGAGCCTCAACCACTACCTGTCCCTCCGGACCGTACGACGTTAAGTACCCCAACGTTTCTCAGTCTGTACTGACTCTCTGACTTGACTTACAGAAATTTTAGGTCCCTAAGTGTTTTATTATTCCACAAAACACTTTATATGGTAGTAAAATACATTGTGTTTCTTCATCTTTTTTGTTTTGACGGTTCGTTAAAATTCTACAGTAATGTAACCGAAATTCTACGAATGAACAAAGTCTCTACAATTCACATTTTTCAATAAATAGGATCTTAACCACTTTATAATATAAACTCTTGAGATTACATTCGATTCGTCATTATTCTCGACATCTTTTCCACGTTGTATGAGACTCTTGTTTCTCCCTTTATAATTAAAACTGGTCTAGTCTTTTCCGAATATTTCTTCTTTGTCAACATACTCAGGAACTCTCTCCTGATCTCAAATCTGTACACGTCTTACCAACCTATTCTGTCGTAAGAGTTTTCTCGTGTGTCGACGAATTTCTAAACCTCTTGGTGTCCTTAGGGTATTTTCATCCGGTGGACCCTTTATTACTCTTCGTTCATTTTGTACACTTTTTAATCTTTAAAACTGACCCCATAACTCTCTGTTATCTACACGACCCGGTATACTTTGTAAAGTTTCCTAAACCGATATTTGGGTAATAGACTGAGAGGACTTGAAGAGTCGTGTGGTTTAACAATTATCAAGCTTTTTAACCAGTATCATTCTGATTTCTACTTTTAAAGAAACCTCCCCGAGCATAACCCCCTGAAGAGGAGGTACATCCTTTAAATAACTCTCCGGAAATTACCCTGGTGAGTCTGTCGAAGTTAACACACGGGATATCAACTCCTATACCACCGGATCAAGATCTGAGACGGGCTACCAGATACATTGGTTCACTTCTTAACACAGACCCTATTCGGTCAGTCTACGAATAGGTGAACTTTCTGGTCTGTACCTTTAAATCTACCCCAGTAATAAAATTTTACATAGGACGGGTCTTCCACCGGAATGTTTCATCTGAGATCGACACGCTTTGACATCTTCTCGGGACCCTCGACTTTCCTATAACCCCATCAATCGACTTCCTCTCGGGGACGAATGTACTCCTTTAAATGTGAGTTTCCTTCTCCGTCGAAATGTGTGGATAGTCCTGGTCCCTCGTAGTCGGTAAACTAGAATCAGTCCAGTCGTGAAGGAAGGGAAATGGAGGCATAGGATGAGGTCCAGACTGGAATCGCACCGGTCTTTGTCGTCAACTGACTACTTCCTCCTCCACTTACTGTGTTTTCCTACTAAAGAAGAGGGAAAAGAGGACCTTCGCCATCAAATAGGGTCCTGGGTCGAATCCCCTTTCACTTTCACTTCAGCGAGTCAATACAGGTTGAGAAACGCTGGGCACCTGACATCGGGTGGTTCGAGGAGGCAGGTATCCTAAGAGGTCCGTTCTTATGACCTCACCCAACGGTAAAGGAAGAGGTTCGAATCCCCTTCCTTTCTTTAAATTGAATTTATAATTTAATTCTCAAAACTAACCATATAAGTTGACCGTCTAAATCAGTGGTCTAAGACTAATATAAATATTGAATTTCTCTCATTTCCTTTCTTATCTAAGTTCTCCCCTCCTTTTTGTCCGGGACTCTAACAGACACAAACATAAACCCCGTCCTCTTCCTTATGAGTATAACTAGTCGAAATTTCTCTACCACTTTCTTTTTTTCGTTCTAATGTCAGGTAATTAAAACTATAAGTTGTCCGTCTAATGTCTTCAGTCCAATGTCTCCTCAAACCTGGTTTACCGTATTCCTAATCGATTTAACTTCTTTCATCCCTTTTGGTGAATTGGTAAGTCCATACTGGATTTAGTTTAGGGAATACTAATATGTTACCTTCACTTTTTATCTAAATTTCCGGATCTAGACTATCTCACGGACTACTTGAGACCTGTCTCTAAGCACTGTAACACGTCCTCTGTCCCTAGTTCTGGTAGGGGTACCTTTTCTTTACGTTTTTTCGTTTTACCGAGAGACCCCTCCGGAATGTTTATCAACACTTCTCTTCTCTCCACTTTTCGTTTCCTCTTTTCCCTTCTATGTCAGAAGATTTACGTCTCAAGGTTTCTTATCGTTCTTCTCTATTCTTTCGTAAGAAGTCACTAGTTACGTTTCTTTATCTCCCTTTCTTGTCTTACCCTTTCTGACCTCTAGAGAAGTTCTTTTAATCTCTATGGTTCCCTTGTTAAGTACGTTTCTACCCGAGCTATTTCCTGTCTTTACCATACCTGGATTGTCTTCGTCTTCTATAATTCTTCTCCACCGTTCTTATGTGCCTTCTTGACATGTTTTTTATATAAGTACTGGGTCTATCAATACTACTACACTAGCGATTAGATCTTGGTCTGTAGAACCTTACACTTCAGTTCACCCGGAATCTTTCGTAGTGATGTTTGTTTCGATCGCCTCCACTACCTTAAGGTCAACTCGACAAAGTTTAGGACTTTCTACTACGACACTTTCACGACGTGAGTTTTACGGTCGTTTAAACCTTTTGAGTCGTCACCGGTGTCCTGACCTTTTCCAGTCAAAAGTAGGGTTAGGGTTTCTTTCGGTTACGGTTTCTTACGAGTTTTAAGAGGTTCGGTCCGAAGTCGTTATGTACTTGGCACTTGAGGAACTGCAAGTTCCACCAAAATCTTTTCCGTCTCCTTGGTCTCTAGTTTAACGGTTGTAGACGACCTAGTACCTTTTTCGTTCTCTCAAGGTCTTTTTGTAGATAAAGACGAAATAACTGATATGGTTTCGGAAACTGACACACCTAGTGTTATTTGACACCTTTTAAGACTTTCTCTACCCTTATGGTCTGGTGGACTGGACGGAGAACTCTTTAGACATACGTCCAGTCCTTCGTTATCATTCTCGACCTGTACCTTGTTGTCTGACCAAGGTTTATCCTTTTCCTCACGCAGTTCCGACATATAACAGTGGGACGAAAAAATTGAATGTAGGTCTCATGTAGTACTCTTTACGACCTGACCTTCTTTGTGTTCGACCTTAGTTCTAACGGTCCTCTTTATGGTTATTGGAGTCTGTACGTCTACTATGGTGGGAATACCGTCTTTCACTTTCTCCTCGATTTTTCGGAGGACTACTTTCACTTTCACCTCTTACTTTTTCAACCGGATTTCGAGTTGTAAGCCTTTTGCTTCTAGTACCGTAGGCCAGGGGTAGTGAGAAACCCTTTATCTACCCCTTTGTCACCTTTGCCACAGTCTGAAATAAAAACCCCCCGAGGTCTTAGTGACGTCTACCACTGACGTCGGTACTTTAATTTTCTGTGAATGAGGAACCTTCTTTTCAATACTGGTTGGATCTATCGTATAAATTTTCGTCTGTAACGAAACGGCTGATTCCAGCCAGATCAGTTCCGATATCAAAAAGGACACCAGTACATACCTACACTCTCAACCTGACACTTCTTCCGACTCGCTACTTCTTAACTACGAAAACTTGACACCACAACCTCTTCTGAGAACTCTCAGGGAACCTGACGTTCCTCTAGGTTGGTCAGGTAAGACTTCCTCTAGTCGGGACCCACAAGAAACCTTCCTTACTACGATTTCGACTTTGAGGTCATGAAACCGGTTGAGTACGCTTCTCAACTGAGTAACCTTTTCTGAGACTACGACCCTCCCTAACCCCCGTCCTCCTCTTCCCCTGCTGTCTCCTATTCTACCGACCTACCGTAGTACCTGAGCTACCTGCACTCAGACTCACTTGAGGTTCTCTACCACTACTTGTCCCTCCGGACCGCACGACACTAAGTACCCCAGCGTTTCTCAGCCTGTGCTGACTCGCTGACTTGACTTGACTTGACTTGACTTGATCTGGTTCTTAAGACTTAAAATAAGAGATTTGTCTACCTCTATGTAGTCTTCCAAAACTCGTCCCCGACTGACTAAGCTAGTGTAGACAAACAATATCAAGGCAAGAAACGTCATTTTATATATATGAAGGAATGTAACATACAAATGTCTCCCGACACAATAAAATAACCAGGACATATTGAAAATCAGGACTTTCACTTGTAAAGTGAGAAAACTACTCCAACTAGAATTTGGATTCATTTAGTATATTCGGTAGTACCATTAACCCAATAGTAATGTTTTCAGTCTACTTTTCTGGTTTATAATATTTATTTTCAACGTCATTGACTTGTTGTATGTCTTGTCTTTTTGTTTTAAAGTAGATTTGTTTTACCTACTATATTACCAATTACTACTCGTACCATTACGACACATTACTTTGGACACTTAAGCATCTCAACACGTTGATATGAACCACCCAACCGAGTAGATCCGACCCGGGTCGACCACATTGACTCGAGACGAAGTACACAAAGAGTAGAAGGAGTCCCCGACCGTCCGATAGGGTCTACATAATAGAGTGTCGATACCATCTCTACGTTCTTGTGTCCATCTTTGTGTTTTTCTCGAAAATATTGGAATTCAGTACTATACGGACGCTTATGAGGTCTCCCGTCTCTTTCGGTACGTCGGGTTTGATTCAATTAGTCACTCCTTTATAGAGTTTAAAAGTCACATTCATTGACGTCTCAGTGAATTAAACCGGTACCCGATAGGTCTGCAAATCGGTCTATAATACGACCACACAGATACACCCACAAAGACCTACTGTAATTATAAAGAAAAAACAAATAAAGAAATAAGTAAACCGACACAACCTAGAATCAACGTCGTACACCGTAGAAACAACACAGTACATCCTAAAAAGTAACGTCTCGTACCGAAGAGATCAACACCACACGTTCAAGTCATCAACGTCGTATTTCCGGGTCAACGGGGTTCCGTAAACCCTAGGATCAGGTGGTCAGTCCCTAACTTGGGTACAGACGACATAGCGGTCCGTCTAAGAATTGGTGACCTGGTACTCCCTTCAGGGTTGTGATTATAAACTTGACCCGAGAATGTGTATTGTTTCCTCAACTTATCTCTCTTCCCACTTCTTAAATCCCGTAATTTCACTAGATGGGTCCACTTTTTTGTTTATTTCTATCTCTTACAAGTTTTATATTATGTGTCTGAGTGTGTACGCCCGTGTATGTGCATACAATAGTCAATGGAACATAATAGTTATTATGGTCGTTATCATAAAGATATATGACAATCTGTCCTACCCCCTCTTCCTTAGTCGTTGGGTGAGGTCATGAGAACGGACCTTTTAGGGTACCTGCCCCCTCGGACCATCCAATGTCAGGTACCCCAACGTTTTTCAACCTGTGATGACTCACTGAAATGAAAGTGAAAAGTGAAAGTACGTAATCTCTTCCTTTACCGTTGGGTGAGGTCATAAGAACGGACCTCTTAGGGTCCCTGTCTCCTCGAATCACCCGACGGTAGATACCCCAGTGTGTCTCAGTCTGTGCTGACTTCCCTGAATCGTCGTCGTCGTCGTCGTCTGTCCTACCCTTCGAACTCGGGAAGAAACACTTTTCGGTTTACTTTTAACTCTTCCTTTGGAAGACAAGAAATTGTCATCGGTTTAATTCCTTTCAAGTCCGTCCATTCTCACCTCTGTTTCCTATAAAAACAAAAAGAAAAAAAAAGGCGATATAAGTACAGAGTCAAGTGAAGTCAAGGCAGCGAGTCAGCACAGGCTGATAAACACTAGGGTACTTAACGTCGTGCGGTCCGGAGGGACAGGTAGTGGTTGAGGGCCTCAAGTTAGTCTGAGTTCAGGTAGCTCTGGCACTACGGTAGATCGGTAGAGTAGGAACCAGCAGGGGAAGAGGAGGACGGGGGGTTAGGGAGGGTCGTAGTCTCAGAAAAGGTTATTCAGTCGAGAAGCGTTCTCCACCGGTTTCATGACCTCAAAGTTGAAATCGTAGTAAGGAAGGTTTCTTGTGGGTCCCGACTAGAAGTCTTATTTGACCAACCTAGAGGAACGTCAGGTTCCCTGAGAGTTCTCAGAAGAGGTTGTGGTGTGAAGTTTTCGTAGTTAAGAAGCCGTGAGTCGGAAGAAGTGTCAGGTTGAGAGTGTAGGTATGTGCTGGTGTCCTTTTTGGTATCGGAACTGATCTGCCTGGAATCAGCCGTTTCATTACAGAGACGAAAACTTATACGATAGATCCAACCAGTATTTAAAAGAAGGTCCCTCATTCGCAGAAAATTAAAGTACCGACGTTAGTGGTAGACGTCACTAAAAACCTCGGGGTTTTATATTTCAGACTGTGGCAAAGGTGACAAAGGGGTAGATAAAGGGTACTTCACTACCCTGGTCTATGGTACTAGAAGCAAAAGACTTACAACTCGAAATCCGGTTGAAAAAGTGAGAAGTGAAAGTGAAAGTAGTTCTCCGAATAACCGAGGAGAAGTGAAAGACGGTATTCCCACCATAGTAGACGTACAGACTCCAATAACTATAAAGAGGGTCCTTAGAACTAAGGTCGAACACAAAGAAGGTCAGGTCGTAAAGAGTATTCCATGAGACGTATGTTCAATTTATTCGTCCCACTGTTATATGTCGGAACTGCGTGAGGAAAAGGATAAACCTTGGTCAGATAACAAGGTACATGTCAAGATTGACAACGAAGGACTGGACGTATGTCTAAAGAGTTCTCCGTCCAGTCCACCAGACCATAACGGTAGAGAAAGTCTTAAAAGGTGTCAAATAACACAAGGTGTATCAGGTTCCGAAACCGTATCAGTTATTTCGTCTTTATCTACAAAAAGACCTTGAGAGAACGAAAAAGGTACTAGGTCGTCTACAACCGTTAAACTAGAGACCAAGGAGACGGAAAAGATTTTGGTCGAACTTGTAGTCCTTCGAGTGTCAAGTACATAACGACTTCGGACCGAACCTCTTAAAACTCGTAATGAAATGATCGCACACTCTACTCACGTTAACACACCATCAAACTCGTAAGAAACCGTAACGGAAAGAAACCCTAACCCTACTTTTGACTGGAAAAGGTCAGGACACCGGTGACGACTCAAAAGGTTTAAACGACCGTAAAACTCACGTCGTGAAAGTGTCGTAGTAGAAAGTCTTAAACTTTATCGAAGTGACCTTAAGGTAGTGAAGTACAGATCGAGAGTGGTTTGGGAGGAGATTCTATAATCCAGAATAACTAACTTAGACGTCGGATATTAAAGACAAGTTTGTACCTAGTCACCGGGGACTTTATTATGGTTCTGGGAAACTGAGAATCAAGGTGGACGGTGATTTTCCAGTAGAATGGATGATTTCTCATAGAGAGAAGGTGCCAAAGGATAAACTCATTTAGTGTGATGGTAAGAGGTTCTACAGGATCGGGTTTGGACTTTTAATGGAAGTTGTGGAGGTAAAAGAATAGAATGGTGTCAGATAATTAGTGTTCGTTCAGTCGTGGAGGAAGATTTGTAGAGAAGGTAGGTAAGTGAGGAGAGGTGGTGTGACGTGGGGGTGGTAGAAAGGTTTGAGTCGGGGACGCAGGAAGGTTATGTAAGAGGATTGGTTTCAGTCTTAATCTAAAACATTATCGTTTTGATTAATACAGTGAGGGAACTAAACTGGAAAGTCACCAGTAGGTCATGAAAAGTCTAACTTTTTTTTTTGTTTTTGTTATTAATTACTTTGGTCCGGAGGTTTTGACGAGTAGGACCGGGGACGGGGAGAGAGGATTACGACTAGAAGAGAGTCAACGAGGTCGGAGACAGTCCAAAGAGAGGAGTCCGCACACGAAAGGAAGGAACCGTACTATGTGAGGGAAGACGGGGAGGATTGACCGTTTTTGTATGAATAAGTAGGAAGTCTTATAATAGATAGGATCTGACGAGACCGACAACATTCGCAAGACTGTTTTGCACCAAGCGACCTCTCTCCTTACCGTTTGGTGAAGTCGTAAGAACGGAACTCTTGGGGTACTTGTAATACTTTTCCGTTTTTCTAGAATGTGACTTTCTACTCGAGGGGTCCAACCGTCCACCGGTTATACGATGACCTCATCTCACCTCTTTATCGAGGTCTTCCCTACTTCTCCAACTCGACTTCGTTTTTGTTGTGGGTCAACACCTACACAGACCACCACTTTCATTTCAGACTACGACATTTTTTGTCAAGACGTATCCTTGGACCTCACAATCCAAGTACTCAGTTCCATTTAATCTTCACCAGTTTATCTTCTACCGTTCTCACTTGTAGCTGTAAAATCCTTAGTCACTTGATTTTACATGACCTTACCCACTTAAACTAAGTCTACTGGTAATATAGATGATGATACCTCTTCCGTTACCGTAGGGTGAGGTCACGAGAACGGACCTCTTAGGACACCTACCTCCTCGGACCTTCCGACGTCAGGTACCCCAGTGACTCCCACCTGTGTTGACTCGCTGAAGTGAGAGTGAAAAGTGAAAGTACGTAACCTCTTCCTTTACCGTTGGGTGAGGTCACAAGAACGGACCTCTTAGGGTCCCTGTCTCCTCGGACTACCCGACGGCAGGTACCCCAGCGTGTCTCAGCGTGTACTGACTTCACTGAATCGTCGTCGTTACCCGTTCTTAGGGAATCTTCTTTACCTCATCGGAAGTATCAGTTGTTTTCTTAGGTTTTACATCAGTTTTGGGATGTTCGACCCGAATAAAAAGGTGTCGAGACCTCCGACCTTCTAGTTCCTAAGGAGAGACTACTCTGGAGGCAGGAACTGAGCGTCTGTCGACAGAAGGGTGACACAGGAGTCTGTCGGAAAAGAGACTCTTCCATATGAAGAAAGACCAGAAAGAGAAGAATATTCCTGTGGTCAGGGTAACCTAGTCCCGGGGTGGGAATAGTGGAGTAAAATGGAATTATCGGAGGAATTTCTAAGACAGAGGTTCATATCAGTGAGACTCACAATATTGAAGTTGTGTACTTAAATTCCCTATGTTAAGTCAGACAGTCAAGTCAAGTCAAGTCAGTGAGTCAGTACAGTCGGAGAAACACTGGGGTACTTAACGTCATACGGTCCGGAGGGTCTCAAGTGGGTTTGAGTGCAGGAAGTTCAGCCACTACGGTAGGTCGGTAGAGTAGGAGACAGTAGGGGAAAAGGAGGACGGGGGTTAGAGACGGTCGTAGTCTCAGAAAAGGTTACTCAGTTGAGAAGTGTACTCCACCGGTTTCATGATCTCAAAGTCGAAATCGTAGTAAGGAAGGTTTCTTGTGGGTCCTGACTAGAAGTCTTACCTCACCAACCTAGAGGAACGTCAGGTTCATTGTGACAGGTTTATGAAGAAGGAGGTTATGAGTATCCAATTAGTCTTGAGAGTATATATACAAGTTTTAATCTTTATCAAGATTTCAATAAAACAATTAGTATCAGAGGGATCTTCTTATATTCGAAGTACTCGAATATAACACATAGAAGAAACGGTTAAACAGCGGTTATGGGTTGTCTTATGGAACATGTATGATTCACAATCAGTGAGTCAGTATAGACTGAGAAACGTTGTGGTACCTGACATCAGGTCGTTTGAGGAGACGGGTATCTTAAGAGGTCCGCTCCTACGACCTCACTGATCGGTAAGGGAAGAGGTCCCCTAGAAGAACTGGGTCCTAAACTTGGACCCAGAGGGTATAATGTCCGTCTAAGAATGATAGACTTGGTGGTCATTCTTGAGTTATTTACAAATTATTTGTTCACCTAAGTACGACGGTACAAAACAATTTTACACTCGTGACGGGCATAATTGGTCTCTAGTAGAGTCAGGAACCTATAAAAAAGACCTGGTCAATCCACGACAGTTTATCACCCAAAACATAAGACAAATCCGGAGGAATCGAGGATAGAACCCGAAGGGACCCCGAATCTTCATTTCTTAGGTAGACGGTTTCGTCCTCTGTACCCAAGGTAGGGACACAGTCTTCTAGGGGACCTCTTCCTTTACCGTTGGGTGAGGTCAAAAGAACGGACCTCTTAGGGTACCTGTCTCCTCGGACCGTTCGATGTCAGGTACCCCAGGGTTTCTCAACCTGTTTTGAATCGTTAGTTCGTCTTTGTTGTTTCGGGGACAGAATGTTGTTGAGAAAGGGTGTGTGGGGGTGTGGGGGCTGAAAACGTGTTGTAAAGTCACTTCCTTTCCCTCTTTTTGTACAAAGAGATTTTTTTTTTNGGGTGAGGTCAAAAGAACGGACCTCTTAGGGTACCTGTCTCCTCGGACCGTTCGATGTCAGGTACCCCAGGGTTTCTCAACCTGTTTTGAATCGTTAGTTCGTCTTTGTTGTTTCGGGGACAGAATGTTGTTGAGAAAGGGTGTGTGGGGGTGTGGGGGCTGAAAACGTGTTGTAAAGTTACTTCCTTTCCCTCTTTTTGTACAAAGAGATTTTTTTTTTTTTTTCCAGTGTATCCTCTCAACGACCTACGTCAACAGGTTCCGACGGTCGACAGAAGGTCCTAAGAAGGGGAGGGGTGTTAGGAAACGTAGGTCTCCCAATCAATATGACAACTTATAGAGAATTTTGGTACATTGGTAGAAGACCCCACCAAAGGATAAAGAGTAGTGAAAAAAGGATGTAAAGACCCCAATAGGATTGATCTAACTAGATAAAGAGAGATTTTATGGTCAGACAAGAGGGTACAAAGTTTGTAACGACAAGTCTATTTTGATTAATTGTGTTGTTCCGGATTTAGGACGTTTAGGGATTTTACGACGGGATACAGATTAATCGTCAGAATAGAGCACAAGACGTAACGAGAACCCTACTTCAGGTGTGAGAAATACTGTCAAGTACTTCAGAAAAAATTTTAGACTCGACAATTTTTAAACAAGTCGGAGAAGAAAGTGGTCGGACTTGCTGAAGGGAAGGGACTCGAGGAGAACGAACAAGAGTAGACACCGTAAGTACTACGACACCGGACAAAGACCTCAGGAAAGAGTCAATAAGTAGATAGATAAAGACGGTAAGAAAGTACAGAGAGGTATTTACCATGAAGGTGTTAGGGGTTTAAATCCAGACCTCAGACATGTCAAGTGAAGTCAAGTCAACGAGTCAGTACAGACTGAGAAACGTTGGGGTATTTAACGTCGTACGGTCCGGAGGGACAGGTAGTGGTTGAGGGCCTCAAATGAGTTTGAGTACAGGTAACTCAGCCACTACGGTAGGTCGGTAGAGTAGGAGACAGCAGGGGAAGAGGAGGACACAGATTAGGGAGGGTCGTAGTCTCAGAAAAGGTTACTCAGTTGAGAAGTGTACTCCACCGGTTTCCTAACCTCAAAGTCGAAATCGTAGTAAGGAAGGTTTCTTTAGGGTCCCGACTAGAGGAAATCTTACCTGACCAACCTAGAGGAACGTCAGGTTGCCTGAGAGTTCTCAGAAGAGGTTGTGGTGTCAAGTTTTCGTAGTTAAGAAATCGTGAGTCAGAAGAAGTGTCAGGTTGAGAGTATAGGTATGTATTGGTGTCCTTTTTGGTATCGGAACTGATCTGCCTGGAATCACCCGTTTCATTACAGAGACGAAAACTTATACGATAGATCCAACCAATATTGAAAGGAAGGTTCCTCATTCGTAGAAAATTAAAGTACCGACGTCAGTGGTAGACGTCACTAAAACCTCGGGTCTTTTTATTTCAGACTGTAAGAAAGGTGATAAAGGGGTAGATAAAGGGTACTTCACTACCCTGGTCTACGGTACTAGAATCAAAAGACTTACAACGTAAAATTCGGTTGAAAAAGGTAGAGAAGAAAGTGAAAGTAGTTCTCCGTAAAATCAAGGAGAAGTGAAAGACAGCATTCCCACCACAGTAGACGTATAGACTCCAATAACCATAAAGAGGGCCGTTAGAACTAAGTCGAACACAAAGAAAGTCGGGTCGTAAAGAGTACTACATGAGACCTACATTCAATTTATTCGTCCCCCTGTTATATGTCGGAACTACATAAGGAAAAGGATAAACCTTGGTCACACAACAAGGTACAGGTCAAGATTGACAACGAAGGACTGAACGTATATCTAAAGAGTTCTGCGTCCAGTCCACCAGACCATAAGGGTAGAGAAGGAGTCACTAGTTACATTTCTTTATCTCCTTTTGTTGTCTTACCCTTTCTGATCTCTAGAGAAGTTCTTTTAATCTCTATGGTTCCCTTGTAAAGTACGTTTCTACCCGAGCTATTTCCTGTCTTTACCATAGGATTGTCTTCGTCTTCTATAATTCTTCTCCACCGTTCTTATGTGTCTTCTTGACATGTTTTTTCTAGAAGCACTGGTTCTATTAGTGCTACCATACTAGTGAGTGGATCTCGGTCTGTAGGACCTTACACTTCAGTTTACCCGGAATCTTTCGTAGTGAAACTTGTTTCGATCACCTCCACTACCTTAAGGTCAACTCGACAAAGTTTAGGACTCTCTACAACGACACTTTCACGACGTGAGTGATACGGTCGTTTAAACCTTTTGAGTCGTCACCGGTATTCTGACCTTTTCCAGTCCAAAGTAAAGTTAGGGTTTCTTTCCGTTACGGTTTCTTACGAGTTTGATGACGTGTTAACGTGAGTAGAGTGTGCGATCATTTCATTACGAGTTTTAAGAGGTTCGGTCCGAAGTCGTTATGCACTTGGACTTGAAGGTCTACAAGTCCGACCAAAATCCTTTCCGTCTCCTTGGTCTCTAGTTGAACGGTTGTAGGTGACCTAGTACCTTTTTCGTTCTCTCAAGGTCTTTTTGTAGATAAAGACGAAATAACAGATACGGTTTCGGAAACTGATACACCTAGTGTTATTTGACACCTTTTAAGACTTTCTCTACCTTTATGGTCTGGTGAACCTCAGGTAATGAGATAGGAAAAAGTAGAATCGTAAGTAGTATTTTATAGTATTAAAAGATAACTGTTCCGATGAATGATAAGAAGTGAGTTAGATTAAATTAAAAAACGAACCCTCCCAAAAAAAAAAAAAAAAAAAATGATTTTATTACACACGTATCGAGGACTTCGGGTACCGTTGTCTTCTTTCGGTCTGAGGTTTTCACTGATCTTTAACTTCTACCTTTTGGTAACTTTTGGTTCGAGTGGTAGAGAATCTAAGGTACAGGGGAGACACAGGGACGAGAAAGGAAACACAGACATAATAATAGAAGGATTTCTAGTCGATGAGGTTGAAGTAGTGATTCGACATTAAGAACTGAAAGGTACAGAAGTCAAAATTAAAGTGTCTCTTTGTCTGGTCCTCTTTTAAACCTAACCGAGTCGTACGTAGTGACTAGAGATTGGTCCCTCCGTTTAAGTATATCATACTTGAAGACAACCCCTAAAGTCTAAACCCCCAACTTGTCGTTTAGATTCTTTTCAGTCGGAATGACAACTGGATTTGACGGAAAAACACTTAATCTTTTTAGAAAGATAGGGAGTGATTCGACATGACAATTTACGATTCTTTCAATAATATTTTCCAAATAGACATTATTTATACACATATTATTGATGTTTACAATTTTTAAGAGGGACCTAAATGTTTGTGTTTACGTCTCTATATAGATCTTTGGGACTAACTCCAATATTACTTTATTCGTCTGTGAAGTTTATCGAAAGACATCAGTTATAATTTTTGACTTCGATAATAACTGTTATCATGCAGATAAAACGTTTAACTACATCAGTTTATAACGTGTTTTATTTCAATTTAAATAATATATACTAACATTTCTTTTTTTTTTCAGAACAAATGGGCTTTATATATAACAATTTTCCTCAAGTACCTCCAATAAAAATTTTACGGACAATATGTATTAACAATTTAACGAACACACACACGATTCAACGAATGTGTGACTGAGAAGACGTTACGGTGACCCGAGGAGACAGGTACCCTAAGAGGTCCGTTGTTAAGACCTCACCCAAAGAGACGTGAGGAGGTCCCCTAGAAGGGTTGGGTCCTTTACTTTGACGTAGAGAATGCAGAGAACGTAACCGTCCGTCCAAGAAATGGTCAACACCGTGGACCCTTCGGGTTAATAATTTAATTTTCTATTAAAAAAATAATTAAAAACTAAGTTTAACAGTTAGTGATCTTCCGTACGACTAACCTTAATCTTTGGACAATATAGACGTAAAACACCCCAGTCTCTGATAGAGGTTTAGTGAATCACTGATTTACAGTATAGATTGGAGAAGGTATAACAGTGGAAGAAAGAAGTTTCGAGATTTAATACTTTGAAGGAAAGTTATCAGCGTAAACAAATACTGGGGGTGCAAGGAACAAAACCAAATTATACTTCTATTGATCGAGACAAAAGAAACAAACAGATCGTCTGTTACCCCATTCCTCGTCTGTACTCAATCACATACCTTTCCTATTACCTCAACTCTTTGGTTCCAAGAATTATCGACCACCTTTTTGTACACGATCATTTAAGTTTTACAAAACCTTTCTTACAACTCATTACCCATTTACTCTACTAATGGTTTCCGAAGAAAACAGAAGACATTTGTACTAAGTAAATTAATGTGTAAGAAGTTTCTTTTATCATCGTTCGTGTTACGACATTGTTGTGAGTTCATGTTTTATTTCTCTAGGATTACGACTACACTACCTCTTTCACTACCGTGGGGTGAGGTCACGAGAACGGACCTTTTAGGGTACCTGCCTTTTCGGACCATCCGATGTCAGGTGCCCCAGCGCTTCTCAGCCTATGCTGACTCGCTGGAGTGAAAGTGAAAAGTGAAAGTACGTAACCTCTTCCTTTACCGTTGGGGGAGGTCACAAGAACGGACCTCTTAAGGTCCCTGCCGCCTCGGACCACCCGACAGCAGATACCCCAGCGTGTCTCAACCTGTGCTGACTTCGCTGAATCGTCGTCGTTGTTACGACTACACTTCCTTGTCACGTACTTTTGTTCTTTTCTCATTGACTAGTTCACTTGAATGTCAATTTTTACGTTCATTAGTCTGATCCGACCAAGTCCTCGACTACTTAAGAAGAGACTCAAACGAGTAAAAGACATGTCGTCAGTGTAATATGTGGCTTTCAACTACAAAGATTACGTTTCTGTATAAACTGTCAGAAGTATTGTCCGAGGAATTTACCTAAAGTGACTATTTTGTACCCCTCGACTTTTACAGGAGTTCGTCAAACGACCGATTCGGAGGACGTCAGACTCTCACTCTCCCAATTCGCAACACTAGTATTTGGTATGTTATTAACGAGAGTCGGGATAATCGTCTTACAGAGCGTATCTCACAGTAGGACGGTAAGGGGTACCCAGGACAAGTGATTGGGGAACGTAAAACTGTCAATAATAGTAGGTTCGTGTTTTGTAGTAGTGACGTTACGTCTCGATCGGCCCATCATTACATAGTTGTAGTTGAACCAAAGACTCTTATTAATAATTTTACAACTAAAATTAACCTAGTACCCTTTCCTTTTGGTCAAAAAATGTAAATCAAAATTTACTACGATTGTTGTTTTAATTAAAGTCAACTCTAGTCTTCTTTGTTTTGATGTACATAGGGAAAGACCCCCATTTCAAATAGTGTACATGTTCTTTATTCCTCAGGAACCTGTACGAAGAACATGTAATTGAAACTTTTATAACAGGTACATAGATCGAGAGAAATCCTAAAACACTGTACTTCGAGGGTATGATGTTTCAAGACTCCTTTGACTAAAAAGTCGTTTTACTTTACAAAGAAGGAAGGATTGAGACGATACTAGGGACGTAATGTTTTAAGAGGGTAAGTAGTTGTAACGAGTAAAGAGGAAATAAGGATTTATCAAGAGTTAAACACCTGAACTTAGATAATCGAACAAAAAGATGAGGAAGTAAAATAGTGTGTCTCATTGACAGATTTGTTTCTCGAAGGACAAATCACTTCAACTTAGGAGTAAGGAACTGGTTAGTTCATTTATAAATAATATGAGTTGAAATTTTTATTGACTGGTCTTAAATGAACAGAAAAATAGGGAGTGAATAACTCACTCACGAGTATTACAACATTTAAACCATCCTCGAGAGGATCCACGATTTACATGTTTCTTATTGTTATGTGACAGACACGAAAACTTTTGAGTGGTACATCGATACCTAACATCAGACTCCAGTACATTACTTAATCCGTCTCGACTCTCGGATAGGGTCACCAGAATAAGTATGGATAGAAGGTATGGGATTTCGAAATAGTATCAGGTAAATGGATAAAAACTCATTTTTTTACTGGTACTTTATGATGTCTTTTACATAGTAATTATCCTCTTTTCATAAGGACTAAAGTTTCATATTGAACATCAAACTAAGTCGTCCGGTCTTATTACGATATGTTTCGAACTGGGATTTAAAACCGTCGAATTTTATTATTGATTTAATTACAGTGAGTGTTCTGATGTCCAATTGACCCTCCATACAGATACGAGACGATCCTAGGGGTACACAATTTTTAATCGATATCTAACCCATTCGTCGAAATGAGTAAAACCGATCTGAGAAAATACAAAACCCCCCATTTGACTACCTGTCGACCGGACCTTATCGGAGTCAAGAAGTACATAAGAACTTCTCTGTCTCTATCTCCTCATTCGTTCGGATTGACAATTCTTACGCTCGTCTTCATTTGTGTGTACGCAAAATAATTCGGAGTCGATAATAAGGTAAGCTTTATGTTTAAACACAAAGAGGAGATTCGAGAATTCACTATAGAATTGGTAGTGTCTCAAGACGAAGAGGAAAGAGAAAGAGAAATAAAGGAAGGAGAATGTACACACACGAGTCAGCACAGACTGAGAAACATCGGGGTTCCTGACACCGGGTGGTCCGAAGAGACAGGTACCCTAAAAGGTCCGTTCTTCCGACCTCACCCAACGACAAAGGAAGTCTCCTAGAAGGGCTGGGTTCCTAGTTTTGACATAGAAAACGTAGAGGACGG
Source organism: Capra ibex (assembly GCA_006410555.1). NCBI lineage: Eukaryota > Metazoa > Chordata > Mammalia > Artiodactyla > Bovidae > Capra > Capra ibex. The sequence continues at coordinate 80,127,775 of SJYO01041852.1, forward strand.
AACCGTCTACCTAAGGAATGGTTATCACGGTGGACCCTTCGGGAAAGAAGGAGAATTGCCGAATATTATCTCGTTCCTTGAGTTTCCGTTTAGATGTATGTTATATCAGTGGGTTTGTTTACCCTGACTACCACCTATGTGAGGAGTCAAGGTCAAACCAATTTTATTTATTAAATAACTCGTAAATGAAGTACGGACAGGGACTTATATAAAAAAAAGATTAAAAAGTGATCATAAGTGATCATTTCAGATCCTTTCACAGGGTCCGTTCACTTCAACGTAATAATCCTTCTTCTCGTCAACCTTAAATTCGGAGGGAGACAGACCGAAGTGTTGAGTAGAGGAGGACACAATCCGTCGATGGTGAAGATAGTCCTCGACATCGAAAACACACGGTACCAAATTCTACACATAAGGTTTACCAAAGGTAAAAGGAGTTTATAAAGGGTGTAATAGGTCTGTACATTGACTTTAAGGAGTCACAAATCATTATAGAAACTCTATCAAGTTAAGTCAAGTCAGTGAGTCAGTATAGACTGAAATACGTTAGGGTACTTAGTATCGTGCGGTCAGGCGGGACAGGTAGTGGTTGAGGACCTCAAATGGATTTGAGTACAGGTAACTAAGTCACTACAGTAGGTTGATAGAGTAGGAGACAACAGGGGAAGATGAGGACGGGAGTCAGAAAAGGTCGTAGTCCCAGAAAAGTTTACTCAGTCGACAAACGTAGTCCGCCGGTTTCATAACCTCAAAGTCGAAGTTGCAGTCAGGAAGGTTACTTGTGGGTCCTGACTAGAGGAAATCCTACCTGACCAACCTAGAGGAACGTCAGGTTCCCTGAGAGTTCTCAGAAGAGGTTGTGGTGTCAAGTTTTCGTAGTTAATAAATCGTGAGTCGAAAGAAATATCCGGTTGAGAGTGTAGGTATGTACTGGTGACCTTTTTGGTATCGGAATTGATCTACCTGGAAACAACTGTTTCATTACAGAGACGAAAACTTATACGATAGATCCAACCAGTATTGAAAGGAAGGTTCCTCATTCGTAGAAAATTAAAGTACCGACGTCAGTGTTAGACTTCACTAAAACCTCGGTTTTTTATTTCAGTCGGTGACAAAGGTGACAAAGGGGTAGATAAACGGTATTTCACTACCCTCCTGGCCTACGGTACTAGAAGCAAAAGACTTACAACTCGAAATTCGGTTGAATTCGGTGGATAGAAACTCTATCCACAAATACAAAAGGTCTTCGGGGACATTCCCATTAGTTATTACTTACCCTATTAAAGTTACCTCTTTACTCCTTCCTCTTATCATCATTATTAAAGACAAAGATCCTTTTAATCTCGTATGTGTGACTTCTGACCTTTAGTCTTCTTGACTTTCTTCCCGTTAGAGGTTCTCCTATCCTTGAGAAACAATCTTAACACACCTCATATATTACTCACTTTAAACGAGTCAGTACAGGCTGAGAAATACTGGAGTACCCGATATGTCAGGTACCCTAAGAGGTCTGGTCTTATGTCCTCGCCCATCAGTAGGGGAAGAGGTCCTCTAGAAGGGTTGGGTCCCTAACTTGGGTCCAGAGGGTGTGTCGTCCGTCTAAGAGATGATCGACTCGATGGTCCCTTCGGGTTCTTATGACCTCAGACGTCGGATACGGAAGAGGCCGTCTAGAATGACTGACTCCTTAGCTTGGCCCCAGAGGACGCAACGTCCGTCTAAAAATGGTCGACTCGATGGAACCATGATTTATTTATTTGAAACTTACTTACCTACTCATTTAACCTTTGTTCCTCTAAGGCTTCTTTTTGAAATGGGATGAAATGGTAAAACGGATTTCCATTACACTCAAGGTCGGTTATTCATAAACTTTGTAAACCCTCACATGATACCAACGTTAACTAATACGACTTATTGACGAGGAATTCGTCATGACCAAAGTCGTCCTTCGTAAATTTATATATACAAAAAGGGAACTACGGATAATTAGGATTACATTTAGAAAAACTACGACATATTACTTATGATTAGTACTTATTCTCTATCTACTACTGATAAGTTCACGTGATATTAAACTAAACCGTATAGGTTTTATAAAAACAGGGGACTATTTCGAGAATGTTATTTACAGATTCACAAGGACGGTCTTCTATAGTTGTACTGTTTATATCGTTTTGATAGGTTACGTCCAATCCTTACTGAAGGTTTACACCTTGTTAAGGGTTTACAGAGACCTATTATCTTGTCGTGTTTATTGTTCCACAAGAAGTCACTGACCATAAGAATACAGATTAACAGCTACCGTTATCTTTTTACGGTGATGGAGTTTTAAGGGCAGTCAGAAATACCTACCTCGGGTCGAACATTCAGACGGGTCTTAGCTCACCCTTAATTAAGAAAGATCTGTGGTACACAGTTGGATTAGACACCTAAGGAAGGGAGGACTCAATGACCGTCTCCTTTTATATCACAACAAAGGTAACAAAAGAATGGACTCGGCATCAATCAAGTACGATCACAATTGTACTTGTCACTGGTTGCCATCTTTGCCTCTACACCAGTAATTCAAATTTTAAAGGATTAAAAACTCTAGGAAACAATTTGGGAGACGAAGACGCTATTCCATGAAAATAAATACTCCTTTTTTTTCTCTCTCTCTCTCTCTACAGGATAGAGACCTTGAGAGAACCATCTAGAGAGTTTCGAAACAGAAAAGGGTGATTTCACACGGAAGGAACGACATCAGAAGACATAATTACATCCATGACATACTTTGGGACGTCCGTTACGATATACATATAACGGTACAGAAAATATTGCCAGTATTTATTTCTGTCTGACGAAGATTACTTAATAAATAGTACTAATTACCGTGGTGGTCGATGGGTTATTAGATTTATCTTTAAATCCTAAGTAAGAACCGGAAAATGAACGGAGTGGAGAGGGTTGAGATGGGATTGAATGAAGGTTCTCAGTAAGGATAACTAACGTGAAAGATTTATAAAAGTTTTAACATACAGAATGAACGAATCAGTACAGACTGAGAAACCTTGGGGTACCTGACATACATCAGACGGTCCGAGAAGACAGGCACCTTAAGAGGTCCGTCCTTTTGACCTCATCCAACGGTACGGGAAGAGGTCCCCTAGAAAGGTTGGGTCCCTAGCTTGGGTCCAGAAGACGTCACGTCCGTATAAGAAATGACAGAGTCGGTGGTCTGATTAAAAGTTTTAATCAGGGACAGATAAGAATGGTGGTGACAGATAGAAAAACTCAGGGAGACTTCAAAGGGTCTAATGACGTTCTCGGGGGATTGAACGTAGATTAGAACCGGGGTGGTTTGGTAGGAGGGGTATTGTCCTTCAAAATTTTAGTACAAAATTTAAGAGTTTAACGGACTGTATTTAGGGAAGACATTCTTCCTTCTGGAATTAATAGAGTGAGTCACAATGTAGGGGTCACGTGTCTTTTGACGGACTGTACTTCACTCTTGAGTTGTAAATATACAACTTCCTTACTCATCTACGAAGACTTCGTCTTCTCGTACTGTCTAAATGGACCGGGAGAAGGAACATGACGTGTGTGGTTGGGAGGTGACCTCAGAGACTATTCAAGGACTGGATCTCTTGTCTCCGATACAAAGAAGGGTAATACACGGTCCGGAAAGGACTGGGCAGATGACGGATGTTAGAGTCCTAGTCGAGGACGGTACGGAAAATTAAGACACGTAAGTTCATTACTGTCTGACGATCATCGTGACTGGATGACGGAGTTACAGTACGGAATAGGTAAACTTTGTATACAATGGAGGAGAAACGGGAATGGTCCGAAGGGACCACCGAGTCTACCATTTCTTAGACGGACGTTACGACCTCTAGACCCAAACTAGGGACCTAGCCCTGCTAGGGGACCTCTTCCCTTACTGATGGGTGAGGTCATAAGAACGGACCTCTTAAGGTATCTGTCTCCTAGGACCGTCAAGTGTCGGATTGCCCAAAGTTTCTCAGGTGTCCTAACTGACTAATTGTGAATGAAACTGAAAACGGGAATCGTCCTTAAGAAGAGACTGGTCTGGGGAAGGGAAGGGACGTCGGTGTAGTTGTGTGTAAAGAATCTGATTCCTTCTCTGAGTCTTATAAGACACGTAAATTGACAACAACAGAAATAATGGAATGGGACATTGGTAGACAAGTCCGAAGTAAGTGGGAGGGATCTCACAGTACAAACCCCTAATCTCTGGTACTAAATGTGTGGAAACATAGGAATTAAGTGTCGTGTCCCGAACCATATGAGTTATAGTCGAACCACTTCCTTATTTACTACGGGTTTAATCTCCCTTTTTTTATCAAATTCATTTCTAATACGATTTAGATACGAAGGTAACACAATACCCAAATCTTAATTCTATAAGAGAACTAATTCAGACAACAAGGTGACTTATTACTATGTTTCATATAATTGTAAAGTCGTCAGTCTAGTGTAAAATCGTAATAATAAAAACGGAAAGAGTCTTGTTTGGGTCCGAAGAGATTGTGAAAGAAACGATAGTACACATTAGTTCCGTAATCGAAAGTGGGTACGGTTAGTTTATAATGACTAGTATTATCTTTATATTCCTCTAGTGACGAACATAAGTACTGAAATAGTAAGAAACGATTCGAACAAACGACCACAAGATAGAAATCACTTGTCTCAAGTGTGTTCGAGACAGACTGGTTCAGAGATTGTGGTATAAAGTCTACCTTACACTTCTGAAAACACGGCTCGACGAAAAAATACACCGACACTTCAGACAGGAAATTAATCGTAAGGATAGACAACAAACGTTTCGTACGACAAATTAGGTTAAAAATATAAGTTACTTTTTCCTTTGTGTCCTCGTAAAGAACGTATCTACGTCACTATTTTTTTTACAAACCTAGAAAGTTAGTTTTCTTATACTTCGTGAATTCGAACCTGTAAGTAATAGAGACTTCTTCAAGACCACTCGAACTCTGGGTTTCCACCACCCGAACCCTCTGTACGAGACCCCGACTCCGACTTTTGGGTCGTCCCACGTCTCACAAAGGGAATCTTCGTACCAACGATAAAAACAATCTCCATTAACTACCAGTTATCCCTGACCGAAACAGTGAAGACGAGAAGATTTGACTCGGACTACCCAGAGAACAATAGGAACCTCTACAATGGAGATACGGGTGTCGTGAAAAGTTAAGTAATAGGGGAAATCTGTTCACTAACTCAGGGGGTCATTATGGAAATTACCTCCGACACAACGACTTGGTTCTTTCGAACCGTACCTTCTCTGTCCATAAATAAAAATTACCCCAGTGGGACATAGTCCACTTTGAGAAGCGACCACCCAGTTCATGTTCACAGTGTGACTCACTTACAAAGTTATTCTATCCGACCCTCATCTCGAACGAGTACGATGCCAAGGAATCGGTGGACAGAAACTTTCATACGTGACGACTGTCCGAACATTCAGTAGGGACAACTGTTGGCCACTGTATCTTATCGTTCTGAGTTTCCGTCTTGGACCGGTAAAAAAGGGGTTATATGTATATGTCTAAAACAGAAAAACTATAAAGTCTGTGACTATTAAGATCGTCAAACTCGAAGAAAAACAGATGGTACCTCGTCTGAACCCTTTTCATAATCTAAAAAGGAAGGGAAAGAGTGATCCGAACTGGAACAATGATACTATTTCTTAGAAACACAACACCTTAAATATAGGATCCTTAGTGTAAAGAAGAAGTTTGAAGAACGGAAGTCATGAAAGTTTGTATAATAACATTTAATTCCCGAAGAGACCACCGAATCTGTCATTTCTTAGTCGAACACTACGACCTCTGGACTCAAGTTAGGGACTCAACCCTTCTAGGGGACTTCCTCCCGTACCGTTGGGTGAGGTCACAAGACCGGACCTCTTAGAAGAGGACTGTTTTCCTCGAACCGTCCGATGTCAGATACCCCAGTGCTTCTCAACCTGTACTTACTCACTGACTCGCGTAACATTTAATTTAGGTCTTTCGGTTGTAACAATAAGACGGGAAGTATGCGTTCGTAATCTTTAGTTTTCGTATAATTATAGAATAAGAAATCAAATATTTTTTCGTTCATCAAGTATAACGTGTGACTATGTAAAAATAAAAAGGAGAAACAAGATAAAAAATTTAAGTATTTTTAATGATTAGATACATATTATACAAAGTCACTGAGATTGACAGTTAATACTAAGATGATAATTTATCGACTAACTTCTCATATATTTTGAATTAAATGTTTATTTTATTACCTCACCCCACCATCGAAAGAGTGTAGATAAAACTAAAATACTAGAACACAAGAAACCCTCTGGTCTTCTAGACAATGCAATGAATCTTGTATTCACTCAGGATGTCTCTGAGATACATCATAAATCGAAAAATTACACTTACTTTAAAACTGGACGAAATAAACCAAAGGATTGTTAAAAAGGGGGGTTTTCTATCATTTTATTCCATTGGCTGTTCTAGAATCTCTCGTCCGAACAAGAATCGTAATAACTTCCCGAATACTGTTACATGGAAGGAACTTGACAGTCCTACAACGGGTCTGGTCCATGAGTCACTTACTTCAGTCGTTCGACATACCAAGGTTGTCAGACAGGTTGAGTTCGTTCTGTATATAGTCATAAGGGTCAAACATCGTTAGTCCCTTAAGAAGAAGGGAAATTTTCTTCTAAAAGAAATTTTTTTCAAACGGATATATTGATTTTATATTGTTATGTTGATTTTCATTACCTATTTATGTATTGTCATCCGAATAAGTCAAGTTGGACCCTGTAATTTTACATAGTTCCTTCGGTGGTACAAGGTCTGAAAACAGATTAACAACGTCCATATTTAATCTGTTCGACGACTTTCTTAGAATATTAGGTCAACCACTCATTTCAGTGGACTTTTCTCGTAAAACTACATAACACCTTTACGTTATACGTAAATGGCACGTCCCTCTCTTCCCCGGAAACCGTGTTTAGGTACTCCCTTTCAACCCGTCTTCTTGGTTTCTTCCTAAGGTTCTTTCTATTGAAGGTTACGGATAAAACTTGTTACACATCCCTATAAAGTCCAATCTTCCATTACAAAGGTATATGCATACCCATACCCACACCTATACTCTCTTCGTTCGTTTTCCTTCTCAGTTTTTTAAACTGAGTTTCTTCCTCGTATATCTCTTTCCAATATAAAAATAATTTATACCGTTAATTTGTCTAACCACAGTATATGTCTTTTAGACAATAACGAACTGTATAAAAAAGGTTAGTCAACCAAATGTTGGTCATTTCTTATTAAGAATTAAGACGTTTTTGCATAATTAACGACTAAATACTTCTTCTGGTTTCCTGTGTACTGAGACGATTAGTTTGTATCATAATAATGTGTTAGAAAATGAAATATATATTTATTACGTAATAACAAATTTATTCGTAAAGTTGGTGTAGTGTCCTCTTAAACCTTTCACTTCCTTTTTATTTCTTTAAGTGGTGGCATAGTGTTACTGATGACAGAAAGTAAAACCCCGAGAAATACAAAGAAGTATAAAAAAAATCACATATATGTCATTGTAAATGAAAAAAAAAAAAAACATATCGAGACTTAAAGCTACTCACATATACAGATGTGTGGACCTCTTCCTTTACCGGTGGGTGAGGTCATAAGAACGGATCTCTTAAGGTGTCTGTCTCCTCGAACCGATCGATGTCAGATACCCCAACGTTTCTCAGTCTGATTATGATGTGGTACAGATTGTGATGTGATGTAGATGTATTAGTACTGGTGTTAGTTCTATGTCTTGCCAAGGTAATGGGAATTTTTATGGGAATACGATGGGAAACCTAAGTTTAACAGGGGAGTTAAGAATACGGATCTTTAATGAATGGATAAAGGACAGGGATGGTAAAAAGGAAAAGGTCTTATAGTACATTCATCTTAGTATGACGCGAGTAAGTGATTAAACACAGGCTGAGAAACCCTGGGGTACCTGACATCGGACGGTCTGAGGAGACAGGCACCTTAAAAGGTTCGTTCATATAACCTTACCCGACGGTAAAGGAAGAAGTCCCCTAGAACGTCTGGGTCCCTAGTTTGGTTGTAGAGGAAGTAATCGTCCACCTAAGAAATGGTGATCGCGGTGGACCCTTTGGGTTTATCTCAGTATGTCCAACATCGCTAAACATGGATCGAAGGAAGTAGTCATATTACGTAAACTCTAAATGAGTACACCAACGTACCCAGTTATTAAGTAAAAAAAACATAACGACTTATAAGGGGACGTACCGATATGGTGTCAAAGGGTAAGTGGTCATATTCATGAATACGTAACAAAGGTTAAAAAGTCAAGTCAAGTCAGCGAGTCAGCACAGGCTGAGAACCGCTGGGGTACCTGGCGTCGTGCGGTCCGGAGGGACAAGTAGTGGTTGAGGGCCCCAAATGAGTTTGAGTACAGGTAACTCAGTCACTACGGTAGGTTGGTAGAGTAGGAGACAGTAGAGGAAGAGGAGGACGGGAGTTAGAAAGGGTCGTAGTCCCGGAAAAGTTTACTCAGTCAAGAAGTGGAGTCCATAACCTCCACATATGAAAGAAGTAGTTTCATATGAAGTGGTTTCCATATGAAAGAAGTGGTTTCATAACCTCTAATATTTATTTCAACGATATTTATACGTACATGTCTAAAAAAACACACACTTATATTTAAAAATAAGGATCTGTACTTTAACAACCCGGTATACCATCCACATACAAATTGAAATATTCTTTATCGTTCTGACAAAAATTTCTCTGAAATTGTACAACATAGAGGTAATCTTTACGTACTCTCACGATTAATGAACTGAGGAGTAGTCGTGAACCATAACAGAAAAAAAAAAAAAAAACGACAAGAGACACATCATCTTAAAGTATGACCAAAATTAAATGTGAAGGATTACTGATTACTACGATTTGCGAAAAAAGGATACGAATAACGGTGGGTCTGTAGAAGAACCAGTCTTCCTATAACGGATAAAATTTTAACGTAAACAAACGTATGTCAACTCAAAACTTACAAGAAAAGTATACGAACCAATTCGAGAGACAACTTATAAACCAAAAGTGTATAATAGAGAGTAAAAAAAGTAAGGGAACTATTATAGAAAACGTTTCGTTTTGAAAATTACGAACATTTTAAGACACATCATAATAAAAAAGAATGCATCTACTACGGGTTCCTAAAAAAAAAGGTAAATTTTACGGAAAAATTTATAAACATCGGAACTTCACTCACGTTAAAAACGAAAGATAAAAGTAATTCACAGTTCTCGTGGAAACCACGATAATATATGAAAGATGTCAGTAATAAAATTTTATCGTGTAAAAAGGTATCTATTCAAGTGAGTAAACCATATTTAAATAACTTACGGATACTATGTGTCTCGTAACATCATCGTTCGTTTTGTTTTTGTCATGACGAAATCACAATTCGAATGTAAGATCAAGTTGTAAGAGGTTTCAATGAACTAAAGAAATTTTACATCTAATAGATCAATAGAGGGACTTTTAAGAATAAATTATCCATACTCTACGTCGGGGGTTTAAAAAATACTCATGGACATTCAATTTAAAAATTTTGAATTAGTGTACTTATAATTGTGATATACAATATATATAATTATATAATATGTTATATTAACATACGACAATGAATTAATAAAATTGTACAACTTATAAATGTAACAAAAAATAAAAAATATTACCTATTAATGGTATTGTCACAATACTATTAAAGTGATAAAAATCGTTTCAGACGGTTGTGTCCTATTGTCAATTAATCAACGATTCAGGATAGATTGAGAAAGTACTGTTGTGACTGACATCGGGTGTCCAGAGAAGATAGTACCCTAAGAGGTTCGTTCTTATGACCTCACCCAATGGTCAAGGAGGAGGTCTCCCAGAAGGACAGGGACCTTAACTTGGCTTCGAAACCGTCCGTTTACGAAATGGTGACTCGGTGGACTTTTCGGGCCCTATTGTCATCCCTATTTGTTGTTACCTGACTATCTAGGTGTATATACACGTGGAACACTTTTGTTTAATGTAGGACAAGTTTATTTGGGAAACCATCGACGATTGTAGATACAGGTGTAACGAACTTTTCACCCATAATAACAGAAATACACATGAGTTGAAAACTCGGGTGTAAATATCTTTATTTTATTGAGTACTGATTGAGTCTACTTATTATACTTACTTTAAAATGACTGAAGAACTTTTGAAGAATTACATTAAAGTCTTTAGATCTCGATATTTCACTCTTCCTTTACCGTTAGGTGAGGTCATAAGAACGGACCTCTTAGGGCACCTGTCTCCTCGGACCACCCGATGTCAGGTACCCCAGCGTTTCTCAACCTGTGCTGACTTCGCTGAATCGCACGTACGTACGTAACTTCTCCCTTTACCGTTGGGTGAGGTCATAAGAACGGACCTCTTAGGGTCCCTGTCTCCTCGGACCACCCGACGACAGTCACCCCAGCGTGTCTCAGCCTGTGTTGACTTCGTTGAGTCGTCGGCGTCGTGGTCGTCTCGACATTTCTCCTTATTTTGTGACACTTCTTAGATATAGTATTTCTTTCTTTCTTCTTGAAGAATCGGTCCGTTGACTACAAAAAAGTTGTCAACATAGGGTCGAGATGACACAAATCGAAAAGTTCGAACATTGAGATATAAGTGAAAGTCTCCACCCTTTCGTCTTATGGGTCTTCCCATCTGTTTTACGTGGACTAATAACCCTAACCCAGGTTTATACTCCTCAACTTTACTACGTAATTATGTTTAGGTCAAGGAAGTAACTGAAATCGTTAGGAAGTCCGTAACAGTTCCATCATGTAAATACTGTACTAATATACGAAAGACCCTGAGGAATTAACCGAAATTTCTTCTTATATTGATACCTCTTATTCCTTTTAAAATAAATTCGTTCTCTAACAAGCAGAGACGGGTGTCTATACGTGTCACTTAGATTTTTCTTTGTTAAAGGTCTTGAAATCCTAATCACCTTAATTCACAAGTTTATTTACAACTCATTCTTTTGAAGTGATGTGAACAAGGAACCTTCCTTTCGGTACTGTTTGGATATATCGTATAAGTTGTCGTCTCTATAGTAAAACAACTATTTCTAGATATATCGGTTTCGATATCAAAAAGGTCATCAGTATATACCTACACTCAACCTTGGATTTCTTCCGACTCCTGTCTTCTTAAGTACGTAAGTTTGACACCACGACCTCTTCTGAGAACTCTCAGAGAGCCTGTCGTTCCTCTAGTTTTGTTAGTTAGGATTTCCTTTAGTTGTGACTCATAAGTCACCTTCCTGACTACGACTTCGACTTCGAGATTATGAAACCGATGGACTGTCCTTCTAGACTGAGTAACCTTTTCTGAGACCACGATCCTTTCTAACTTCCGTTTTCCTCTTTCCTCCGCCGTCTCCTACTCAACCAACCTATCGTTGTGACTTAGTTACTTGTACTTAAAATCGTTTGATGTCTTTTATCACTTCCTGTCTCCTCAACCCTTACGACGTCAGGTGCCCTAGTGTTTCTTAGTCTGTACTGAATCGTTGACTTTTTGTTATTTCATGTTCATAGAAGATAAGTAATATTTGAAACTTTTCTACACTTGAAAACTCTTCACCATCAAGATGTATTTCTTGTATAGATAATACTTTTTTATGTTAGAGTCATGGACAAAAAACCTACCATTCATGATGTCGGATATTCCACATTCAAAAATTTATTAATAAGAGTGGTTTAATCGTCTTTAGAGATTTCAAGTTGGAAAACCTTTCGTGTTTTTATAAAGTTATAAATTTAGACTCTTAAAGTCAGAAGATGAGTAAAAAAGTCCTAACTTCTGGGTCGGGTGAATCAGTTGTTTATGGTTGATCAAGTATTCTTATATTCTCTATGAGTTGAGTGGTCTTCTTTTTCCTCTTTTCTGGTAATGATATCAGACCCATATTCGTTAAAACGTGCCAAGGAGAGTAAACTCGGAGAAAATTTTAACCGTATTTGTGAAATCTCTACTTTTTTCTATTCAGTCCGTTTACGGTTCCAGTCAGAAAATTGGAACTGTAGAATATTGGAGGGCTCGATCATCTTTTCACTAAGTAAAAAATACTTCCCACTAGTATACTGAAGTACCCATACAATATTTAACTACAGTCTTTATTTTAAAAGGTATCAGTGTAGTAACATTATGAGAAACAATTGGAAATTTTCCGTGACCCCATTTCATGTATTATAAATTATATAAATGTGTTACTTACACAGATTTACCAATCGGTATTGTGAAATCTTTTCCTTATACTGGCGGAATAACTTCGTAAACGGGTGTTTACTTAGTTAATTAAAGACAGAGAGAAATTTGTAAATAGTTGGTTTATAATATTTTGACCACAAAATTAGGTGTAATAGTGAAATTTTTTTAGGTTTGTCTTAAAACATTAAGGACTAAATATTTACTTTTCTGATTCAGAGTCTCTACACTTTCACCAAGACCGTCAGTCACCACCTCAGTCTTAAAGGACATCCAGTCGAATTTAATTTCATACACTGTAACGGAAATACATCAAAGAGTAGATCTACCAATTGTTTAACGAGTTGGACGTTACGTAGAATGTGATGGGGAATTTAACAAAGTAAAGTTGAGTCACCTGTTGGACCGTTAAGGTGGACTTCGAATGAAAAAAAGGGGGGGAAAAAAAATTATGAACCGAGTAGTCGGGAGAGGTCCAACCATAGACTCTTTTTAAGAGGGTCAAAATGAAATTAACCGTAACCGTTGTACACCAGAGACTACTTTTCGTATAAAAGAAAGCTCTAACGTCAGTAGTCAACCCGAGTATAAAGAACCGGGGAGGTAGTTCGACTTGAATAAACCTTTTTCTTTGTCGTCGAACACCCAATGATTTACGGTCTCTCGACTTGAATTTTTTTCTCTCTCTTTTTCAGTGTGTCCTTTTGTTGAAATTTTATGTAAATCTTTCGAAGACACACACACACACACAAGTACACACATACACACACGTGTGCACGTTTCCGATTGTAGTTAGTGAGTCACGTCCATAATTATATATACGTCTTGATCAGACACATACGTTTTGAGAATTTCCCGTACTAAAAATGGGTATCGGATAAATAAGGTTTGTATCGATTTACTCCTCTGGTTTATATCTTTCACCACGAGGTCCCCGGGATGCCGGATATATCTTAAATTTGAGTTTACTAAACGTTTTAGTGATGATTCTGTCGAACGAGTATGACAGTCGCACGGTCGTGGTCTTCGAACGGCACATAAAAACAGAACCGTCTACATGTAAGACAATATTTCCAGACAAGTAGACTACGGAAAGAACAAAGGTCCATTACAAGTCACGGAAGAACGTCCCCCACCCGTCACGCCCCAACCCCTCCTCACGACACTCGGAGACACCGAAGAACGGAAGAACGTCCTCTCCGTCGGGTGTGGAACTGAGACTGGTGCCCCGACCACAGGACCAAATGGAGGGAGCCCTCGACCAAAGACGAGGTAGTCTGATGTCCAGTGGTCATAAGAGGAAAGAAGGAAAAAATATACTAAGTTAACCTGAAGGTTATAAACAGTCCCGTCTCCCTTTATATGGTCACAATCTATTGTAGTTGTTACTAACGTAAAGAAATTTTCAGTGGAATCCAAACTCCTCAAAACTCTCCAAAAAAAAAAAAAAAAAAAGTCTAATTTCGTACTAAAGGGTTTGACTAATCGTATCAAAAATTCCGTGAGAGTTCACAAACAATCCGAAGGTACGACCAGAGGTATACGGAGAAAAGTTAATGTACACGACGGTGTTCCTACCGATTTGCTTTGCGAAGAAATTTTTGTCTTTCGTTTGACAATCCGAAACACGCCACATTGATCTCACGGTGTAGAGAATTGACGGGGCTAAAGTAGTGGTTTGACGATTTACAAGATAGACGTTTTCATCGGTAATTTTACTTGGAATTTAACTCTATGAGACACCCTTACTTTCCCCTCTATCCCCTTAACCTTCCCTAATTTTCTTATGCTCAATCTTAAGTCTGATATCAACAGGACCTCCAACGGACACCTCTCTTAAAAATAATGACTACCATTATTTCATTATTATTCTTATGATTCTCAAGATAGATTACAAATAACTCGTGAATAATACAATCCGTACTAAGATTCTAGAGTTACAATAGTTAAACAATTCGGCCAATTAATTAGTAGTTTTTTAGATATTTAGACACAATATTAGAATATATAATCCTTTGACTCCGTCTCTTAATCAAAAAGGAGTCCCGTTCGACGACTCTAGTTCAGGTCCATCACACCGAGGTCTTAAATGCAGAATAAAATTCCAATGAACCTCTTGGTTTACGTTCCTAACGTAATCCTTCTCAAAAAAAGTAGACAAGAATACCAGAGCATGAGACCCAACACAATGATCTAACACTCAAGAGTTAATAGTGGGTGATCTCACGGACAGTATATTGGTCAAGAGTCCTTTACAAACATTTTACTAACTTATTTACTTACTTACTATAGAATGAAAGACCCTTCACGGTATTCATTCGGTTAATGTCACGTTTTGTTCTGTAGTCAACCTGTTTTGTTTGTTTGTTTTTGGTTGAACACTTTATCGATAAGTCGAGGAGTAATTGAGAAAAGAAAGAGGTCGAAATAACTCTATGTTAACTGTATCATACAACACACTCGAATCTCATATACTACACTACTAGACTACGTGTGTATATAAATCCTTACGAAAAGGTGTTCAAATCAATTGTATAGGGAGTGGAATGTACTAACGGTAAAACTATGACGACGACAACAATTCCAATCTTAGAATTTAAGATGAGAGTATCGTTGAAAGTTCATATGTTATATCATAACGGTTTCATATACGGTTTCGGAAACTGACACACCTAGTGTTAGTTGACACCTTTTAAGACTTTCTCTACCCTTATGGTCTGGTGGATTGGACGGAGAACTCTTTAGACATACGTCCAGTCCTTCGTTGTCAATCTTGACCTGTACCTTGTTGTCTGACCAAGGTTTATCCTTTTCGTCACGTAGTTCCGACATATAACAGTGGGATGAATAAATTGAAGATACGTCTCATGTAGTACTCTTTGCGACCCGACCTTCTTTGTGTTCGACCTTAGTTCTAACGGCCGTCTTTATAGTTATTAGAGTGTATACGTCTACTGTGGTGGGAATACTGTCTTTCACTTCTCCTCGGTTATTCGGAGAACTACTTTCACTTTCTCCTCTCGCTTTTTCAACCGAATTTCGAGTTGTAAGTCTTTTGCTTCTAGTACCGTAGGTCAGGGTAGTGAAGTACCCTTTATCTACCCCTTTGTCACCTTTGTCACAGTCTGAAATAAAACACCCCGAGGTTTTAGTGACGTCTACCACTAATGTCGGTAATTTAATTTTCTGCGAATGAGGAACCTTCTTTTCAATACTGGTTGGACATATCGTATAAGTTTTCGTCTCTGTAATGAAACGGCTGATGCCAGGCAGATCAGGCCCGATACCAAAAAGGACACCAGTACATACCTACACTCTCAACCTGACACTTCTTCCGACTCGTGACTTCTTAACTACGAAAACTTCACACCACAACCTCTTCTGGGAACTCTCAGGGAACCTGACGTTCCTTTAGGTTGGTCAGGTAAGATTTCCTCTAGTCGGGACCCTAAAGAAACCTTCCTTACTACGATTTCGACTTTGAGGTTATGAAACCGGTGCAGTACGTTTCTCAACTGAGTAACCTCTTCTGAGACTACGACCCTCCCTGACCCCCGTCCTCCTCTTCCCCTGCTGGCTCCTACTCTACCGACCTACCGTAGTGTCTGAGCTACCTCCACTCAGACTCACTTGAGGCCCTCTACCACTACTTGTCCCTCCGGACCGCACGACGTTAAGTACCCCAGCGTTTCTCAACCTGTGCTGACTCGCTGACTTGACTTGACTTGACTCGACTTGTTATCAGTGGTACGACATGTAATCCAGGGATCTTGAATAAGTAAAATATTGACTTTCAGACATGGGAAACTGGTTGTAGAGGGGCAAAGAGGGTGGGGAGTCGGGGACCGTTAGTGGTAACATGAGAGACAAAGATACTCAAGTCACAGAAATCTAAGGTGTATGTTCATTGTAGAGTGTCATCAACAGAAAGAGACAGACTGAGTGAAGTGAATCTTATTATACAGGAATTGAAGATAGGTACAAAAACATTTACAGTCCTGAAGGAAGAAAGAGGACCTATTTATTATAAAGTGAAATATATCGATTTATAGATAGATAGACATATATATGGAGTAAAAGAAACGGGGAAGTAGACAAATGTCTAAAAAAAAAGTTCAGAACCGATAATACTTATCACAACGTTACTTATACTCTCACGTCTATAGAGAAACTTTATCACTAAAGTAGAGGAAGGATATTTCTAGATCTTCACCCTAACGACCTAGTATACCATCAAGATAAATATCAAAGGACTCCTTTG
The DNA here is from genome assembly GCA_006410555.1 of Capra ibex. Taxonomy (NCBI): domain Eukaryota; kingdom Metazoa; phylum Chordata; class Mammalia; order Artiodactyla; family Bovidae; genus Capra; species Capra ibex. The sequence continues at coordinate 80,144,371 of SJYO01041852.1, forward strand.
AAGTATGACAAAAGGTATAATCGACGTAGTCAAATGTAAGGGTGGTTACCATGTTTTCCTAAGGGAAAAGAGGTGTAGAAGTGAACAGAAAAACTTATTATCAGTAAAATCGTTCACACTCCACCATAGAGTAACACCAAAATTAAACGTGAAGGGACTACTAATCACTATAACTCGTGGAAAAGAATATGAATAACCCGTGACCGGTAAACATACAGTAAAAACCTTTTTATAGATAAGTCCAAAGGACGGGTAAAAATTAAAAAAAAAAAAAAACCGATAACTTAACATATTCAAGGGATACATTAAAATTATAATTGGAAAATAAGATATAGACTAAACCTTTATAAAAGTGGGTAAGACATCTAACTTAAAAGTAAAACATTTATCAAAGAAAAGGACAAGTCTTCAAAATCTAACTACATCAGGGTGAACAACTAAAAAAAGAAGATAACGAGTATAAAATCTACAGTATAAAAAGTTTTAATAACGGTTCTGACTGTAATTCCTCAAAAATTGGATATAAAAGAGGATCTTTAAAACACTAAAATCTAGAATGTAAATTCGGAAATTAATGAAATTTCAATAAAACACACTCGTCATATTCTATCCCTTTGTAAAAGTAAGTACATCTATAGGTCAAAAAGGTTGTGGTAAGTAACTTCTATGATGAATAAAAGGGAACTCATGAGAACCGAAGGAACAGTTTACAATTAACTAGCACATACACACCCGACAAAGACCCGAGAGTTGAGACAAGGTAATGAGATACACAGACAAAAATTACGGTCATGACATGACAAAACTAATGATATCAAAACATTATATCAAACTTCGTTTCTTCACACTACTGAGGTCGAAACAAGAAATACTGACAAAGCCGACGAACCCCAGAAAAAACAAAAACATACTTAACATCCTAACAAAAAAAAAAGATATGGACACTTTTTACGGGGACCTTAAAACTATCCTTAAACCCCATCATCGTTGTAAAAAAATATCATAATTTAAAAGGCTAAGTACTTGTACCCGATAAAAGGGAATATAAACACAGAAAAAGTTAAAGAAAAAAGTTACAGAATATCAAGAACTACTCGTCTAGAAAGTGAAGGAACCAATTTAAATAAGAAGTCATAAAATAACGAAAACTACATAATATTACTCTAAGGACAGAGATGAGAAAAAAGTCTCTCAAGTAACAATCACATATTTTTTCGTCGACTAAAAACAATATTCTATGATGAAAAAATCTAACGTGTCGTAACGTTGTATCATCTTTTGTGTATGTGTGATTAAAGTCTCGGTCGAGTTCAAGATAGAATCGATGTTCCGTTAGTGTTGAGTGGTATACTAACATAAACCAACGAAGTTAAACCTGAAGTCAAAGACAAACCATTTATTCTCATAAACGAATTTTCGTAGGGAAAGAAAAAATTAAAACATAACCTCATGTCGACTAATTGTTACAACACTATTAAAGTCCACCTGTCGTTTCCCTGAGTCGGTATGTATATGTACATAGATAAGAGGTGGTCTGAGGGGAGGGTAGGTCCGACGGTGTAGTGTAACTCGTCTTAAAGGATACGATATGTTATCGAGGAACAACCGATAAGTTAATTTTATCTCGTCGGAGAAGATTAAGACTACAAGATATTATAAAAATCTGTTAACTTTGATCTTGAATGAAAAAGAAAAAAAAAAAAAATCCTTTTACGAAGGAATCATAGATACCTTATCGACATTACATAGACAAACGTTCGTGCCTTTTACAATGAAAGTGTTTACGGTAATCTCCACGTATTAGACATTCTCTCTTCCTTCCTTCATTTATTTCACTCCTTTCAACAAATTACATATCACCTTCAACAACTCAAGTCATTACAAATCATATATGATCTTTTAGGTAGTTTATTCCCATACATTTTTAATAATTCAAAGATGTTGTACACCTTAGAAAACCTTAGTGGTAGTTTCACAAACAGAAAAAAATATGTTACTAACATAAAGATTTTGACGACACGTATATATTTATTAATATTTTATTCATAAATAATGACCAAAAATACCCCGACGTGTCAAAGAGGTAACGCCATGTGTCCGAAAGAGATCAACGTTGTTTACCCCTGACGAGAAGGAACCCATACTGCCGAAGAGTAACGTCACCGAAGAGAACACCTCGGACCCGGGATTTCGTGTGTTTGAAGTTATTAACACCGTGTACCCGAATCAACATGACACCGTACACCCTAGAGGGGTCCGGTCCCTAGTTTGGACACAGAGGATGTAACTGTACATATAAGAATTGGTGACCTGGTGGTCCCTCCGGGGTCAAGTCAAGTCAGTGAGTCAGCACAGGCTGAGAAACGCTGGGACACTTAACGTCGTGTGGTCCGGAGGGACAGGTAGTGGTAGAGGGCCTCAAGTGAGTCTGAGTGTTGGTAGCTCAGGCACTACGGTAGGTCGGTAGAGTAGGACCCAACAGGGGAAGAGTAGGACGGGGGTTTGGGAGGGTCGTAGTCTCAGAAGAGGTTACTCAGTTGAGAAGCGTACTGCACCGGTTTCATGACCTCGAAGTCGAAATCGTAGTAAGGAAGGTTTCTTTAGGGTCCCAACTAGAGGAAGTCTTACCTGACCAACCTAGAGGAACGTCAGGTTCCCTGAGAGTTCTCAGAAGAGGTTATGGTGTCAAGTTTTCGTAGTTAAGAAGTCACGAGTCAGAAGAAGTGTCAGATTGAGAGTGTAGGTATGTACTCATGTCCTTTTTGTCGGAACTGATCTGCCTGGAATCAGCCGTTTCATTACAGAGACGAAAACTTATATGATAGATCCAACCAGTATTGAAAAGAAGGTTCCTCATTCACAGAAAATTAAAGTACCGACGCTAGTGGTAGACGTCACTAAAACCTCGGGGGGGTTTTATTTCAGACTGTGACAAAGGTGACAAAGGGGTAGATAAAGGGTACTTCACTACCCTGGTCTACGGTACTAGCAAAAGACTTACGACTCGAAATTCGGTTGAAAAAGTGAGAGGAGAAAGTGAAAGTAGTTCTCCGAAAAATCAAGGAGAAGTGAAAGACAGTATTCCCACCACAGTAGATGTATACACTCCAATAACTATAAAGAGGGCCGTTAGAACTAAGGTCGAACACAAAGAAGGTCAGGTCGCAAAGAGTACTACATGAGACGTATATTCAAATTATTCATCCCACTGTTAGATGTCGGAACTGTGTGAGGAAAAGGATAAACCTTGGTCAGACAACAAGGTACAGGTCGAGATTGACAACGAAGGACTGGACGTATGTCTAAAGAGTTCTCCGTCCAATCCACCAGACCATAGGGGTAGAGAAACTCTTAAAAGGTGTCAACTAACACTAGGTGCGTCAGGTTCCGAAACCGTATCAGTTATTTCTTCTTTATCTAGAAAAAGACATTGAAAGAACGAAAAAGGTACTAGATCGTCTACAACCGTTAAACTAGAGGTCAAGGAGACGGAAAAGATTTTATCGAACTTGTAGTCCCTCAAGTGCCAAGTGCATAACGACTTCGGACCGAACCTCTTAAAACTCGTAATGAAATGATCGTACACTCTACTCACGTTAACACGCCTTCAAACTCGTAAGAAACCGTAACGGAAAGAAACCCTAACCTTGCTTTTGACTGGAAAAGGTCAGGACACCGGTGACGACTCAAAAGGTTTAAACGACCGTATAACTCACGTCGTGAAAGTGTCGTAGTAGAAAGTCCTAAACTTTATCGAGTTGACCTTACGGTAGTGGAGGTGATCGAAACAAGTATCACTACGAAAGATTCCGGGTGAACTAAGTGTAAGGTACAGACCGAGATCTAATCACTAGTGTAGTGGTACTAATAGACCCAGCACTTCTAGAAAAAAGATGTCAAGAAGGCACATAAAAACAGTGGAGAAGAATTATAGAAGAGGAAGACAATCCAGGTTTATTATAGACAGGAAATAACTCAGGTAGAAACGTACTTTACAAGGGAACCATAAAGATTAAAAGAACTACTCTAGAGATCAGAAAGGGTAAGACAACAAAAGGAGATAAAGAAACGTAACTAGTGACTTCTTTCGAAAGAATAGAGAAGAACGATAAGAAACCTTGAGACGTAAGTCTACGAATATAGAAAGGAAAGAAGGAAACGAAAAGCGGAGAGAAGAGAAGTGTCGATAAACATTCCGGAGGGGTCTGTCGGTAAAACGAAAAAACGTAAAGAAAAGGTTCTCCTACCAGAACTAGGGACAGAGGACATGTTACAGTGCTTGGAGTAAGGTATCAAGTAGTCCGTGAGATAGATAGTCTAGATCTGGGAATTTAGATAAAGAGTGAAGGTGACATATTAGTATTCCCTAAACTAAATCCAGTATGGACTTACCAAATCACCAAAAGGGATGAGAGAAGTTAAACTCAGACTTAAACCATTATTCCTCAAGTACTAGACTCGGTGTCAGTCGAGGACCAGAACAAAAACAACTGACACATCTCGAAGAGGTATAAACCGACGTCTCTTATATTAGTTAGACTAAAACCACAACTAGTAGACCACTACAGGTATACATCTCAGAAGAGAACGCAACAACCTTCTACCACAAACGATACTGGTCACATAAAAGAACCGTTTTGAGATAATCAGAAACGGGACGAAGTAAGGTATAAGGTTCCGGTTTAAACGGACAATGAGGTCCACAAAGAACTGAAGGATGAAAACGTAAGGTCAGGGGATATTACTTTTCCTGTAGAAAAAACCCACAATCAAGATTTTCTAGAACATCCAGAAGTATTTTGGCAAGTTGAAGTCAAAGAAGTCGTAATGACCAACCCCGTATCTGAACCTATTGACACTATAACTTACCAAACGGAACCTCTGCTTGTCTCTAGTAAGACAGCAAAAACTCTAACGTAGGTTCATGACGTAAAGCCTGAGAAAACAACTGGTACTACCGATGAGGTAAAGAAGACTCCCTAAGGACGGGAGTCATCATCTACATTAACAGTAGACTCAATTTAAGGGGGTAAGGTCAGGTAAAATCAAGCGACTAAAGATCTTACAGCTGCAAGTGGGAACGGTAGAGAACAAACTGGTGAAGGTTAAACGGAACTAAGTACCTGGACTGTAAAGTACAAGGATACGTTATAACGAGAAATGTCGTAGCCTGGAACGAAGATAGTGGTCAGTGTAGGTGTTGACCCATAACAAAAACGAAACCGAGGTAGGGAAGTAAGAAAGACCTCAATAAAGAGGTGACTGGAGGTCATCGTATAACCCGTGGATTACTGGACCCCTCAAGGAGAAAACCATAGGATAGTAAAACGGAAAAGAATGACAAGTACATCCCTTGTCATCCCTTCGGGGTTTACTCATTATAAAATTTGTATAATCTCTGTACCAATAAATTACCTTCATTTGTTTATATCTCTCCTTAGGAAACTATTTATGTAGGAGTTCGAAATTTTTGAGTAAATTTCCTTAAAGAGGAATCGACAAGTTCAACGTTAAGTCGTATTATGTTTTAGGTGTCCACGGTATAGGTATCTTTTGTACTCTTGTTTGGTCTCTACCAAAATGAATAAAGGCCTTATCCTAAAACTCAATGTTCACATGACCAGTGTCATTAGTCTCCTTTAGGTCTGTGTACCTTTTTAGTATAAATATGTATACTATTTAATAAAATTCCCAAGAGACTTGTGGTTACGGTAGTAGGTAGTTACACTTCGACGAAGATGTTTACACGTACTTAAAGAACTTTCCTAAATATTAGGTCGGTTATGCCATGTAAAACTTACACAATGTCTTTCCTGTCTAAATGTCCTCTGTTAGACGGAAGTACTACTAACGTATAACACCGTAAAGATCAGGTATACCTAGTCATTCTGAACCTATCGTCCGTAAACTGGAAGTTTTAGTACGTTTACACTTTGGTCTGAAGATGAGAATGTCGACCCTGGCAGTCACCCTGAAGAAGTCGAATAAGACCTCCGTGACTAATTTTGTATTAAACTGAAGATTTTTAATAACTCTACAATAAAATTACGAAGGGGGGGGGGGTCACCTTTTACTGACTCAGAAAAGGAGGGGAGTAGGTGTAAGGGAGACCGATTGGAAGTGAGTAATCGTGGGTCTTGAGTTTATGACTAGTAAATTCTCTCTTGAACGATTGAGTCTCGGTGTCCGATTGATTTGTTCTGAACTTTGGAAAAACACGTACGGTATCAATTAGAGGTCATTATTGAGGACTTTTGGAAACTTTTCCAGAGTCTCACCGAAAGACAGTCTCCGGAATCCTTTGATGTAAAAGAGTGACGTTTTGGAACTAGTACGGTCTATATTAGTCTGACAAATAGACCGTTACAATTAAAAGACCCAAATGTCATATTGTTAAGAGGTTCTAATAACCTTGTCTTAGTGTTCTTCAAGATAGACAATTAGACGGTTGTAAAAAAAAAAACGTAAATTTTTTAAGTCACGTTTTACCATAGTGTAAAAGATCTCACGTCTGCTCTGACACGAACTTATTTACGTAAAACGGTTTCGTTTTCATTACATTTTTTTTTTTTTTTGGGAGTTCTAACTCTCTTCGTTAAAGTTGTCAAAGGGAGAAACACTTTGGAAGTCCCCTCCGTCCGATCTTCTTCTATATGTTCGTAGAAACACTGATGTGAGACTGTTCGACTTCTGTCGTTCTTTTTGAAATAACATTTTCCACTTTTTTTAATTTAGAGTCGTCATAGAGTCGAAGATTTCCCCATTTTTAGAAGGGTAAGTTCATTCAGACTGGTGGAGTTAATGAGGTTTTAGAAGATATCTTCTCACTGAATGTTCGAAAACCAGAGATGTCTGAAACCTGAAAACCGATATCGGAATTCCTTGAATGAACAAACGATAAAACACATGAGGAAGAAATTCCAACACGAAGATCGTTGAGTCAAATTTAAATAATACTTAAGAAATAACTATTTGTTGTAAAGAAGAATATGATAGACCTAAACACCAAGTCAACGATTCAGTACAGGTTGAGTAACGTTGGGGTACCTGATGTCGTACGGGACAGGAATCGATAGAGGACCTCAAACCAGTCTGAGTACAGGTAACTCATTCACTACGGTAGGTCGGTAAAGTAGGAGACAGAGGGACAAGAGGAGGACGGGAGTTAGAGAGGGTCATAAGGTTACTCAGTCGAAAAACGTAGTCCACCGGTTTCATAACCTCGAAGTTGAAGTTTATAATAGAGTATTAAGTTAAATTGGTAAAGGTTTACCTTTAAAGAAAGAGAGGATATTAAAAATCATCTACGTTTCAAATCATAGAGGTTGACGAATATAATCCCGTTACAAAAGGTAAACGAAGACTTTTCACATTTATAGGTCACATGAGTCTTAGGTTTCGTGGGCTTTCATTGTAGATCGTAATAAATACCTTATATAATACACGTAGTATATCTATATTTAGGAAAGATACGTAAATACAAATAAATAAAGAGTATCGTTGGGGTACTTCATCCACGAGACTAATAGGATTAAAACGTCTATTTCTTTTACTTCAGATCTTTTCAATCTGTCGACGGTGGTTAAATAGAAAACAGTGTAAACCGTATTACTTTGTCTCAAAATTAGAGTTGTCAGTAAGGGTTCTCGACCGTCAGGAATGATAAACGAATATGTCTCTCTTTCACTTATTACGTGACTATTTATAAATAAGAGTAACAAATACCTGAACGAGTTCACGATAGAAGTTAGTTTTTCAAGTTATTTTTTAACTTTTAGAAGTATTTAATACTGCAGTGGGTTAATCCATTTTTTTTTTATTATTATTATTATTGTCAGGTAGGACAAAACTAATGACATCGAAACATCATATAAAACTTCAGTCTTTCGGACTAAGAAAGTCGAGGTAAAAATAAAAAGTTCTACGAAACCGATAAGACCCAGAAAACACGAAGGTATGTTTCAAAATTTACAAAACGAGATCAAGACACTTTTTAAGGTAACTATTCAACTATCTCTAACGTAAATTAGATATCTAACGGAACTCATCATATTAGTAAAATTGTTATAACTAAGAAGGTTAGTTTCTTGTACCGTATAGAAAGGTATACAAACACAGTAGAAGTCAACGAAAGTAGTCTCAGTATCAAAAGTCTCATGTCCAGAAAACGGAGGAAGTCAAGTCTACAAGTCAGTACAGGCCGAGAAACGGTGGGGCACCTGACGTCGTACGGTCTGAAGGGACAGGTAGTGGTTGAGGACCTCAAATGAGTTTGAGTACAGGTAGTTCAACCACTACGGTAAGTTGGTAGAGTAGGAGACAACGGGGGAAGAGGAGGGTGGAAGTTAGAAAGGGTTGTAGTCCTAGAAAAGGTTGATCAGTCAAGAAGTGTAATCTACTGGTTTCACAACCTCAAAGTCGAAGTCGTAGTCTGGAAGGTTACTTATAAGTCCTGACTAAAGGAAATCCTAACTGACCAACCTAGAGGAACGTCAGGTTTCCTGAGAGTCTCAGAAGAGGTTGTAGTGTCAAGTTTTCGTAGTTAAGAAGTCGTGAGTCGAAAGAAATATCATGTTGAGAGTGTAGGTATATACTCTTTTTGGTGATCTTTTTGGTATCGAAACTGATCTACCTGGAAACGTAATGGGGTCTCCTTACTAAAAGAACAAGACACACAGTAGGTATAAGATATGGAGGAAGTTTTAACGTCTTTAGTAAGTGTGTGTGTGTGTGTGTGTGTGTGCATATAGGAACTTTAATGTCTGTGGTCCTTGACCCTTACACTAACTACCTTTACTGATCAGTATCCGTTCAGTATAAGAGTATACTCCGGAGTCAAAGAGGGTGATATTTTATTTTTCAATCTGATGTATTCAAGATTCTAGGGAAGACACGGACTGTAAGATTCTGCAATACTATTTAGAAATCACTATCACTAATATTAATATCGAATCCCACAACAAAAATAAATATTTTAATCTATATATGTTAGTATTGAGTCTTGTTCTTCCCGTGTGTGACGATTAACTCAAAGAAACACTTTATTTATTTATTTATTTCGTGGGTATAGACTATCGAAGTGAAGATCGTATATTTCTGGTGATGTCTTAAGTAATATTTCGGTTCACTTTCACTTCAGTGAGTCAGTACAGACTTAGAAACGTTGGGACACGTGACATCGGACGGTCCGAGGAGACAGGTTCTTCCCATATATTAAAGGTGAAACCTTCTTGGTCATATAGTGTATGTTTTTTTCGGAAAACATTTTCTCTTTAACCTCTAACGAAGAACATTCTCAAAGAAAAGATGAAAATGACATTGAATGAGAAACATATGACATATTCGGATTTTACCAGAAAGGATGGTATACATAGTTGGATTTTACCAGAAAGGATGGTGTGTATACACCCGTAGGGGCCACCGAGTCAACATTTCTTAGACGGACGGTTCGTCCTCTACGTCCAAACTAGGGACCCAGTGTTTCTAAGGGGACCTTTTTCTTTACCGTTGGGTGAGGTCATAAGAACGGACCTTTCAACCCCAACGTTTCTCAGCCTGTACGGAATTGTTGATTTGTTGTTGGTGTGTGTATGTGAATTGTTAGATCTCTCTTAATGCCTGTGACATTTATAAAACCCTCAAAGTTTGTAAGGAAATTCTTTTTGTCTGTACTTGTGTCGTAAATCATTTGTTAATGAGACACAAGGTACTGGGACACAATCTTTAGGTCAGTGTAATTTAAAAGAATCTCTATAAACCCTAGGAGTCTTTTCCATATTTCCTCAAATCGTTACTCGTTTTCTTTCAAATCATACTTATGTCGTTTCCATAAAAAAAGGGAATCTTTATGTAGTAGTCCGAAACCCGTTCCACTCCTTTAGAGAACTTTATTATAAGTTCTAAAAAAAACACACAAACGTATATCTTTCTCGGTAGTAACAGAGTTTCCCTAGAAATGTGTGATTTGTTTCATAGACAATTATTACTTTTATTAGTCCACTAACGACTTTCCGATCCTAAGTCCCTCACTTTGAAGAATAATTGCTATTTTTATAAACAAGATAATGGGGAATGGGAATGAAGGTTACAGTGCCCTAGGTGAAGGAACGTTTCCAAGACCAGATTGAAGATGAGTATTGACACCAAATCAGTGATTCAGTACAGACTGAGAACACTGGGGTACCTGGCATCGGATGGTCCGACGAGTCAGGTACACTAAAAGGTCCGTTCTCATTACCTCACCCCAAGGTAGCGGAAGAGGGACTCTCTGGATGTCACCCAAGACAAAAGGACTAGCCGAGACTGACAACGTCGACCAACGTCTGTACGACGAAGACCACGTCCGCTGTTTCCCTTATTTTTGTTCGTAGGACTTTCGTTTATCTGGACTTTATGAACGATCACCATTCCTTGGGCGGACAGTTACGTCTGTATTCTCTGCACCCAAACTAGGGACCAAACCCTTCTAGAGGACCTCCTCCCGTGCCGTTGCGTGAGGTCATAAGAACGGACCTCCTAGGGTACCTGTCTCCTCGGACCGTCCGATACCAGGTATCCCAGCGTTTCTCAATCTGCACTGACTTCGCTGAATCGTGCGTGTGATCATGTTCCTGTTATGCCTGTCAAAGGTACTGAGCTCTGAGTGAATGTAGTTCTACACAATCCTATGGACTATAGAGAGTAACAACAAGAATGAAAGTTTACTACAAGAACGACGTAAAACGTGACACTTTAGATGTTCAGAAAGGTACAGTTCAATATATTAGGGTCTTATTAAATTTTTGTATTTAGCGGGTTCCAACTTAATTCAAGAAAAATTGACGAAACTTCACTTCCTTGGCACTGTACTCACGTCCAAAGTGAAATATTTACGTGTTAAAGTCGGTTCCTTTTATACATCTATTTATCTAGACATCCGAAAGATGTAAAAGGTGACACTCCAAGTCACCAACTCGTCGTCAGACCTTGAGTCTTCGGAAACTTTATAGGAGATAAGACGGGGAGTACAAGTCACTGGAACTTCTTCAGTGATTTAACCTTCGTTGAGACAAAGACCTCCCTTACTAGCTCACAGACCCTGTCGTTGAGTAAAACGCTATTTTGTCCAAAGTCTCTACAAGTCACGATCCTTTTGAATTGTTTGTTTATCGTAACCCTACACAGGTACCCGCACTTCTTCGAGAGATCTCTCAAGGGAGATAATAGTATTCGTCAGGATAAATCAATAGACACAAATGTATCTACGCACCCCTAAATATATAGATTGTGGGTAAGGGTAATCGAGGTATCCGGGGGATCTCTCCTTAAGTGAAATGTTTAAGTTTTGTTAACGAATTAAAGGTAAACTTAATTTAAGAGGTAGTAAAGGGAACCCGTTATTTACAGTCGACCAATCACCTCTTTTGTAACTCTGAACCCAATTTTCATAAACGTTCGTACGTTAATCCTCAACTGATTTTGTCACGAGATAAAGACACAACTTAATCTCGTGGGTGACGGTAGAAGTCATGGTGTCCGGCCTAAAGGGTCGTTTTCCAAGGGTAAGGAGTGAATTTCTCTGTAAAATAGGGATCCGGAATGGAACAAAAATCCTTTCGTCTTTTAGTATCATAAGTGAGACCTTTAGAGTATTACACTAGTGTCATATCAGACTAAGTTCGACGGTAATCTTGTTCTACCACTTTATGGGTCGTGTACAAAGTGGGAAAGGAGCAGACACAGAAACTGTCGGTAACTGTTAGTGAGTACTGTGAAAAAAGAGTAATTAAGAAGAATTGAGTAGCAAAGTCCTTCGGAAGTGGTTAAACAACTTTGATAGTATTACTACATTAATAAGAAAAAATTTTTTGGAAAAATTAAAATATAACTTCATATCGAATAATCGTTACAACACTATTAAAGTTCACGTGTCCCTTCCCTGAGTCGGCAGGTGTGTCTACATAGTTGAGAGGGGGTCTGAGGGGAGGGTGGGTCCGACGGTGTATTGTAACTCGTCTCAAAGGACCCGATCTGTTCGTTAATAAGAAATTTGGACGAAACCTTTATATTATACTCGGGAAATTGTGTCCCAACTGTAGTCCATAAATAGAATTATACTTCGAGAACCTGTTAAAATCGTTCAATTACATAAAGTCTTTTATAGTAGACACCTAAATTTTTTTTTTAAGTCACCTTCTCTTATGACACTTTAAACAACCTTCATTTATCATAAGGTTTGAGGTCACACATTTAAAAGAGATCCTTGTTCTTTTTTTACTTTCGATTTCCGTTATTCTCTTATTGGTTTTTCCATAGAAAATAAAGTATCTCTATCCAAAGATTCTGGACCTTCCCTGTAGTAAACACGTATAGATTTAACCTCGACCCTATACATGTCAATCACCCATAATCACTACCACTCCTCTTCTCTCTCTACAAAAGGAAACTTTTTTTCATCTATACTAGAGTCAATTAAAAACGAAAGATTCAAATTCCTTTGAAAAAAAAAAAAAAAAAAACCCTACTCCTCACTACGGATTCAAATTTTAACATTGGACAACGAAACCTTCAAAAATTGTTGAATAGACATCTTAACTAAGTTTATTCATAAATAACTCGTTAATGACGTAAGTTCTGTGACACAAACCATCAAAGTGAGAAGTGTATATTTTATGCTATTATTATGAACAGAACTACTGAAACGTTCTAACGACCCTCCTAATTATTTACAAATATTTTCATAAGAACCCTATAGTTCACGACAAAAATGATACACACGATACACGATTCAGTGATCAACACAGGTGGAGAAACGCTGGTATACCTGGTATCGGGAGGTCCTAGGAGACAGGTGTCCTAAGAGATCCCCCCTTATGACCTCGACCAACGGTACGTGAGGTAGGTCCCCTAGAAGGGGTGGGTCCCTAGTTTAGACGGAGAGAATAAAGAGGACGTAACTGTCCGTCTAAGAAATGGTGATCGTGGTGGATCCTTCGAGGATAAAAATGGCATCAGTATAAAATAGGTATTAGTATAAATGTGTTCCTCCCTTTTGAAATTATTAATAATGAGGAATTACACCTTTACACTCCTTTACTTTTTATTTATTCCCTAACGTACTCTAAAGAATCTTGTTACACCTTAAAATCCTCATAGTATGTATAAAGTTATACATCGTGTTATCAACCGAGTATCTCTAACGTGTCATTTATGACTTATTTACTTGTTTACAAACTTATTTTTTACTCTGAAAAACGCAAACGGAACGGACATTAACACAGACAGTGATACTTGTTTCAATCACCTCCACTACGTTAAGGTCAACTCGACAAAGTTTAGGACTTTCTACTACGACACTTTCACGACGTGAGTTATACGATCGTTTAAACCTTTTGAGTCGTCACCCGTGTCCTGACCTTTTCCAGTCAAAAGTAAGGTTAGGGTTTCTTTCCGTTTCGGTTTCTTACGAGTTCGTTAACGTAAGTAGAGTGTACGATCATTTCATTACGAGTTTTAAGAGGTTCGGCCCGAAGTCGTTATGCACTTAACACCTGTAGGTCTACAAGTTCGACCAATGTTTTTTCCGTCTCCTTGGTCTCTAGTTTAACGGTTGTAGACGACCTAGTAGCTTTTTCGTTCTCAAGGTCTTTTTGTAGATAAAGACGAAATAACTGATACGGTTTCGAAAACTGACACACTCAGTGTTATTTGACACCTTTTAAGACTTTCTCTACCCTCATGGTCTGGTGGACTGGACGGAGAACTCTTTGGATATACGTCCAGTCCTCCCTTGTCAATCTTGACCTGTACCTTGTTGTGTGACCAAGGTTTATCCTTTTCCTCATGTAGTTCCGACATATAACAGTGACGAATAAATTGAAGATACGTCTCATGTAGTACTCTTTGTGACCCGACCTCTTTCGTGTTCGACCTTAGTTCTAACGGCCCTCTTGATAGTTATTGGAGTCTATACGTCTAGTATGGTAGGAATACCGTCTTTCACTTCTCCTTGATTTTTCGGAGAACTACTTTCACTTTCTCCTCTCACTTTTTCAACCGAATTTCGAGTTGTAAGTCTTTTGCTTCTAGTACCGTAGACCAGGGTAGTGAAGTATCGTTTATCTACCCCTTTGTCACCTTTGTCACAGTCTGAAATAAAAAGACCCGAGGTTTTAGTGACGTCTACCACAAACATCGGTACTTTAATTTTCTACAAATGAGGAACCTTCCTTTCAATACTGGTTGGATCTATCGTATAACTTTTCGTCTCTGTAATGAAACGGTTGTTTCCAGGTATATCAGCGATACCAAAAAGGTCACCAGTACATACCTACACTCTCAACCTGACACTCCTTTCGACTCACGGCTTCTTAACTACGAAAACTTCACACCACAACCTCTTCTGAGAACTCTCAGGGAACCTGACGTTCCTCTAGGTTGGTCAGGTAAGATTTCCTCTAGTCGGGACCCTAAAGAAACCTTCCTTACTACGATTTCGACTTTGAGGCCATGAAACCGGTGGAGTACCCTTGTCAACTGAGTAATCTTTTCTGAGACTACGACCCTCCCTAACCCCAGTCCTCCTCTGCCCCTGTTGTCTCCTACTCTACCGACCTACCGTAGTGGTTGTGTTACCTGCACTCAACCTCACTTGAGGCCCTCAACCACTACCTATCCCTCCGGACCACGCGACGTTAAGTACCCGAACGTTTCTCAGCCTGTGCTGACTCGTCGACTTGACTTAACTGGACTCAGAGAAAAAAGTACAATGGACCTGAAATTCGAACGACATAAGACCCAGAAATATTTGTTTTCAAAACACTCTCGTTCTTCTGAAAACGACTGAGGAAAGGAAGGTAGTTCGGTAATGCAAGGGTATCCGTAAACGTTTTTAGAGTAGAAGGTCGAAGATAAGTACCGTACTGGTAGAAGCGTTTACGAAAGTAGACGGTGGTTTTGAAGTTAAGAGTAAAGATAAACTCTCTGTAAATTACATTTAAAGATCGGGAATAGGTGTAAATGTTACTAGACGACCTATAAAGGAGTAGATCTAGGAGAGAAGAGACCGAGGAGAATGGGGAAGTATAGTTAGTCTTTCGATTATCAAGTTGATTCTTAGAACGTCACTAGTAGTAAAACAAGAAGAGAAAAGAGGTCGATAGGAGACGAGTGTGAATTATGGATCAAGACATGGTGTCCCTGAATGGACCACTGAGTCTGTCATTCCTTAGACGGACGTTAATCCCTTTGGGCCTAAGTTAGGGACCCAGTCCTTATAAGGGACCTCTTCCCGTACCGTTGGGTGGGTCATAAGAACGGACCTCTTAGGGTACCTGTCTTCTCGAGTCGTCCGATGTCAGGTACCACAGTGTTTCTCAGCCCGTACTGACTCGCTGATTGTGAAAGTGAAAAAAAAGTATGGTGTCTCAGAATATAGAGGTAAGGACATTTGGATATGTGAGACGGAAGACGCAATTCACGACGAAGAAACCCCGACCATTATTGGAAAAACTTGTAACCTGAAACCGGTATCGAAAAAGTAGTGAAAGAGGTTGTAACGTAGAGGTTCGGAAAAGATGATGTCAAATTTTTGGACGAACATTGTCCCAATCGAGAGACTTTATTTTAGACGAGCTCATTGGAGAACAGTGGTACGAGATACAGGACGACCTTAGAAGTCTCGACACTTAGTGGACATCTTATTTCACGTCTGAGGACTCATATAGAAAGTTTCGGGAGGGATCAGACTGAGACGGAAGTAAAATCGAAGTAGAGAACCAAGAGAAAGTCGGTGAGACTCACGATTCAGTGAAGTCAGCACAGACCGAGAAACACTAGGATACCTGACATCGGGTGGTCCGAGGAGACAGGTACCTTAAGAGGTCCGTTCTTATGACCTCACCCAACGGTAAAGGAGGACGTCCCCTGGAAGGACTGGTTCTCTAGTTTGGGCACAGAGAATGTAGAGGACGTGACCGTCTTCCCAAGAAATGGTGATCACGGTGGACCCTTCGGGAGTCAGTAAGACGACGACGACGACGATGATTCAGCAAAGTCAGCACAGGTTGAGACACGTTGGGGTATCTGCCGGAGGATGGTCCGAGGAGACAGGGACCCTAAGAGGTCCGTTCTTGTGACCTCACCCAACGGTAAAGGAAGAGGTTACGTACTTTCACTTTTCACTTTCACTTCAGCGAGTCAGCACAGGTTGAAAATCGCTGGAGTACCTGACGTCGGAAGGTCGGAGCAGTCAGGTACCCTAAAAGGTCCGTTCTCATGATCCGAAGTCATTAAAGTCTTGATGAATAAGAAGGATATCGTGCAGACAGAGACACGGACACAAGTTCTAAAATGTAGGAGGACTTTACTGAGAGAAAAAGTCACATTAGTTTAAGTATATATCTCGAACTTCCAGGTTCTTGTTTAGAAAGGAACTAGAAGGAAAATCTAAGACTTTTACTGACAGTTAGTCAACAAGTAAGGAACCTCAATAATAAAAGAACTTCATAGATATAGTACGAAACGTAATTATATACTTTTCAAAATACAAGAAGGGAGAGGGGTGTGACCTTATATTCGAGAACCTATCGTCACTAATTACGTAATAATTAGATACTAGTGACAGGGTGGAGATTTATAGTCTGTGTATATATTGTTAACGAGTAATTAAATTTTAAAAAATGGTAAAATTTTACTTAATTAATTAAGTTGAAAAAGGTAGGACTCTCCGTACACCTTAGAATCAAGGGACTGGTCCCCAACTTCGTCACGGGGAACGTTATGTTCACTCCTCCGAATTGGTGACCTGAAGGTCCCTTCAGGTTTAAAAATAACTTAACTTCAAAACACCCTTTTTGATGAGACTTTACAACAATTGTGACTTTTTAATTATTGTTTACTCCTTTTAATCGGAACTAAATAAACGATAACTCAGTCTTATTTAATTAAGTACCTATTTTAGATACCCCTTTACATATTTCTAGACGAATTGAAACGGAATGTAAAGACAAAGTATATGTAGACAATATATACACATTCTTTTAAATCGAGATCACCATTTCTTAGACGAAAGGTCACGTCCTCTACATTCTTTGTGTCCAAATTAGGGACTCAGTCCTTCTGGGGGACCTCCTTCTTTTACCGTTGGGTGAGGTCTTAAGAACGGACCTCTTAGGGTACCTGTCTCCTCGGACACCAACGTCTCTCAGGCTGTACTGACTCACAGGCTCATGTTGTCATGTACAGAAATACGAAAGTCAGATTGACTATGTCCAGTTCATTTCTCCTATTTTAATCGATTAAGACTCGTTATTGATTGATAATATCAACCCTTTCCTTTCTATAACAGTTTACTGTTCCTACTGATACAAATTATGGTTTTTCCTAAAAACATCCTAATCACCAAAACCTATTTAAAGAATATCTAGTTAAGGACAAAATAATACATTACTTTGATAAGTAACATCCCAGACTTGTTATGAAAATTTAAATTCCACTTCTCTTTTTTATTGAAAGAGTCTTAATTCATAATAATTCCTTTAAGTTGTATTTCTCGTGGTTCACTTGACATACTAAACAGAATTTGACTGGAGTCTTAATACGTTGTAATACGTTTATGTTTTATAAACGGTTTAATGACTCTTAGTTACTAACTCTTATGAAGAGTCTGAGTCGAGTTTTATACCCACTAAGGTTCAGATTTTTGTCTTTCGAAAGTAGGTCGTCCGTACATATACACACGTATATATATATATATTAGACTTACATTATAATCTGTATTTATATCTTTGATCGGGTTAATAAATTTCTAGTCGTTTCATTGTTTTCCATTGTCGGTAACATGGCTTATCACTTTATTGAAGTTAAATACAAACAGTGTAGGATTAGTTTTAACTCTTAACGTTGACAACTATTTTAAAGTGATCGAAATTATAAATTCACAAGAAGTTGGGTTCTTTCAGATCTCTATGAAAAATAATTGAAAGTTTTTTATAAAGAACTATGTTATGTTCATAGTCTTTGGTTTAAAGGTCTTCTCATTAATTTTCCTTTACCTCACCACACTAATCGTCCTTTCTCGATTCTTTTATTAAAACGACGAATCTGTACTTCTAATCCTATTCAAATAAGGTTTTATTATAACACAAATCATTTCTAGACAAGTCATTCCCACTGTGACTCCCCGTACGCAAGGAACAGGGAGACCGATGTCGAAGGATTTATAAGATTATTCAGTTCATTTGACGGCCCTGTTTGTTGGGTCGATCCTTACACAGACCTCTAAGACTTAGACGGAAGGAATTAGTTGAAGGAAAGGACTTATACTCAACGTTATTACTCAGTTAATTGCAGGAGTTTACGGTTACTCTACGTTTTCTCTAACCACTACCACCACCACCGTTACGCAAAGCCCTCGTCAAGGTCACAGCCCTTAAATTGCTCTTAGTGTGTGACTCGAGTGTTGACTAATAAATAGAGTACGTTTGCACTGACCGACCGTGAAAGACTACTTCGGAAGGGACACGGGTACGAGGGGGGCGGTTCTTTCATCCGTTCTGTTCAGATTGGAATAATAGTTCTTTTAGAGAAACCAAAAGTCGATAATGAGGATTTCGAATTGAATCTTGGACTGAGTCTCCTTATCTACACGAAAACTATTAAAAGGGATAGTCACAAAACATAACTATGAAATGTGCATAAGTCTTTAATAATGGAAAAACCATATACGATTATTCATTAATCGTTAGATAAAAGTTTAATATTGGAGATTGACGACAAGGAAGTTCCATGTAAATTTATCGAAATAAATAACAGAGTACAGACGGTTCATGAAATTTATATAATGACAAATAGTTTTGTAAAAAACAAAAGAAAGTATCAGAAAAATAACTCTATATTAACTGTAGTATAACATAATCAAAGTCCAAATATTGTTACTAAACTATGTATACATATAACGTTTTATTAATGGTTTTATTTGCATTAATCACAGGTAATGGTGTCTACCAACGTCCCAAAAAAAAAAAGTCAATTCATAATAACAAAAGAAGGGTAAAATATCCGCCATCTTGACTCCGAATCTCTCTTCAAATACGTTGATGATTTATCGTCACCGTTTGACCTTTAGTCTGGAAAGTTGGAAGTGCAGGTGAAAGAAGCGTGGTACTTTATTACGAGGATTGACACACCCTAAACTAAAGGATGAATTGACAAATGTACGTTATATTCCCTTATACATAATTTTGAGGTCTAAAGTTTTGTCGTTAAGAGAGAAAATTAAAATGATTTTTAGGAAGTCCAAATTATTCATAGTTTACAAAGTCACGTTAAATGGAGAGTCTAAAAAAAAAAAAGTCAAAGGAGTAAAATTTTCGGACCTGTCGACCGACTGGTGAACCGTTTGTGTTCTGGGGGTTTCATTTTACTATTGAGACCGGCGTACCGGTGAAAAGGGACTGTCTAACCTTGGGGAGTGACCGGTATAAAATTACATTTTTGGCTTGGTGACTTTAAGTCAGTATACGAAAGAAGGGTCCCTCAGCTCTTCACAGAAAGACTCCTCGTGCATCCGTAGGCAGTATTTTAGACGGTACGGTCTCACTGGTTAAATTTTGAACGAAAAGACTTTTAAGTAGAAGAGATTAACATCGTGATTGGTCTCACCAGTCTTTTTGTGTCAAATCACTTAAAGGTATTTTCAGTTCGATAGGAGTTCAATTTATCCAAATTTTTTTCGATAGGTCTCTATAACCGAAACAAACGTGTTTAGTAGTTACGATACAATCGTTTCGGAATACACCAGAACACTGAACTATGTACGAATAATCAAGGACAAGTGACAAGTATAGATTACGTCACGGAATACACCAAAACACTGAACTCTGTACCAATCAAGGAATAGTACCAAATATATATTTAATACTTTTTAAGAATATAAAGTTTTACTTTGAGGAAAATAGGATCATTAGGAAAAACGTTTCCAACTACGAACAGATAAATCGTCTTTAAGATCTTACTAAGAGGGAGTAATTCTACATAAGACATTTCATTTGACGTAAACTTTACGTCAATTTTCGACACATACAGTAATAGATACGAGGGAAATGTACAAACTAATACTTTTTCCTATTTTATACTACTGGAAAGTAAGTAGTTTACAGAAGAGATAGTTTGTTCCCGACTACGTTGTCATTCGTCACCAGACCGATGGACAGGATTGATTTGTATCTCCCGACACAATTATTTATGTGTCACTAGGAAGTGGGAGACGTGATATCGTCGAATCCCCGACTTTTGTAGTGATAAAAAATTACAACCTTAGTATGCTACAACCGAGGAAGTTTTTGTTTTATGGATTACCCTTAAAGTCAAAGTCATAAAATTTTTAATTTCGGTTTGAACTTGAAACCCTTTAGAACGTCTTCATAAGGGTTTATTCTAACGTGTATTCATCAAGAATTCCTTTTTTCTCGCGATACGGAAACCTTAGGTTATATTTTATTTTGTCAAATCGATAAAGACATGGAACACTTTACTATGTGTTTTTTATTTAGGTGTTTCCTTAAAGTGTCATTCAGTAACGACACTTGTTTAGTGTAAAAGTGGACGAGGTCAATGAAAAGTTCTAATATAAAATTTAATGTCTCGTGTTCGTTTTACTTGACTCTTTTTTCTAGGAGAACATAAAGTCACTACACCGGACCCCTACCATCGCTTTACCGAGAAATGTGTGTAATGACTTATTAGATATGTGAGTTTATTAATTTTCGTTGTTAGGGTCAAATGAGCATTTTTCAAGAAGGTCTCAGGGGAAGTCTCATCAATGTCTACAAGGAGACGAAGGTTAGATTTACTTGAAGTTATTTTATATAAAATGTTGGGAGGAACCATGTAAATCTAAGGATTACTTACAGTTTTTTTTAAAGGTAAAGAAAGTTGGGGTAAATTTGTTTAGTCTTTGATTCAAGAAATGGAAAAGGTCCTTATTAGCTTATCAATGTAGATTCTTTTTGAAAATTATATTTGAGAATATAGGTCAGTTCAAGGGATATCGAGAATATTAAACCGGGACATTTAATGAAACGGTTGTTTCTAAGTAGATCAGTTCTGATACCAAAAAGGTCACCAGTACACACCTACACTCTCAACCTGACACTTCTTTCGACTCGTGACTTCTTAACTACGAAAACTTCACACCACAACCTCTTCTGAGAACTCTCAGGGAACCTGACGTTCCTCTAGATTGGTCAGGTAAGATTTCCTCTAGTCGGGACCCTAAGAAACCTTCCGTACTACGATTTCGACTTTGAGGTCATGAAACCGGTGGAGTACACTTGTCAACTGAGTAACCTTTTCTGACTACGACCCTCCCTAACTCCCGTCCTCCTCTTCCCCTACTCTCTCCTACTCCACCGACCTACCGTAGTGGCTGAGCTACCTGTACTCAAACCCACTTGAGGCCCTCAACCACTACCTGTCCCTTCGGACCACACGACGTTAAGTACCCCAACGTTTCTCAGTCTGTGCTGACTCGATGACTTGACTTGACTTCCAAGAATAAAATACTCTAGTATATTTTTAACCGTAACTCCATTGGACTTCCCAACGTAACCCCAACTGAAGGTAACACCTAAATTTCATGAACCACTATAATTTGATTGTGGACACCCTTTACGAAGGATTAGTTTAAGAATTAAAGACTACAGACTCAAAGAAACCTTAAAGACTTATTTGAGTCTATTTTTAGAGTAACTTAATTCTTTCTCCAAGTGTGTTAGGGTGACCTTATTACTATGACAATTTGAACTTGGTTTGACGTCGTCAATTAATGGTATCGGTAGAGGAGATACACGAGTTTTTTCAAGTTATACCCTGGAAAACTATTATATAAGTCATCTTAGAGTGTAGTACGCTTGACCGAAAAAGGGTTTAAGACGGTAGACTAGGCAAAAGACGACCACGGAAAGTAAGAGAGTATTCCGTCCACCAGTCTTAACTCGTCTGTTCATCAGTGGAGTACCAGTTTTTCTGCGAATATAATACTATTTAACTGGGGTACTGACAGTTTGTAAAAAGTGACAAAGACCTCGTGTTACTTGTAAAAAAAATATACATGTGATTAAACCGTTAATTTTGTTGTTTCATAAATAATTATTTTCCATACGTATAACTAAGACTATTATTTCTTTGGTAGATTTTTTATATGTAAGTTGTCTCTTATAACGTTTCAAGGTAAGAAAGGTCTTAAAAGTAAAGAAAGAGTCATTCTTTTCCGAGTCATGTATTACAAAAAGTTTCCTGAGACTATGAACTTAATAGTTCTTAACTTTGGTACTTTCGGTCCTTGTAACAGTGTAGTCACTCAGATATTAAATACTTTTGTTTTTGGAAAGGGCACTTAATTCATCTTCTATGTAGTCGTTACCCCCAGTAAACTTTACAAAATGAGTCATAAAAAGTTCAGTGTCCTCCTCAACCGGTAACAGTCTTTATTAGTCACCTCTCAACCTTATGTAGAGATTCCGAGACACTTGTCTGATGGATGGTGGAGTTTCTAGTAAAACTAACATGATAAAATTTAGAAGAGTTCTATTTAACAAAAGGACTACTGTAGTAAAAAGACGGTGCATGTTAACTTGGTATTCCAGAGCAAGTGTTTTACATATTAGTAAGTCCTAATAACAGATTTTAACATTTTTATAAATTTAACGTCGGTACATTGATTTTACGTCGATATTAACGAACGGTTAATTCACGGTCTATTACTGAACCCGACCGGTCGGAAAGTAGTGATCGAGTCTGAGGGAGTACTGTCTGTGTCGTCACTACCTCCGATCTGAAGGATCCTCGTTTCTAACGGACTTCTCATAAGTGGAACACCTAAACGAGAAAGTAAAGTATTCCTCTGGTCATCTATGAATGTCTGAAATTTCGGCCCAAAGAAATTTTTTTTCTTCTTCTTCTTCCTACAAAAGATTACGAAAGTTGTATATGAGACAGTCAGGGAAACCCGAAGAACGACGCCAAACCTTGTGACTCGTGTGACGACAGAGTCCCGGAAACGTGAACGAAAGGGGAGGTGAAAGGTACGGGAAGGGTGTGAAAGTCCTTCGAAGGAAAGGAGGAAGTGAAGATAAAGAAATTAAGGTAAAAACCCAATAAAACCAAAAACGAGTATTATACAATTGAAAAAAAAAAATTTAATTTCGTAACAGTGAAATGCTACAACACGGCCAAAG
Organism: Capra ibex; assembly: GCA_006410555.1. Lineage (NCBI taxonomy): Eukaryota > Metazoa > Chordata > Mammalia > Artiodactyla > Bovidae > Capra > Capra ibex. The sequence goes on from SJYO01041852.1 coordinate 80,167,587, forward strand.
ATGACATGTTATGTCACTCAGTTGATGTATATATATGTATATAAGGGAAGGAGAACCTGGAGGGAGGGTGGAGGTGGGGCTGGGTGTAGGGTGGGTAAATCCAGTAGTGCATCATACCTCGACTGGAAAGACACGAAATATCGTTCGAGGGTGATCGATAGACAAAATGTGTACCGTCACGTGTATACAGTTACGATTACAGGGTCAAACAGGGGGGGAGGCGAGGGGGAACATTTAGGTGACGACCCGTATGTGGGATTCTTTTAGAATTAAGTTTTCTTGTTTACATGGGTTACAAGTAATGTGACAATAAGTGTTATCGGTCCTTTTTCTTTGTTGGATTTACCGGTCACCGTCTACTTACCTATTTCTTATGCACTATGTATATACGTTACCTTATAATGAGTCAGTATTTTTCTTTGTTTTAACCCAGTAAACATTTCTATACCTGTCTGGAACGAGTGAAGAAAGTACAAGGGTAAGTTTACAGAGAAGTACTCTCTTCGGAAGGAACGGATGTCTAAAATAATATGTTTTATGAGGAGAAGGTTGTAAGTAGTGAAAGAGCGGGAAATATGTCGAATTAAAAAGGAGACCCGGAAATTATGGTACAACGTATAATATGGAAATAACAGAATAACCAAGTCACAAAGAGGGTGATTTTGACTTCAAGGTGTTCTCGTCCTTGAAACGAATTAAAACAAGTAATCACATTGGTCGTCGATAATACTACGAACCGTATATAACTGCGAGTTATTCGTAAACAAATTACTTACTTATTTTAGTTATAGTCTCTTCGATAATACTGAGAGGATATACTTAGAGCACTGTCTTCGTATATAGAAATTTTAAAAAAGTTACTATATAAAAATTTCCTACAAAGACAAACTCATAAAATTAAAAATTAAGATCACCAACTGAGACTCCTGAAGACAAATTGAACATTCCACTCGACGAGAAGCATGATTTATCTCTCTAAACAAAAAGTTTGATACTGGAGTATTAAGGGCACTCTGACAAGTACACTGGGACCCACTAACCCTACTATTAGGGCAATAGTCACGGGGTAGACAATAGAAACCAATTAACCTGGGGGCATAAATTTTTTTAGTTTTCTAAACTATAAAAAGAGTAAAAAAATGAAAGATCTATGTTCAGGATTTGGATGTTCTCGACATTTCTTTTTGGTCCTGTCTCCTAACAGTTATAAAAGTCTCAAGAGACTATGTACAATCTACGCAGGGATAAGTTAAACTCCCTTAATCCGTCAAAGATTTCTGAAATTACACATCCTCAAACCTTATTCCGACAAAAATATTAATTTTACGAACTTCTTAGACGTAAGCATAAGACGACTACCACACTAGTCCCGTATAAAATCGCACTGAAAGGGAATGAAGGAGAAAAAGCGAAGTGTAAGTGCGTTGAATTACCCTTTTATCAATTCTTGTAACACACATGAAAAATTTATGAAGTTCGTCATGTAAGTAGTCGTTCCGATCTAAGGGACCAGTGGATTATTTATGGTGTAATATATAAATCATATCTTGACCTACGTAGTATCAAGCCATACCTAAACACAAACTTATAACGTTAACAGTCAATAGTCGACATACTGAAATTCATTTAAGGTAATAAAAAAGACATTTTACCTATATAGTCAATGGAATGTTCAAATGACACTCTTAAATTATTCTTATAAAAAATTAAGTAGTACTATACGTTTAAAGTGTACTCGTCAGAAACTTGTATAAATTAAACAAAATGGAAGGAAACTTCCTTTTAATAAACCTCTTGGAAGTTTTTGGGTGAGAAAAAACTATTATTACGGTTATAGTTATAATTATAAAAATAATACAATATAATAACCGTCTATAAATAACCGATAAATAACATCCGTGTCACGACACGATTCATTTTATATATTAAATAGAGGAAATTTGGAGTATCGATGTCGTACTATATTCATAATAAAATATAAGGAGTAAAGTCCAACTCTCGTGACTTTAAACATTTTCAGCTTCTTGAGTGAGTTCCAGTGTCTCCAGGTTTTACTGTTTCGTCCCTAGACTTAAATCGAGATTAGATTTATTAGATTTATAATTTAGTGTAGGAAAATTGACGACGATTCGATGGATCAAATGAAAAAAACTGTCCTATCACAAACTTCCGTTTTTCTATGACCTAACCGGTTTTTCGAACAAACCCAAAAAGGTATACGAGAATACCTTTTTGGGTTAGTTTGAACAACTAATCGGGTTATATATTTATAACATATACCTATATGTTGTATATAACGTAATATACATATGATATACATAAAGTAAAGTAAGTAAATTTTTCTTTTAAGTAACCAATGAATTACACACTGAAACAAATCAAGTCAAGTCAGCGAGTCAACACAGGCTGAGAAAGGCTGAGGTACTTAACGTCGTGTGGTCCGGAAGGACAGGTAGTGGTTGAGGACCTCAAGTGGGTTTGAGTACAGGTATCTCAGTCACTACGGTAGGTCGGTAGATTAGGAGCCAACAGGGGAAGAGGAGAACGGGGGTTAGGGAGGGTTGTAGTCTCAGAAAAGGTTACTCAGTTGAGAAGCGTACTCCACCGGTTTCTTGACCTCAAAGTCGAAATCGTAGTAAGGAAGGTTTCTTTAGGGTCCCGACTAGAGGAAGTCTTACCTGACCAACCTAGAGGAACGTCAGGTTCCCTGAGAGTTCTCAGAAGAGGTTGTGGTGTCAAGTTTTCGTAGTTAAGAAGCCACGAGTCGGAAGAAGTGTCAGGTTGAGAGTGTAGGTATGTACTGGTGTCCTTTTTGGTATCGGAACTGATCTGCCTGGAATCAACCGTTTCATTACAGAGACGAAAAATAAATCTCAGACAGTATATACAATGATACTTATATCATATTGGAAACTGAAGTTCCTCGACACACACACACTTATATAAGATAAAAGAAATCTATATAAAACTACACTTAGTAAAAATTTCAAAAATAACTTAAACAACGTCATAATGAAGACAAAATACAAAAGATAGAAAACCGACGTTCCATACACCATAGAATCGAGGGATTGGTCTGTGACTTGGGTACTGGGGACGTGACCTTCCGTTTAAGAATTGGTGACCTGACGGTCCCTGCAGGGACTTATATAAAAAATACACGGATATTTACAGTCTTACTTAGTAACTTGACTCCAAATTTTTACAAAATTATACATTTTAAACAATTACATTTTAATAAGGACCTTCAGTTTGATCGTTACGGTGGTTTTTACGATAAGAAATATTTCGTCTTCTGTTATGCATTATTCGTATAGTTTATGTGATACCCCCTTATTTGTAACTTCTTTATAATCCCTGTTTTATTATAAAAATTACTATCACTAGAGGTATATATCCGTGTCTCAGGATCTTACAATCTCAATTTTACCTTCAAGTGCTGGATACAATCAAAGAACATGAACTACACCGCCCAGAAACTATGTGTTTAGTTAATTGTCTATTTTTTTCGTGATTTCAGTACTTCCTAGTTCCCGTGTAAAGTGTATAATTCAATTTGGAGTCGGGTAATCCTAAACACTACCACTGTATATATTTGTAAATAACCATTTACCGTTCGTAATTTTGTACACACACATATTAAGTCAGATGGAAGGTACTCGAATTTCACTGAGTGGACTCTTTCCCCTGAACACTCGGGGACAAAGAAGATTCAGGTACACGTTCTTAATTGTGAATGTCTTGGTGGTAAAATGATCTTATCCGGTACTCATTTTTCCTGTAAATTTGAGTTAGAGTAGTCAAATTCAAACAAAAACATTCTCTTTGTCTAACGTCATCTCTTTCTTTAAGCACTGGACGTTACTTAAAGAGGTAGGAAAACGGTAAATAAATAAATAAATATAAAAAACCGATACGGTACGGCGAGACACCCTAGAGTCAAGGGGGTGGTCCCTACCTTGGTCCCGGTGGTACCTTCACTTTCGTGACTCAGGATTGGTACTCTGGTGATCCTTTGAGGGGTAGAGAAACAAGAACAAAAACAAGTTAACGAGTCAGTACAGGCTGAGACGTTGAGGTACCTGACGTCGTGCGGTCCGGAGGGACGGGAAGTGACAGAGAGTCTCAAACGAGTTTAAGTACAGGTCACTCAGTCACAACGGTAGGTTGGCAGAGTAGGAGACAGTGAGGGAAGAGGAGGACGGGAGTTAGAAAACTTCGTAGTCTCAGAAACAAGGATACCCGTTAATTTGCTGTATCTTAGTATTGAAACCCCAAAAGTTATTTCTTGTGAATCTTGATGGACCCTAACCAGTGAAACTCCAAACCATCATTAATTAAATAACAAAAACAACGTCTAGTGCGAGTAAGAAGTTGACCGGATAAGTTCTTCACCGGGGTGAAGAGCACAAGTACCGACGACGACGATTCAGTGAAGTCAGTACAGATTGAGACACGCTGGGGTATCTGTCGTCAGGTGGTCCGACGGGGCAGGGACCCCAAGAGGTCCGTTCTTGTGACCTCACCCTACGGTAAAGGAAGAGGTTACGTACTTACACTTTTCACTTTTACTTCAGTGAGTCAGTACAGGTTGAGAAGCGCTGGGGTACCTGACGTCGGATGGTCCGATGAGACAGGTACCCTAAAAGATCCGTTCTCATGACCACACCCCACGGTAACGGAAGTAATGATTAAATGACACCCGAAGAAACGACAACTTGGATTTTTACCGGAGTCTTAAGAATAATTATACTATAAGATTCATTGGTTATGGTCAACTAATCAAAAAAATGTACACTACCTTCGATAAACGGGAACGTCCATGTTGTCCTTTTGGACTCCCATAATATGATCTCACATGTTAGGGTCATTAACGTATAAAGACCTGTGCTGTAAATTGGAGGGTTACAGAGACAAAGTAACGGATATATACCTCTGTTATTAATGAACATATTAATAATGAAAAAGTTTCAATATCCTACTAATATTCCTATAACATATACACTTGTAGGAACCTGTCTTTAATTTTGGAGTTCTTATGGATATCGTTCCATTCAATGACATTAGTGGATTGATACTTCTTCAAGGATTACTATAAGTTTTCGTTTGAAAAGGGGTAAAAACGAAGAAAATGGAGATACCGGAAGAAAAAGAATGGATATTTGACAGTCATCATAATATACATCTCAATAATACTCCTAATTCGTATTTGTATACGTTTTTCGGGATGATATCGAAAACCGTCTTAAGTTTGAGCGATTACAGTAATAATAGGAGGAGTGAGTGATCGAGAGACCGGTCACGATCGTTTCAATATCGACTCAACCGGGACTCGGGAATCGTATTTACTCGTACAAACGACGACGACGACGACGACGATTCAGTGAAGTCAGTGCAGGTTGAGACACGTTGGGGTACCTGCCGTCGGGTGGTCTGAGGGGGTAGAGACCCTAAGAGGTCCGTTCTTGTGACCTCACCCAACGGTAAAGGAATAGGTTACGTACTTTCACCTTTCACTTTTGACTTTCACTTGAACGAGTCAGCACAGGTTGAGAAGCACTGGGGTACCTGACGTCGGATGGTCCGAGGAGAGAGGTGTACCCTAAAAGGTCCGTTCTCATGACCTCGTCCCATGGTAACGGAAGAAACTTTACTCGTACAAGTGCGGTATAGTTATCTCTTTGACCTTCTTAGATTAGGTAATATTGATACCAACGAGTCAGGGAAGTCAGAACATACTGAGAGACGCTGGGGTACCTGACATCGGGTGTTCCGAGGAGACAGGCGTCCTAAGAGGTCCGTTCTTATGACCTCACTCAACGGTACGGGAAGAGGTCCCTTAGAAGGACTGGACCCTAGTTTGGGTGTAGAGGACGTGACGTCCGACTAAGAAATGACGACTCGGTGGTCCTTTCGGGGACTGATATCAATTGTTATGACATGATATATGAACATATAGGACATAATATATGAATGACATAATATGTGAACAATTGTTATGACATAATTTTTGACAACAACAAATCAATGATTCAACACAGACTGAGAGAACGTTGGGGCACCCGACATCGGACGGTCCGAAGAGACGGGTACCTAAAGGGTCCGTTCTTATGACCTCACCCAACGGTAAAGAAAGAAAGAGGTCCCCAAGGGGGACTTTAGATACAGAGAACGTAACTGTCCACCTAAGAAATGGTGACTCGGTGGTCCCTTCGGGAAAATCATGTTATGACATGATATATTATATACTAATATATATGTCAACGATTCTCTCATCTAGAATTTACAAGAGTGGTGTTCTTTCTTTACCATTTATACACTTCACTACCTCCACAACTGGTTGGGAAGACATCATCAGTAAAGTACGATATATCCATATAGTTTAATAGTATGAGATACGGTGGAGTACGCTTCTCAACTGAATAGTCTTTTCTGAGACTACGACCCTTTCTAACCCCCGTCCTCCTCTTCCCCTGCTGTCTCCTACTCTACCGACCTACCGTAGTGGCTGAGTTACCTGCATTCAAACTCACTTGAGGCCCTCAACCACTACCTGTCCCTCCGGACCGTACGAAGTCAAGTACCCCAGTGTTTCTCAGCCTGTGCTGACTCGTTGATTTGACTTGACTTGACTATGGAATTTTAATACGTTATAATATATAGTTACATATGATTATTTCGATCCCCTTTTTCATTGTTTGGTCCTTTATTTTAGACCACTACAAGACTACCACTACCTACCCTGACCAATATAATCAAACTATTAAGTGAGGTCTTTTTCGTTTACTCTACTCTTTACCCTACACACACACGACTCTTTACGCCCACTCTACTCCAGTCACCACTAGGTTTCCCGAGGTAAAGGTACAACTACTGTAGTAGTAGTGGTCTTGATCATACATGACATCCGAATGAGTGATCGTCTGTGATGTATATATTATATATTATATTTTAGGTACGTTAACAATGTATACAATAGAATGAATTGGACAATCCTAGTTAATGTCTGTACTTTTGACTCTGGACCTTTTCAATTTATCAAAAGGGTTTCGGTTTGGAACCTTTCCTATCTTGACTTTAACTTTAGTCTGTATTGATTAAGAATCAGTGTATTAATTATATTTTTGGTTTGACTCTAAGTTATTAGGTCATTTAAAGAATCACTCTCTTTTTGTTTCACCTTCTTACTCCGGTCTTCTAGAAAACCCCAACTCAGTGTTGTATTTTATATCTTACGAGTAAATCTAAACTTTAAGTCGATTTTATCTATTATAAAATCATATTTACACACGGTTTATAGTAGAAAAATCGAAACTATGTACGTATATAACACTTTACGAACTTTATTATTACAATCAATTGTATAGGAAATGAAGTGTATTAACAGTAAAACAACAACCGTCACTCCACTGTTGTCATTTCGAGAGAGCATCGTTGAAAGTTCTTAGACGACACAATAACAATCGATATTAGGGGTAGACATATAATCTAGGAACCTTGAATAAGTAGAATATGGACTTGTAGATATGAGAAACTGGTTGTAGAAGGGTAAAGGAGGTGAGGACTTGGAGACTTTTGATGGAAGAAGACAAAGATACCCAAACTACAAAAATATAAGATATAAAATTGACTCTGACTCGTTTGAACCCGAAGGGACCATCGAGTCGACCACTTCTTAGACGGACGTTACGTCCTGTGGGGTCAAGTCAAGGACCCAACCGTTCTAGGGAGTCTCGTCCCGTACCGTTGGGTGAGGTCATAAGAACGGACCTCTTAGGGGGTACCTGTCTTCTCGGACCACCCAGAGTCTCAGTCTGTACTGACTCACTGATTCATGTGTTTAAGACCCTCTAACACTTCCTGTCCCTTCGGACCGTATGACATCAGGTACCCCAGCGTTTCTAAATCTGTACTGACTCACTGACTTGTTGTTACTGTTAATTCTAGTACGTCATAAACAGGAAGGGACAGACTGAATAATGGACATGGTATTGCCTGGGGTCCCCCTAGGTAGGTATGACAACGTTTTCTATCCTAAAGGAAGAAACACTTACTTATTATCAAGTAAAACACACACAAACACATAGCAGTGTAAAAGTAATAGGTAAGTAGGTAGGGGTTTGTGAATCCAACAAAGATACACAACTGATGACATTTATTACGTTGTCGTTTATCTCCTCAACTTCTATAGAGAAACTCTGTCACTAAAATAGAGTAAGTCTATATATGGGTCTTCACCCCAACGACCTAATATACTATTATGACAAAATTTAAACAACTCTTTGGAGATATGACAAAAGATATCAACGTGGTTGAATAAATAGATAGCCGTCACGTAGTCCTAGAGAAAAGAGGTGTAGGAGTGATCATAAACAATAAAGAACAGAAAACCTATTGTGGTAAGATTGTCCACACTCCAGTATAGAACAACATCAAAACTAAACGTAAAGGGACTATTAATCACTACAACTAATCGTAGAAAAGGGTATGAACAACTGTTACATCTTCAGAAAAAACCTTTTCACAGATTCAGGGGACGGGTAAAAAATTAGTCTAAAAACAACAACAAGAATAACTAAACATACTCAAGGAATATATAACACCTATAGTTGAGGATAAGTCTATACACTAAACACTTATAAAGGAGGGTGAGGGTTCCAATGGAAAAGTAAAACAACTGACAAAAAGAACGACACATCCAAAAACAAACTATATCAGGGTTAACAACTAAAAACGAATGTCACGAATATGAAAATCGTAATACATGTTTTATAGTAACGATTCTGTTTACCATTCCACGAAACGGGGATATTAAAGAGAATGTTCATAATACCAACGTCTAGAATACAAATTTAGGAATTAGGTAAACTCAATAAAAAAGTGCTCACCACATTCTATTCCCAGGTTAAATTTAGTAAACACTCGTCTATAAGTCAAAGGGGTCGTGTAAAATATAAAAACCAAGGAAAAAGTTTATAATCAACTGAGATGTACGTACTCAAATAAAGACTTGAGAACTTAGACGAGGTGACGAGATATATAAGTAAAATATGGTTATAGTATGACAAAACTAATGACATCGAAACAATGTATCAAACTTCAGTCAACCTTCACACTACGAAGGTTGAACCAAGAAAGAGTTCTAAAGAGACCCACAAGCCTCAGAAAAAACTAAGGTAGTCAAGTCGAGTCAAGTCAGTGAGTCAGTACAGGCTGAGAAATGTTCAGGTACTTGACGTAGTGTGGTCCGGAGAGACAGGTAGTGGTTGAGGATTTCAGATGGGTTTGGGTACAGGTAGCTCAGCTACTACGGTAGGTTGGCAGAGTTGGAGACAGTAGGGGAAAAGGAGGACGGGAGTTAGAAAGGGTCGTAGTCCCACAAAAGTTTACTCAGTCGAGAAACGCAGTCCACCGGTTTCTTAACCTCAAAGTTGAAGTTGTATTCAGGAAGGTTACTTGTGGGTCTTGACTAGAGGAAATCTTACCTGACCAACCTGGAGGAACGTCAGGTTCCCTGAGAGTTCTCAGAAGAGGTTGTGGTGTGAAGTTTTCGTAGTTAAGAAGCCGTTAGTCGAAAGAAATATCGGGTTAAGAGTGTAGGTATGAACTGGTGACCTATTTGGTATCGGAACTGATCTCCCTGGAAACAACCGTTTCATTACAGAGACGAAAAATTATACGACAGATCCAACCAGTATTGAAAGGAAGGTTCCTCATTCACAGAAAATTAAAGTACCGACGTCAGTGGTAAACGTCACTAAAACCTCGGGGGTTTTTATTTGAGTCGGTGACAAAGGTGACAAAGGGGTAGATAGACGGGACTTCACTACCCCGGCCTACGGTACTAGAATCAAAAGACTTATAACACGAAATTCGGTTGAAAAAGTGAGAGGAGAAAGTGAAAGTAGTTCTCCGAAAAATCAAGGAGAAGTGAAAGACGGTATCTCACCACAGTAAACGTGTTTTCTCCAATAAACTATAAAGAGGGCCGTTAGAACTAAGGTCGAACACGAAGGAGGTCGGGTCGTAAAGAGTACTACATGAGACGTATCTTCAATTTATTCGTCACTGTTATATGTCGGAACGACATGAGGAAAAGGATATACCTTGGTCAGACAACAAGGTACAGGTCAAGATTGACAACGAAGGACTGGACGTATGTCTAAAGAGATCTCCGTCCAGTCCACCAGACCGTAAGGGTAAAGAAAGTCTTAAAGGGTGTCAAATAACACTGGGTGTGTCAGTTTCCGAAACCGTATCAGTTATTTCGTCTTTATCTACAAAAAGACCTTGAGAGAACGAAAAAACTACTAGGTCACCTACGACCGTTAAACTAGAGACGTAAAAGGAGACGTAAAAGATATTGGTCGAACTTATAGACCTTCAGGTACCAAGTACATAACGACTACAGACCGAACCTCTTAAAATTCGTAATGAAATGGTCACACACTCTACTCACGTTAACACGTCATCAAACTCGTAAGAAACCGTGACGGAGAGAAACCCTGACCTTACTTTTGACTGGAAAAGGTCAGGACACCGGTGACGACTCAAAAGGTTTAAACGATCGTATAACTCACGTCGTGAAAGTGTCGTAGTAGAAAGTCCTAAACTTTATCGAGTTGACCTTAAGGGAGTGAAGGTGATCGAAACAAGTATCACTACGAAAGATTCCGGGTGAACTGAAGTGTAAGGTCCTACAGACCGAGATCCTCTCACTAGTGGGGTAGCACTAATAGACCCAGTACTTCGAGAAAAAACATGTCAAGAAGACACATAAGAACGGTGGAGAAGAATTATAGAAGAAGAAGATAATAATGAATGCCTCATTAAGATTAGATTTGTCACACCACGACCGTATTATCTGTGTATTTAGTTACTTAATCTTAAATCTCGAGTCTTTATTTGGGTGTGTACACTCCGTTAGTTAGATGTTGTTTCTTTGTTTCTTGAATGTTACCTCTTTCCTATCAGAGAAGTTCTTTATCATAATCCTTTTGACCTGTTAGTGTACTTTTTCTTACTTTGATCTGGTGATAGAATGTTATATGTGTTTGTAATTGAGTTTTACCTAATTTCTGAACTCACATTCTGGACTTCGTTATTTTTTATTTTAAGGATCTGTTTTGTATCAGTTATTAGAGTAACTGTGTCTATAATCTTTACAAAAACACCAAGACTGAAGTTTGTGTTCCCTTTGTTTTCGATTTTATTTACCCTACTGGAGTTTCTTTTATCAAGACGTGTAGTTTTCTTTAATAGTTGTTTTGCTTTTCCGTTGGATGACTTACCCACTTCTATAAACGTTTAGTATATAGGTTGTTACCCAATCATAAATTTCATATATTTCTTGGGTATACTGAGTTTTTGTTTTATTGTTTGTTAGATTAAATTTTTACCCGTCTCCTAGACGTATCTGTGAAAGGTTTCTTCTGTATATCTACGGTTGTAGATGTACTCTTCTACAAACTGCAATGATTAATAGTCTATTTACGTTTAGTTTGAGTGTTTAATACTGAAGTGTGGACAATCTTACCAATAATAGTTTTCTGTTCCTTATTGTTTACAACCTCTCCTACACCTTTTTTCCTTGGGAGAATGTAACAAGCTCCCTGAGATTTAACCACGTCAGTTATCATATCTCTAAGGAGTTTTGAATTTTTACTTTGATACTGTACTGGGTTGTTAAAAAGAAGACTCTTAAATAGACTGTTTCTGTTGTTACGATTAAACTTTTCTATATACGTGGTGATACAAGTAACATCGTAACAATGTTACAGGTTCTACACCTTCGTTGTTACACCTACTTTGAACTCGCGTAAGTCAAGTCAAGTCAAGTCAAGTCAACGAGTGAGTACAGGCTGAGAAACACTGGGGTACTTAACGTCGTGCGGTCCGGAGGGACAGGTAGTGGTTGAGGGCCTCAAGTGAGTCTGAGTGCAGGCAGCTCAGTCACTACGGTAGGTCGGTAGAGTAGGAGACAGCAGGGGAAAAGGAGGACGGGGATTAGGGAGGGTCGTAGTCTCAGAAAGGTTATTCAGTTGAGAAACGTACTCCACCGGTTTCATGACCTCAAAGTCGAAATCGAAGTAAGGAAGGTTTCTTATGGGTCTCAACTAGAAGTCTTACCTGACCAACCTAGAGGAACGTCAGGTTCCCTGAGAGTTCTCAGAAGAGGTTGTGGTGTCAAGTTTTCGTAGTTAAGAAGTCGCGAGTCGGAAGAAGTGTCAGGTTGAGAACGTAAGTATATACTGGTGACCCTTTTGGTATCGGAACTGATCTGCCTGTAAACAACCGTTTCATTACAGAGACGAAAACTTTTACGATAGATCCAACCAGTATTGAAAAGAAGGTTCCTCGTTCACAGAAAATTAAAGTACCGACGTCAGTGGTAGACGTCACTAACACCAATGGTTTCTCCTCCCCTTGATCCCCTTACTCACCTTCACCATGTCCCTCAGTTGACATACCACATCCTAATACTAGTAAATCACTATATATGAATACAATTTTATATTACGATATATTATGAAGGTTGGTAAGTTTTGATCTATCGTACCGAATGACTTATTACATAGAACTTCAGTCTTTCTGTGTAGAGTGTATCATCACCCGAAGGGCCCACCGTGAATGGACGGTCATGTCCTCTACACTCTCTGTACCCAAGTTAGGGACCCAGTCCTTCTAGGGGACCTCGTATTTACCTTTGGGTGAGGTCATAAGAACGGATCTCTTAGAGTACCTGTCTCCTCGGACTACCCGACATCAGATCACCAAGTGTTTCTCAGTCTGTACTGACTTCACTGAAACGTACATACGTGTGTATCATCATGCGATCATTAATACCGAGAACCTCACCCTCTCGGTACTAAATATCGTAAACGTTAAAGGCACCATACTAATGAGGGTGACACCGACTAAAGTTCGAATTACATATCGTATCGTAACGACTTGTGTCTCACTCCTTTTTTTACGTGCGATCGTGTGGTAACATATCTTTAGGTATGTATACGTACGTACTTGTTGTGCACGATTTTTTGGAGTTCTTGGTTCTATTATTACTTTAATTGTTTTACTAATTGTATCCTACTCAAAACTCATGAATAATGGAAACATAAATTATACTGAATACAGAAACATTCAAATATTTCAAATTAAAAATTATTACCGACACAAATTTTCATCGAACGTTTAAAGGACTTTTAATTAAAACGATGTAAAAACAACAACAAGGGACCCGATAAATGCAGTCCTGGAACAACAAAAAGACAAAGCATATATCATCAAACATAGACGATTAGGGTTTGAGAATAAAATACGGAGGAGGCGAAAGGGGAAACCATAGTATTCAAACAAAAGATTACACATACTCAGACGAAGAGAAGGTATTTATTCAAGTAAACATAGTTTAAAATCTAAACTGTATATTCACTATAGTACACTATAAACAAAGGGAGAAAGAGTGAATGAAGTGAACCACATTATCGGATATCCAGGTAGGTACAACGACGTTAATCGCAATAAAGTAGAAAAATACCGACTCGTCATAAGGTATACATTATACATATATAAGATAAAAGAAATAGGTAAATAGACAACTACCTTTAAACAGGTACAGAACTGATAACATTTATCAGTCTCATCTCCACGTACATCGAAAAGATTAATCTCAAAAGAGGTCAATATACCGGTTTTCATCCTAACGACCTAGTATACTGTTGAAAAATTTGAAAAGATTTCCTTGAAGGTATGACAAGAAGTATGACCGACATAATTAAATGTAAGATGGTTGTCACATCCTCCTAAGGAAAGAGAGGTGTGGGAGTGGTCGTAAATAACAAACACCCGAAAAATTACTACCGGTAAGACTGACTACAACCCATTACATCTAAACCAAACATAAAGAGACTAGTAATCGTTACAACTCGTAGGAAAGTGCACGGATAGCATACAGACAAATCCAGAAGAAGGGTCAAATACTAACAAAAAGAAAAAATTAAAACAATAACTCAACATACTCGACAAACATATAAAACCTTTAATTTGGGACAGTCAGTGTAGTAAATGTTTATAAAAGAGGGTTAGGTATCCAACAGAAAAACAAAACAAATACTAGAGGACACAACACGTTTTCGAATATTTAACCTAATTTCAAGGTAAACAAATAAAAACGAAAATAAAGATAACGGAACCCTTTGAATGAATTCTTTTGTAAAGATGTTAAATACAGTCTCTTACAAAACGTATATAATAGAAGATCCTCAAAAATATTTTATCCACGGGACAGAAATTCGGAAAAACTCGAATAAAAACACGTACCACACTTTCTCACAAGATTGAAGTAACTAAATGCACATCGACAGGTCGAAAGGGTTGTGGTGAACGACTTCTCTGAAAAAGAGGTAAAAGATAAGAACGAAGGAAACAGTTTCTAATTGACTCACATCCACACACAAATAAAGACTCGAGTGATAAGACAACGTAATTGGGTATACAGACAACACGATTATGTGACGACAAAACTAGTACCATCGAAACACCATAACAGATTTCGGATCCTTACAATACAACGGTCGAAACAAGAAAAAAGGAATTATGTTGAAACCTTTAAGACCGAGAAAACACTAAGGCATATTTGAAGTCCTCATAAAAAAGATCAAGACACTTTAAGGGACTTTTAAATCGTGTGTCGATAGTAACCAAGTCGTACAGTCATCGAACGGAGTACCTTAGACATTTATTCAGAGTACCAACAGTTTTTTTTTTTCAGCACTATGTACATTTCAAGATTCTTCCGAACCTCATCTTGTTCATTAATATTTACTAATAACAATAATTAAATCACTCGTTAAAATACGAAGAGTAAAAGTAGTCACAGGATTCTCTTAATTATAAAAATACATTAAAAAGATACAATGACAAGTCATTTACTCCCTCCTCCCTACGTGAAACAAGGAAGGTCACGGATTCCGTACTAGTCTATCATTTAAGTTAAAATTTTCCATATGAGTGATGACTATTCAATTAGGTCGTTATACAGTCATATTTACTTTGAACCGTTTAAGTTATGTAATGTGAAGTTTTCGTCATAAATAGTATGATACTATTTAAAGGGTATCTTATCATATATTAAAAAAAAGTTGTACAAGATTCCCACGTGTACCTATGACTTCAAACAAATACATAAAAGAAAATAGACATGATGGACGGTTGAAACCCACAAATTTCTTATTCACCTAGAGTTAAATACAAATGTTCGAAGATGATATTATCATTAGGAACGACCCGAAAATTTTAAGTAATTTATTACATAAAAGAATAGAACAAGGTAAAATAAGAATAGAAGGATTTACACTATACCTATAATTTTTATCATAATACGACAAGGACACCTGATAGATTGGTAAGTCTGTGTTTCTCCCTTGTCGTTACAATCACTTACATAGAAAAAAAGATTCAAAGTATCTCACGGGGAAACAAAGAGATTATACAGCTATCTGATGTCTGTGACACAAGGAGATATAGTGAAAAGTTTCCGTCCTACTCTGACGGTCCTGGGGAAGTTTTTCCAGTTGTAAATACCTTATTGGTGTTTACACTAGTTAGTTCAGTAAGGTTACCTCGTTATTGGTCACACTGGAGTTGTCTGAAACCGAAAACCTCGGTCTAGCGAAATCACTGTCTGTATTGGGACCACCCAGCCGTCGTAGGAAGTGACGAGTGAGACGGTAGACGGTGACACCTTTGAAGTAGTAATTTCCGTCTCAACAACGACCTGTTTAAACGTTTACCAAAACTCTCGTAATAATAACGTGTCTTACAATGGTAGACATTCATCCGTTTAGACTTAACGTCATATACAGATGGATTGAAAGAAAAAGATACATATAGAATTATCTTTTATACGTACGTATCTAGAGTTTGGACCCTTTTGAACAAAAAACATAATACCTTAATATCGGAACGTTTCCCGGAGATCTCGAATTGAAGGATGAAAATTCATGTAGACGTAAATTTGATAGTGTCTAGTTTCTTATAGAGAAATTAAAACGTAAAGTAACAGAGAAAAATAAATGTTTCATAAAAACTAACAAACTAAAACGAGTTTCGGGGTAATAATATAATGTAATAATAATCGTTTATAAGTGTAATTGTATATATACAGATATGTGTATAGAAATTTTTTATAAAATTAATATTTAGACTTCATCATGATGGACAAAAGAACGATGGTACCTTACAATAATTATAATATTTTTGTTATATTACTTTTGTAAATTGGTCTTAAAGGTTAAGTATTCGGTCTATGACAAAATATATATATTTGTATATTTTATATATACATATATAATAAATATATATAAGTATAAGAAAATTTAGGATGACGTATCCTAATCCTAACAATGTTAACATCGATATATTAATATCATTACACCACAAAATATAATATAAAAATACAATAAGTATAATATAATAATTATAACGGTAACTTACTGTTCCAATGGTTCCGTGTCTTTCCATTTGACTATGAGTCCTTATGTGTCGAACTATCCACCTCTAGTTCATATGCCTTGAACCAGTCAGACCCAGGTCTTAGACAATAAACAACAAGACTCAGACGTGTTCATCGGTTTGATGTCCGGTAGTTTCTTACACTCAATACAACTTTCCGGTATTTATCTGTGATTTTACTTCTTCTATACTCATCGATTCCTGTCACTGTAAACTTGTAGTTATTCTTATTACTTACGATGACTTTGAAAGTAATACATTTTTAGGTTTTCAAGTATTACATACTCTCTCTTGGTTGTTTTGTTTTAAATTAAGTAATTGGTGAAATACATTTTCGTTTTCCGATTCTTATTTTTTGAACAGAACGAAGGGGAAATACTCGATTTAACTTCTACTGGTTTCTCAGGATCGATTACTTCTTTTCAAGAGATACTTCTTCAGAGTGACTTTATACAATTACATTACTATTTACTCTTTTCGTACTAAAACGTTGGAGATTCTTTTATTAACTATAAATAAAACCTAGAATAGTCTTTCACTTAAAGGTTCAACACAGAAAATTCTTTTCTCGAAAGACATTATTATTTATCTAACATATTTATCTAATTTTCTTATGACCAAACATTGGACCTCTGAACATTGAAAAAATATCTTTTGAAATAAACACTCCTATAAAAAAGATGTAACAAGTACGTTTGGAAATTTTACAAAAAGTATCTTCCAATTAAAATAAGTGGTCTAGATTCTATTGAATCGGTGACGAATACTGGAGTGATTAATTGGAGAATTATTAATCTCAGTATATTTTTCTTTTATGTCTCAGAAAATTGTACGTCTTGTAACGATTTCAGCAAAGAAGAGTGTCTTACAATAACAATAAGAAAATCACAAAGTGTTCAAACGTAGTAGGAACGTGTCCCCGGTACCATTAGAGGATACATAGTAAGGTTGAAATCATATACATGACGGTTTTACTTGTGCGTTTTATAATTTCAATCTTAATTATCACCAAGACCGTTTAATTTATTCAAATTTTATCTTCGAATTACCTCGTCTAGTTACAAGTCACAAAGTCTTCACTGACCGGTGTTACACTCATGCTTTAGTCCATCTTTTATAAAATTATTAGACTTAAATTAATCACCGTCTTTCTTACCTATACTACGAAACTTAAACTCTCGTCAAGACCTTCATTTTAATTGTCCTAGACAGTAGCTAACCTGTTCCCACCCTCCACCTCTTCTCCTTTACAATCTCCCTTTCAGTTTTGTCCTAGGTTAACTTATAAACCCACTTACGAATCGTAAATCCACTTATAAATCCACTTTCGAAAAGTTATTCTACGTTCTAATGTCTAACGCCCAACAACTCGTCACTGATTCTCAACTCCTTTTCGAAAAACTTTCGTAGTATAGTGGTATATTGTCGTATTTTAAATTCTGTAGATTTCAGAATTGGAAGAAGGGTAAGAGTAGAGAGAAATGAGAGATTATTTGGAGAAGGAATGGGCTCGATGTGACAGGGCTCCTAGATTATTCAGTTACCATGTTTAGGCGATACGTCAAAGGGTGGAATAGAAAAATAAATATGGTAAAAAAAAGTATATACTGTATTAAGGAGGGAGCGTAGAGATGACATAATCTAGTGAGACCAAGAAGTCTCGAGTCGAGTTCACATGAAGTAGGGGGTCCGTTCTAGTCAATGAAGAAAAAGATACAGGAGGTATTTTGAATTAAGTTTCGAAATAAGGACTGGAGTATTCTAGTGCAATAAAATTTATCGTAACAGACAAGGTGATCTTATACGAATTTCTGAGTTGAACGAAACAACGTACTTACTAGGAATACATTTAACGATACACAATAAATCGTAGTTCATTAATCCTATGTATATGGATGAGAACAGTGAGTGTCACGATTCAACGACTACTATGTCATTCGGTTTGAAATACCAGGGTCGGGAGAGTTTCGATTGTGAATCATTTACTGTGTCTCCTACTTTCTCTGATTATTTTTTCTCACGGTATTCAAGTCATTCCTAATACTACCACCACTACTACTACAATCGATAACTCATGAAATTATACGATTCGTATCTAGGTTCGTGACATGTATAATATATGAGATTGGGACTTTTGTTGAGTCACTGTTTTCTTCATGTGTTATTAAAATATCTATAACCATCAGCCTGTAGTGAAACGACCGTTTCCAGGCATATCAGTTTCGACAAAAAAAGGTCATCAATAGATGTCTATACTCTCAACCTGGTATTTCTTCCAACTCATGGTTCTTAACTACGAAAGTTTGATACCACGATCTCTTCTGAGAACTCTCAGGGAACCTGTCGTTCCTCTAGTTTGGTCAGGTAGGATTTCCTTTAGTTGGCACTATAAGTAACCTTCCTGTCTACAACTTCTACTTCGAGGTTATGAAACCGGTGGACTACTCTTCTCGGTCAAGTAACCTTTTCTGGGACTACGACCCTTTCTAACTTCCGTCCTCCCTTTCACCCACTGTCTCCTACTCTACCAACCAACCAAAGTGACTGAGTTATCTGTACTCAAACTCGTTTGAGGTCCTCTACCACTTCTTATCCCTTCGGACTGTACGACGTCAGGTACCCCAGTGTTTTTCATCCTGTGTTGAATCGCCGACTTGTCGTTGTTTTCCATCTGTGTATCGATTCTGAAACTCTCTGTCATTTTCGAAGGGGTTTGTCATTAAAGGTTCAATTCCAGACTTTTTTTACTGATCCCTAATCAGTCCATCTACTGTCAGTCTCTTTCCCTACCTTCCTACCTCTATTTCTTCTCCTTCTTCCTCCTCCTGCTCACTCTACTCTTCTTCCTCTTCCACATATGGACGCACACAAATCTACTCCCGATCTCTTTCCTTTTCTCAAAGGTTGTTTCCGGTTTCTAGTCAGTCCTATACATAAATCGTCTGTAACCCGAAAGATGAAGATTTCAGTCTGACAGTTGTAGTACCTCGAATTAAGGAAACCTTTGACAGTGTTTTCGATTTTTGACTTGGTCTAGGTAACCTGAGTAGAATGTCTATCTTTGTGACTTAGGATCAATTTCCTTTACTCAAGGGTCACGGTACGTCTCAGTAACCGTTCTCAGCCCAAGGGTCCCGGTTCGAGAAAGGTCCTGTGGTACGACGCTAGAGACACCTAACAATTTACCAAAGATGAGATCGGTCGGTTGTCATTCACGTATGTCTGTTTATCGTACAAAATGCTCAGGGTAAGGTCGGTGGTGTAAGGTCGAGTGCAAGAAGAGAACTAATGATAAATTATTCTTTTTATATTTAATATTTAATACTATCACGTATAGACATGAATTAGAGATTCGTCTACACTAGATCTTTACTGAGACGAGCTAGAAGGGGAGTCGTATAGTCAAAGTAGTGTTTTTACACAGTACTGAAAAATAGAACATCCGATACACTCACTATCAGTGAGTCAGTACAGACTGAGAAACGCTGGGGTACCTGATATCGGACGGTCCGAGGATATAGGTACCTTAAGAGGTCCGTTTTTATGACCTCACACAACGGTAAAGGAAGAGGTTCACCATTTCATCGGCGGACGGTCACGTTCTCTACGTTCTCTACACCCGAGCTAGGGACCCAGCCCTTATAGGGGATCTCCTCCGGTACCATTAGGTAAGGTCGTAAGGACGGACCTCTTAGGGTACCTGTCTTCTCGGACCGTCCGGTGCCAGATGTCCCAGTGTTTCTCAACTTCATCCGATAGCTTCATCCGATACTAAGGTGAAATTAGTGTAGGGACTACCTGGTAAAATCAAATGAGAATGAGACTCCACCAAACATATAGTCAACATCTGTCTGACCTCAGGGTCAAGACCCAGACGGTGATTGGTCGGCACACTGGAACAAGACCACGGATGACGAGAGACGTCGTCGTACGTCATCACAAGAAGTAACACCAGAACACCCTTAATTTTCCGGCGTACGTACGTTTCTCGTTTCATGTCACGAGACATGTAACATATAGAACTTTTATAAACTGAACACTCTATATAAAGATTGTGGTTTAGTATTTTACGTGTCGGTGTTTTTAGTCAATGGAATTAGGAAGGTGAAATGACTATCGTAAACGTCTGACCCTTTCAAGAATGAACGGTTTTACTTCATAGGTAAATCAAGATGATGATCTGACAGCTGAAACATTCTTGTTTTTGAATTGAAGAAGATATAAGACAACTAATGGTGACACTGTTCGTATATCACTTGTAAGTATTTATATTTTTAACCAACTTAATAGTTTACTAGACCACAGACAACAACAACAAATCAGTGTCAGTACAGACTGAGAAAACGTTGGGATACCTCACGTCAGACGATCCGAGGAGACAGGTACCCTAAAGGGTCCATTCTTAAGATATCACCCAACAGTAAGAGGTCCCCTAGAAGGACTGGGTCCTTAGTTTGGGTACAGAGGACGTAACCGTCCGTCTAAGAAATGGTGACTCGGTGGACCCTTCGGGAAACCATAGTCTGAAGGACTGTATGTTAAGATAAATAAATAAATAAAAAATGACTTGGTTTTTAATTGTGTTGACTATTTGTAGATCAGTTACCAAAAAGGTCACCAGTAGATACCTACACTCACAACCTGATATTTCTTTCGACTCGCGTCTTCTTAGCTGAGGTTGACACCCCGACCTCTTCTGAGAACTCTCAGGGAACCTGACGTTCCTCTAGGTTGGTCAGGTGAGATTTCCTCTAGTCCGGACCCACAAGTAACCATCCTGACTAAAACTTCGACTTTGAGGTTAAGAAACCGGTGGACTACGCTTCTCGACTGAGTAAACTTTTCTGAGACTACGACCCTTTCTAACTCCCGTCCTCCTCTTCCCCTGCTGTCTCCTACTATACCAACCTACCGTAGTGGCTGAGTTACCTGTACCCAAACCCATTTGAGGCCCTCAACCACTACCTGTCCCTTCTGACCGGACTACGTCAAGTACCCCAACGTTTCTAAGCCTGTGTTGACTCGCTTACTTTACTTGACTTGACTTGTGTTGACTCAGTAGTAAAACATTTCCTGTAAGGTCCCTTTCAACCCCGAATCTTTAAAGTTCAATAAGACACTATAAGGTCATACAATGAAAAGTAAGACGGACTTTGGAAACCATGTTTAAGGGTACTTATAATTATCGACCCTTCCCTTACTCCGGAAGTCAGTTCGTCAATCCTTCACTCCACCACGGAACACACTTACGGGACGACCTACCATTTGGGTACTGTACCGAGTCCGCGACAAATCCGTAAAATTTAACGAAAGAAATATTAAGGTCAGGTCTCTTTTATAGTAGAGACTCGGTTTGACCCCGTCTCGTGAGGTTAGGTTACTTCACCATAAACTCTTTAGAGTTTATCCGTAGTTTGGGAACTGGAACCGATGACGATACATCTTTGTATAAGGTGTTACTCGAGTAAAGTGTATAATATAAATGGGTTTGGTAATGTAATGTATTTCTTGCACTTGTTTACAATAAAGGTTTGGGTGATTTCAACGAATTCGACACCTCAAGGACCAGAATTAAAATCTCCATCATACCAAAAAGGTCATCAGTACATACCTACACTCTCAACGTGACACTTCTTCCGACTCGTGGTTTCTTAACTACGAAAACTTAACACCACAACCTCTTCTGAGATCTCTCAGGGAACCTGACGTTCCTCTAGGTTGGTCAGGTAAGACTTCCTCTAGTCGGGACCCTAAAGAAACCTTCCTTACTACGATTGCGACTTTGAGGTCATGAAACCGGTGGAGTACGCTTCCTAACTGAGTGACCTTTTCTGGAACTACGACCCTCCCTAACCCCCGTCCTCCTCTTCCCCTGCTGTCTCCTACTCTACCGACCTACCGTAGTGACTAAGCTACCTGCACTTAGACTCACTGGAGGCCCTCAACCATTACCTGTCCCTCCGGACCGTACGACGTTTAGCACCCCAGCGTTTCTCAGCCTGTACTGACTCACTGACTTGACTTGACTAGTTATCGACTACCTTTATGACGACACAGAACGTCTATACTTTATGGTATCTTTGGAACTGGTCAAAGAGAACCCTACTGTAACCTAAGAGGATTATTACCTCATATTTGAGAGACCTAAGTAAATGAATTTTTTTTTTTCGGTGAGAACATACAGACATTTTCACTCGTCACCAAAGGTAAGAAGTGAGAACCCAGTTACTCTTTTATATGTACTTTACGTATTAAGAACAGACGGTTTATACCAACTTTTATATTGTAATAGGAAATTGCATTGTAAATACTTCATTAAACGACATTGTCACCCCCACTACACCACCAAAAGTCTACCATTTGACGAGACAAACTTTTACGTGTGTCAAATCCTCGACTGTCCAAGTCAGCAGTTCATGTCCTCCACGTTATACTACAAAACCGTGGCCAATTTATAAGTAAGTAAGGTGACGGGACAAACACCCTTTATACGATTTTAGAATAACGACATCGGAAACTTGAGGGTCCCGTTCACATCGGGTATTAAGGAGTCGGGACTACGGTCACACAGAGTAACGTAAACTATTTACGGTTATTGGAACCAAAATTATAAAGGTAACTAGACCTCCCATAATTGTTCCCAAAAACACACACACACACACAAAATTGGTACTTCTCTTAGGATGTCTTAGGTTAAAATGAGATTTTAAGGTAAGTCAAATGATAGAATGTTCGTGGATCAGAGAAACTATATCTTTACGGAGGACTGAAGTATAACTGTCGTGTATAAAATCGAGGTAGTAGTAGGTTGTTTAATTTGACTTCGAAATTTGTACCATACAAAGAACCTGAAGGGATCACCGAGTCACCATCTCTTAAACGGACGGTCACTTCCTCCGTATCCAAAATAGGGACCAGGTCCTAGGGTGCACGGTACCTTTTTGATTCGGACACTCGGTGTTCATGACTTCGGACTCGTGGACTCAAAGTGTTGTTCTCTTCGGTGGTGTTACTCTGAAGGTTTGATCTGTGACTTCGGTCTCTCATCAGGGGTGAGTGGTGTTGATCTCTTCTCAGGTGAGTCGTTGGCTTCTGAGTCGTGTCGGTGTTAATTTTATTTATTTAATGTTTTTATCGTACAAAGAAATATAAAGTAAAAAATCGTTTGTTTTGTCTTCGATTCTTTTTATTATTCGGAGAAAAACACCTTTTAAAAAATTTCAGGAATAATGATTCTTTCGAACGTAAAAGTTCCTTTACTGTCGGGTTACAGACCAAACCGTATTCCTTGTTAGCCGGTCAATTCGTCACCTTTGCCTGAATAAAAGGGTCAATGTTTTCTTTCTTTCTTTAGAAACCGTACACGATTCTACAGAGAGAGTCCGAGTACTGAGTCCGACCTTTCGAGTGACTTCTCATTCTTTAGTAAAAAATTAATTAAATAAATAAAATTAACCTCCTATTAATGAAATGTTACAACACTACCAAAAACGGTATGTAGTCATACTTAATCGGTATCCGCATGTACATAGGAGAGGGAGGACTTAGGGGGAGGGTGGAGGTAGGGGAGGGGTGGGGGGTCCAACTGTGGCTCGTGGTCGAAAAATACGGGACGTAATACCTTTCTTTAGTAAAAATAACCTACTTAAAAAACCTATACAAACTTACATACACACACATTCAACGAGTCAGCACAGGTTGAGAAACACTGAGGTATCTGACATCGGGGTGTCCGAGGAGACGGGTTCCTCAAGAGGTCCGTTCTTATGACCTCACCGAACGGTACGGGAAGAGGTCCCAACTCACATATGTGACTCGTTTATAAAATTTTATAAATACGATGTGAACTTTACAAACTGGGTTACCTCTAAACTTAAAATGATATACTAAGGACATTACCACTCCCAAAAAGGGAAGACAAGACCAAATACAGGCACAAAGTGGAAGTAGAAAGAAAGACCTACCTATCCTATGGTTTCCTTCCCTCCCATTTTTTTGTCTGGCTCTACTACGTGTGTAAAAGGGATTCATTTGTGTTCCACACCTGAAACAACAACAAAGACGCTCTACACTTGAAGAACCGGTGCGTTACAAGCACAAGTATAAGAGTAATATAATGTCGAGACACCATAGTAATACACGGTTCCTAAACGGGAAATACCTATATCTATGAGAAAGAATCTGTTGCCTCCACTTATTTATACATATTCAATGATATTACGACCTTTAGCTGAGACCGTCGGGTAGAGTACAAACCTGACCAAAATCAACCAGAAGTAAACCCCTATTTATCTGGCTCGGTCCTGTGTCCGTATTTGTAATTGGGACCGTGACGTTGGAACGACCGACCATGACACGATCTTAAATACTCCAGAGAAGGATCTTAATTCTGAGGTCCTCACTAAATTTGGTCTAATTAGTGTGACCGGTATAACCAAGTCAAGTCGAGACCCTACAGAATTAAACCAGTCTCTATGTAAGAGGTCGTTAATTTTATTTGTCTTCTTATAAATAATCAGAGAGTGACTGTCCGTTTTGATCATTCATATTGTATTAAATTAGTAACTTAATAAGTCTCAAAAGTAGTTGAAAAGTTATAAATTTTACAGAACATATTCCTACGATCTCGGAAAATTTTATATGTACTTTATATATAAACATTTACTTTACCGACTATAAAATTTTAATAATTGGTTGAAAAGTAATTTACATTATAAAATTTAATGAAGTAGACTTTTATTACGAACAGGTGTTTACAGTTCTAAAGACATCTATTTATTAAGAAAAAATAGGAACATTGTAAGTCGTGTCTCTAACCGGTTATAAATATATACCTTTCTTCTGGTATCCCTACAACCTAATTTTGATTACATCCAAAATCTAAGATATAGACAGTTGATAACGGAGTTATTATGACACATCGACGACGATTCACCGAAGTCAGTACAGACTGAGACACGCTGGGGTGTCTACCGTCGGGTGGTCCGAGGTGGTAGGGACCCTAAGAAGTCCGTTCTTGTGACCTCACCCAACGGTAAAGGAAGAGGTTACGTACTTTCACTTTTCACTTTCACTTCAGCGAGTTATTCACAGGTTGAGAAACACTGGGGTACCTGATGTCGGATGGTCCGAGGAGGCAGGTACCCTAAAAGGTCCGTTCTCATGACACATCGTTTCGTGGGGTTTGAGTCACCGAATTTCGTTGTTAGTAAATGAGGACGAGTGGTCACTCAAGAAAAGACTCGAGAAGAGTCATAATATCCTGGAATAGTTTATGTAGACCAATGTTAGTCGTATAAAAGTTGAAAGACTGACCTTTAAAAGAGGTTACGATACTCGAATTATCTATGGAGAAAAGAAATAAACCTCAAGAATACCCACTGTCAAGATAGTTTACAAAACTGTATTTACAAACCTACACAAGGTCTGAGAACAGTTTTAAAGAAACGAGAGACTGTGAAATAAGGGGTTCATTTACAGTATTTATATATATATAAAAAATATAAATATTTATATATTTATATTACATTTATTTATATAATTATTATATCTAGTATTATAAATATAATTATTTATTAAGTTTATATAATTATTTTATTTTTATTTTATAAAATTATTATATTATTTATATGTAAATATATTTATATATAAAAAGTTAATAGATAATACCGTCGTAGGGTGAGGGTCTATGTTTAAAGACGTAATCGGTCATAACGGTGTTATTATGGTGAATCATTCAGTGAGGTGTTTTAAGTCACCGAATTTTATACTACAGAAGAGAAAACACACAAACATCCAGTTGATCCCGAACTGACTGATCTGACCCGAGTCGACCAGAACAAAGGTACGACCCCTAACTCAGGTCCACCAAAAGTCAGAAACGACGGTCAATCTGAGTCTAGAACTTCCGTTACCGTTGGGTGAGGTCACAAGAACGGATCTCTTAGGGTCCCTGCCACCTCGGACCACCCGACGGTAGATACCCCAGTGTGTCTCAGCCTGTGCTGACTTCACTGAATCGTCGTCGTCGTCGTCTGAGTCTAGACGAGGTATGCACTACTAAGACCCCAGGTTCGACGATGACGAGATTGAGAGATCCCAGTCAAGAAGAGTACCATTGTCCGACACGTCTGTTCCGTACAGGTCTATGTTCGTGCAAAGTCAGGAGGACGAATAAAAGGTAGTCGACCGTAGAAACTGGTTTCGTTCGGTGTTTCGACTCCCAATCCTTTCATGTATGACAGATGGGGTTCCGACACCGTTTCATATCTACGTACAATAATGATCTCCCTTGATTTGTTGAAACTAGTTATTAAACTAATCTCCGGGGGGACAATTTTAAAGTGACTTTTTTAGATTCAATAGTAATAAGATAGTTTCCACTATCCTTCACCATTAGATAAAAAGTCAAGATATAAACCGTAATAATATAAAGATTTGACAATACGGTTATCATCCATTAAAATTCGGTCCAATTGTTAAAATATTAGTTGGATTAGTATTTCCACTTTTCTAATGATTTTGTTTACTTCATTAGTAAAAATGTAAAATATGTCGAATTGTTAAAAGAATCCTTAATTTTTTCATTGTTGGTTTCTTTTAGAAGTCTAGACTGAGATGAAACATTAAATAAAACTTTCTAAGAAAAGATAAGTCATGGTGATCCCTTATAAAAAAACCAATTAAGGAAGAGAGTTTTTGTGGACCGTTCGAATATAATTACTATTTAAAAACACGCTTTAGATTAAGAAATAAGACAGTATTGGATGTATACAAGACAACCCAGAATTTACCACTTGACTGCCTCATCTTTCATTGGTGTCGAGGTTTAGTATAACAAATTTTCTCTAATTCTATGAGGCAGATTTAAGTACGACGTCAGTAAAAGGTCCTCTAGATTGACCTACCCGTTTCCGTTCTATTATCCTACGAACTCATCTCAAATTAATAACCCCAATTTCTGTCAAAACGAGGATCCACGTCTACCTCACACAGGTCCAACTTTGACCGTCAGTGTCTCCACGTCTCAGAAAGAGGTTATTGGGACTCTGTCCTTCGGTCAAACCGAGACACCGTCTTTATAAAGTCTAGAGTAGACGACTGTGTTTTCTTCTAAGATTCTCAGACGGTAGAACAATTCCTAACCGAATTAGATCAGGACATATTTTACGATCGTTTCATTACAATATGAAATATTACGATATATTTCGTATACATATATTATATATAATGGATATATTTATAATATATACATGAATATACATATTATATATATGTATATAACGACATATTTTGATCAGGACATATTATGTGATCATTTATTACTACTTTTAAGAGGTTCGATCCAAAGTTGTCATACACTTGGTTCTTGAAGGTCTGTAAGTTCGACCGAAATCTCTTTCGTCTCCTTGGTCTCCTATCTTTTTCCTTCTCTTAAGGTCTTTGTGCAGATGAAGACGAAGTAACTGATGTGATTTCGGAAACTGAAACATCTAGTGTTGTTTGACCTTTTAAGAATTTCTCTACCCTTACGGTCTGGTGGAATGGACGGAAGACTCTTCAGACATCCGTCCAGTTCTTCGTTGTTAATCTTGGTCTGTACCTTGTTACCTGACCAAGGTTTAGCCCATTCCTCATGCAGTTCCGATATATAACAGTGGGACGAATAAATTGAATATACTTCTTATGTAGTACGGTTTACTACCCGACCTACTTCGTGTTCGACTATAGTTATTAGAGTCTATACGTCTACTGTGGTGGGAGTACCGTCTTTCACTTCTCCTTGACTTCGTGGAGACTACTTCCACTTTCTCCTCTCACTTTTTCGACCGAATTTTGAGTTGTAATGTTTTGACTTTTGGTGACGTAAACCAGGGTAGTGAAGTACCGTTTATCTACCTCTTTGTTACCTTTGTCATTGTCTGAAATAAAAGAACCAAAGGTTTTAGTGACGTCTATCACTGACGTCGGTACTTTAATTTTCTGCGAACGAGAAACCTTCTTTTCAATACTGGTTGGATCTGTCGTATAATTTTGCGTCTCTGTGATGAAACGGTTGTTTCAAGGGAGATTAGTTTCTATACCTAAAAGGTCATCAGTACATACCTACACTCTTAACCTGGTATTTCTTCCCACTCGTGGTTTCTTACTACGAAAACATGACACCACAACCTCTTCTGAGCTCAGGGAACCTGACGTTCCTCTAGGTTGGTCAGGTAGGATTCCCTTTAGTCAGGATTTATAAGTAACCTTCCTGACTACGACTTCTACTTTGAGGTTATGAAACCGGTGGACTACGCTTCTCGACTGAGGAACCTTTTGTCGGGCTACGACCCTTTCTGACTTTCGTCCTCCTCTTCCCCTGTTGTCTCTTACTCTACCAACCTACCGTAGTGGTTGAGCTACCTGTACTCAGACTCGTTCAAGACCCACTACCTGTCCTCTCGGACCGCACGACGTAGGTACCCCAGTGTCTCAACTTGTGTTGACTCGCTGACTTGACTTGACTTGACTTAGGACATATTATTTGTTAACCGACCAGAAAGGGGGACCAAGGACTCTCCATAGGACCTTAAAAGTCTCACTATTCTCATAAAACGATAAATGTCACGGATTTATCAAACACCATTACTCTGACTGGTACAGTAATCTCCCAACCCCGACATTCGGTACATTATAGTTGACCTGAAGGTCTCCCCTTTCTCACACATCAAGTTACTGCATCGGAGACTGAGTTAGTCAGAACGAGTGCACTACTGTAGGGTCCTCTTGAAACCTGTAGTTTCGAAATCCTTGATAGAGTAACCGTTATAAAACACGTACAACGATGTGCAACTACAAGACCCTGTCACTACGTAAGACTAAGGTGAACCTCTACTGTGACCTTCGAAGAACAAACCTTGAGGGAGTCTGGAGTAAGATACATGGAGAAGAAAACAAACCAAGAGTAAATGTAGGAAAACACACACACACACACGATTATTTTAAGAAGAGTATTCATATCATAAAAGGACTCAAGATACTCAAAAAGACCTGTCAATAGTTTTGTCTTCACATGACCCTTGCGGTTTAAACACTAATGAACCCGTCTTCACTCCCATCGGGAACTTTGACGTTTATTTACCAGAATGAGGTCTTTCATCCTAAGTATAACGTCTACCACCTACTCGTCACCAGTTTCGTCTGGGACTTTGACGTCATCGACGGGGACATTACTCTTGCCCTATTCTGTCGGTGGTGTATGACCCTAGACACAAGGAACTTCCAGTTCTTTAGTAGTCGAAGGACTCCATTGTCCTGAAACTGGGATCAAGATTAGTGTCTAATAAACATACATATATACATCAGATCTGACAGATAATTTAGTACAAGTTACGTGTTATTAATTTATTAATACGATTATTATTTATTATAACGTCCATATACGGTATAGTGAAATAAGTATAGGTTGAGAACGTTGGGGTACCTGATATCGGGTGGTCCTGGGAGACAGGTACCTTAAGGGGTCCGTCCTTATGACCTCACCCAACGGTAAAGGGGGAGGTCCTCTAGAAGGGTTAGGTCCCTAACTTGGGTGGAGAGTACTACAGCGGACGTGACCGTTCGTTCAAGAAATAGTAATCGTGACGGATCCTTCGGGATAATGTCTATATTAATAATAAAATTGAGTATAGAAATTTCATGAATCTCTTCTTTTATAGAAATGGTCAACATGTGATACATCCCGCACTGTAGTGAATAGACAAAAAGAAAACAGGTAAAGGTAACCAGACACGAGATAAGGTAGAGTACCCCTGGAATTCGGACCTTTGATGTAAAGGGTCGGTGACGGTGGTAGAAAGATCGACCGAAGGACAAGGACGTTACTCTCCAGAACCTTTCAATATTTCAGTTTCCTGTGTTCTATGTAAAGAAAACGAAAAGAGAACATCCGATACGTAACCCGTGAGGGTCCTCATACCTGAGATCCAAAAACAACACCTCCATTAGTTCTGTCGTTCGTAAATTCTACGGGGATCTCGTGTCACGGTAAGTTGTGACCTAGGTCGTCGATATCGACGTTCGAAACCCTAGAACGTTACAGTTAACGTCATATTCGTGGACCAAAGGAAGTTGACCAAGGTGACAGACATCAATGTCGGGACGTTGATGTGTCACTAGTACTTAGCCCCACTAAAAAGAAGGAGGTAAGATTTTCACTATCGTCGAAATATGTCAATGATTATAGACCCAATGAATTACATGAAGGAAAACGACGAAGTCGGTAAGACAGTAAAAGCACAGATTAACGAACATAAAGAAAACACAGATTAACGAACAACATAAAGAAAACACAGACTACCGAATAAACTTTATAGTTATAAAAGAAATTTTCTGTGTCTGATTATGTCTCCCGTTCATTATATAAGGACTTTTTTATTAACAGTTTACCTTAAAAATATGTAGTTTTTTATAAAATACATTTATTTTCGGAAGTAATGTCTTATTTTCTCACTTAAGAAGACTTTAACTATATGGATAAAGACTAAGTTCATGGGTAATTCATGAAATAGACGATATATTATAAAACCCGAAGGGACCACCGATTCTTCCATTTCTTAGACGGACGTGACGTTAGGGACGCAGCCCTTCTAAGGGACCTCTTCCCTTACTTTTGGGTGAGGTCATAAGAACGGACCTCTTAAGGTTGAAAGTGAAAGTATATTATAAAATATATGACGAAACAAAAAGAAAATTTTCGAGCACTATGACACTACATCTTCTTTATATATAAAAAATTAAGTCTATTGGTTTTATATGAAGAGGATACATAAACCTGAAGTAGTACTAAGGACTGGGATTCGAGGGGTTTAGAAACATTAAAGGATTCCCAACTCTCACTCGTTCTACAGAAAACAACACAACTATTCCGTTGAAGTCTGAGATGGATCCCTACCCCCGACCAACGGAGTTCTGATCTCTTGACTTTGAAAGTCAGAGTGGGGTGTGAGGACTTTTCTCTTCTCCTTGACCTCCAATTTAGTCAACGGTTTCTGGTAAATTAGTCAATACGGATATATTATTTTGGAGGTACTTTTGGGTTTCCCTAACCTAAGTCTCTTGAAGACCCATCCACTTGTGCTCCTCTAAACCCCTCTCACTAGACGGAAAACTCCCGTATCTTCAAGACGTAGCGAGGAAGGGTGAATGGAAGGTATACGTAGAGAAGGTGGACCTACACACACACACGAGTCAGTTAAGACTGAGAAACGTTGGGGTACCTGACATCGGGCGGTCCGAAGAGACTGGTACCTTAAAAGGTTCGTTCTTATGACCTCACCCAACGGTAAAAGATGAGGTCCCTTAGAAGGGTTGGGTCCTTATCGTGGGCACAGATAACACAGGGGACGAAACCGTCTACCTAAGAAATAGTGACACGGTGAACTCTTAGGGACTGACGAGGATTCATAATAGAAAAATATTATTCGACCATTAGATCGTTCATTTAACAAAGAGATTCAAGACATTCGACGAGATCGTTCAATTAGTTTAGTCTTTTCCCCCAGTTCCCTTGGAGACAAAATCTCTGTCAGTCAACCACCGAATTTACCATTTTCTTAGACGGACGTTACAACGTCTGGACCCAAGTTAGAGACGCAGTCCTTCTAGGGGGGCTCCTCCCGTACTGTTGAGTGAGGACATCAGAACAGACCTCTTAGGGTACCTGTCTCCTCGGACCCCTCGATGTCAGGTGTCCCAGTGTTTCTCAGTCTGTACTGACTTCGTTGAAACGTGAGTACGTGTGTCAATTTTCATGTCCATAGTTGGACCTGAAAGGTAACCGTAGACTTTAGGTTCCACCCCATCAACCTTGGAAGTTATACGTCGACCAACTAGTCTTTCTGTCGTCAGACCCGAACTTTGACCGGAAACTTCATACATCCCCCTGTCCCCTATCAGAATATCCTGACTCGGGAATTGGACACCTTAGACTACGATAAAGACCCACTTATCACGGTCTTGACTCAACTTAAGAACCTGTAAGACAGACTCTTAACAAATGACCATGCGCCCTCGAGGGGGAAGGGTTTGTGTGTTACTTTAACCAAAGTCTTTTGTTTTCCTATCGACTGACACGAACTTAAAATAAGGGTTAAATAAGACGAGAGTATATTAAACGTTTAGTAAAAAGATTAAAATCTAGTTTCAAATAACACCATTACATTTGTATGACAACAGTTTCAATTATTGATAGTATTAGTCCGAATCACTGTTACCCACATCCGAATAAAATAGAAGAATTATAATTTCAAGGTTAGAGATGGTATTCTCGATTCATCTGGAATTTTATTTTTCCGATTTTAAGTTAATAAGTTTTGTTACTATATGATTAGTTTTTTTACTATACCCTGAAATTAATATGTTCATTAATAAATCGAAAATACAAAAGGTAAGAAAAACGTCTACTCAGATTTTGCCACGGTCACTTTAGACTTGTAAAGATACCCAAAAACATGACCTGTAGAAGTTCCTATCTAAATTTTATTTTTCGTATTTCGGGACTGGTGTATGTTCATTAACTCAATAAAATTCGTTTATTTTGTATAAGGTTTACTGACAATATTTTGTGATCGACAGTATGTACAGACGGTGACCTTCTTTCCTTTTCGAACTTAGTACAAAACTATCGATCGAGTCCGACGATATTGTTGTATGGTATCTAATCCACCGAGTACCAACTGAACCACTTTTGAAAGAAGGACCGAAAGTCTATCGACGGTAGAAAGACATAGTAATGTACTACCTTTCTCTCTCGAGACCAAAGAAGAAGAAGAATATCCTGTGATTAAGCAAGTTTCCTCGAGGTCAATTTTATAAATTTGATAGAACTTTAAAGTCCTTCTTTCCAGTTTATATTTAATGGTACGGTGAGATAATAGTAGAAATCTTTACACTAAAAAGAAAAATTTTTCTTTTTATACCTTTTTCTACGAACTTATCGATTGATGTTGGTATTTACATAAATATGGAAATTGGATTGTTGGGACACACGCCACACGCACGATTCAGCGAAGTCAGTACAGTTGTTGAGATGAAGTTCGTTACATCTACTTCTTTTTTTAATTTATCTTTATATAAAAAATAAATACTACTCGAAGGAAGCTAACAGAAGGGATCTTCTTCTTTAATCTTTTTATAGATTTACAAATTCTACCCTATAATAAAACTAAACCATTTAATTCGTATATTGTCTTACTACTGACACATTACTATTACTAAAATATTTTCGTCTTTTTACCTAAACTCATTACACTTTATCGTTTCGTCTTACATATACAAAACGTTTTTCTCGTTGATACTTTGTCTGTACGTAAAACAGTCAATTATACGTTTTACTTTTCTATTAGCTCAGTCAAACCCAATACAAGTAAAAACAAGTTTGAAGTAAAATTAAATTTTATTTTACAAAGGAAGTACAATTTTAAGAGGTAAACCTTTCAGTAGTTTTAAGACTCATTCCATACCCCTTTGGTCTATCCTGAAGTTTTAAATAATAATCTCAATCTTCAGGAATCTTTGTTTTCTATAAAATTTTTCTGATCTGAATTTATTGTTTTCAATTCCTCCTTTAAAACCCTAATTCCAGTTATTTTTCGTGGGAAAGAAAAGTAGAGTACAAATCTTGGTCAACTCTTATTTCTGTATCAATCTATCTTACTTCTATTTTAATAGTCAAATCAATAACTCTTTAACTGACCTCCCACATCGAAATCTAAAACCAATCTTTCCGAACGACGGAGAAGAAGATTCGTGACATCTAAGTAAACATATCTTTACGACTCGATCTAGTGACTTCCCTCTCAGCCGTCTATAAGAATGGTCCTGATATCAAATGTAGACAGACTTTTATCTGTGACTTCCCGTTTTTCTTCTTTAAGGGTCCTGAACTTCGGTCAAAGGACCCAGAGGGGGTACGTGACACTTCGTCACTGGTAGTCAATAGTGGGTTTACGTCCAGTGAGAAAGGAGGACCATGTGAAGTCAGTGACCTCTGGCAGTCTGCTTTTGTTCATAAGGTGTTTCAAAATAAAAATAACATTTCGATCCTTACCTGAGTACTTCCTTTTCTTACGGTTTTATCTAAAAAGAAACTTCGAAATCAAACGTGTTATAAAAGTCACTTTCTTTCTATAGAAATTTTATAAACCTAAACACGTCCCAATCCTGATCTTACTTCGTTCATTCCGTCAACGGAAACTTCACTTTAAATTCTCTGACGGTTTTCTTTTTGAGATCAGTAGTTGTATTTATTATAAGAATACGTCATAAAAGTTTTTAGTGTTAATCACGTTTTTTTAGGTACTTCTTATTTTAAAGTTTTGCAATTCCTTTCTGTCTTCGACATAGTGACGAAAAAGGAAAACGGAGTCCGAAGTTATACCGAACCGTACAGTGACTAAACAACTGATTTTAATTATACAAAAATTTTTCATAAAAAGTTCGAGAAAAAATACATTCCCTAAACTTAAGATCTCAATTTTAGGCTCTTCTTTTTTTTTCCCTTCCCCATTTTAAAGAATTCCAGGTTCTAACGAGTGTTTTTATGGTTGAACCAATCAGTAAATCTTTGTTAACTTTCGGTTTCCGATAATGTTTCGGTTTCACTTCTTTATAAAAATCCGAGTCTTCAAATCTTGTTTCATAAAAACCGTTCCGGTTTAAGAATTGTAGGACATGTTGGTTCACGATTCCTATATCACTACGTCTCTTTCATGAAAAAGAATTAAAAATTTTTATATGAAACTCAGGGTACAATAACAAAGTATTCGTCTTGAGATCTCCTATTTCAGATTTTTATCAAAAGAAAAGGTAGTCGAAGAGATCGTTACACCAATCGTTTGCTCCCAGGTGGAATCAGAGAAAGGAAGAAAGATTCTACCCTTGTTGAGTGGTTGAGAAAAAGTGCACTGTTTCTGAGAGAGTTCCAGAATTTCAGATCCTTCATGAAACTCGATACAAAAGAAAAAGCTGTTATTTGGGGAAAATAACAAGTCAGTGGTTCAGCACAGGTTGAGAAACGTTGGGGTACCTGACGTCATGCGACCAATGGGACAGGAAGTGATATAGGACCTCAAACGAGTTTGAGTATTTGAGGAAACTCTGTCTAGAAGGGAAGACGACATAAGTTCTCGGTCCAAATCGTGTGCCTTACTTTCACTTTCACTTTCACAATCATCGAAGTCGACACAGGTTGAGAAAACACCGGGGCACCTGACATTGGGTGGTCCGAGGAGACAGGTACCCTAAAAGGTCCGTTCTTATGACCACACACAACGATAAAGGAAGAGGTTCCCTAGAAAAGGTGGGTCCCTAGTTTGAGGCAGAGGACGTAAAGTCCCCGGTGATCCCTTCGGGTTCCTTACGACACCTTATTTATTTGTGTAACCTGACAGTGGGTACCAATCTTCTGATCGTAAATTATAACTGAAACAGACAACCAGTAGTGTACGAAAAGTAACTCTGTGAATTGGAGACACCCAGACAAAGGAGTAACTATTTTGTGTCATTCTACATCCTTAATTTAAGTCGAAATTTGTCTATTTCGACAACAGACATTCGACAGTAAAGTGGATCACGTCCCCAGCCACTCAAAAAAGACATTTCCTGGTCTGTCATTTATAAAATCCAAAACGTTCGGTATACCGGAGATAGTGTTGATGAGTCAAGACGACGATGTCACGTCTTCGACGGTGTCTGTTACACGTTCACTGACCCGTACCGACCCAAGGTCATTTTAAAATGTTCTTGTCCACCGTCCGGTCTAAACCGGAAATCCGGTATCAATACGGTCCAGGACTGCATCACTTTGTACCATACCCACATTCGTGAATCTTATGGAAAGTACGCTTTCGAGTGATCTGAGATTTGAGGTACTCTTGTTCTCGAAGAGGACAAACACGAGTAGTAACTGACTGAGAGGTTCTCAAATTAGTTTCAGAAAAAGTCCTTTATAAGCGAAGATTTGAGTTTCTCGTCATGGACCTTGAATTATTGACTTACTTTTTACTCTATCCATTCATAGTAAAGTAAGATTTTTAAGATAATTCTGTATTTCATATTTCGAAGTATGAGGTATAGACAAGAAAGGTACGAACAAAAATGTGTTGACTGTTGACCAAACCTCAGAATGGAAAACAAGAGAACTGTGTTCTAGTCACTGTCTTTTTCTCTATTACGATGTTACTAATTTTTCCTTTACGTGTATTAGGTCTATAATACAATATATCTGGGTTTGAGTACTTTTTCGTAATTCCGGGGACCCTTATTTGTAGTGTATAGTAACACTAGAACTCTCCGGAGTCGGACGTCGTCGAACTTCACCCCGAACCAAAAGGGTGGTCTCTGACTCCGGTTCGGCTCCGACACTCTCGTGGTTTAGGAGTGACGATCCGGCCACCAGTCACTGCTCCGGGACCGAGAAACCGAAAAGTCTTTTCTTAAGGGTGTTTCTGCCTTTTGTCAATTTGTTCATTTCACAAATAATCCTCCCCCTTTTTTCTCATCTCATGCACACCTATCTGTGTATCCACCCGAGTCTCTGTCTCAGCGTGGGAACACCACACTGAACTTAGTGAAGACACCTCGGAAAGAAGGACCAAAGGAAACTGGTTAACAGAATGAAACGGATCACGACTCTAGCATAAACTATAAAGAATCCCAGGAACGTACACACGGTGTGTAGAGAGTCGGTTCTGTCAAAGATCATCTCTCCGAATACCCATCAACGTAGTGAATGATACTCCACTATGGGGGACAGAAAACTAGAGGTTCCTTCGAAAGACGTGTACACATCAGTCTCTCCAGAGGCATTAAAGTTCTTACTCGTTATACACTAGAGTAGACCCGTCCGGGTCGGAAGAGGGAGAAAACAGGACGATAAAAGGAGAACCTCGTAGGTAGGTATCTCTTGTTTGAGGTCGACAAACAGGGTCCCCGGATAGATAGAGGACGGAGTTAACACTACATAATTTTTGTCTCCCTAATACTTCGTCGAGACACCATGGACCAGGGTAGTCTCGTCATAATGTC
Organism: Capra ibex; assembly: GCA_006410555.1. Taxonomy (NCBI): domain Eukaryota; kingdom Metazoa; phylum Chordata; class Mammalia; order Artiodactyla; family Bovidae; genus Capra; species Capra ibex. The sequence continues at coordinate 80,205,168 of SJYO01041852.1, forward strand.
CGTACCATGGTAAACCTGAACACTTTAAACGTATATTCGTACGACGAATTATATATTAATATTACCTGTCTACTGTATTTAGTACTTCGTAAAGAAGAAGAGGACTTACAAAAGACGGAAAAGTAAGAAACGTTAGAAAAAGTGTTTACGAAATAAGATCTCCACACCATAAAGACTGTAAAAATTTGTATATGTTCTCTCTAATATAGACTTTTGACCTGACTTACTTTTCCGATTACGACAGTGGTTTATCTCTATAGAAAATGACTGTTAAGGCGGAAGACGCCCAGACAATTAGACACCCCTTTCCACACTTCGGAGGACATGATAATAGACACTTTCCAAAAATGTTCTTACAACAACAAGTCAAAGATTCAACACGGGGTGAGAAACACTGGGGTACCTGACGTCGTACGGTCCGAAGGGAAAGGAAGTGGTAGAGGACCTTAAACGAGTTTGAGTACAGGTAACTCAACCACTACGGTAGGTTGATGGAGTAGGAGACAGAAGGCATTCTTACATAGTTTTTGTTACCCTTTCTTCTTAGATTGCACGTTAAAAAGACTGAAAGTTTCTTATAAAAATTTTAATGTACATTAAGATGTGTTTATATAAAATTAAAATCTTACAAATCTTTTATGTATGAACCTTCAGACAGTAAAATTCTTTTACCATTTTAAAAATACACTTTTAACTCCATTTACAATTCGTTCGTTTTAAATTCAAGACTCTGTAGAGACCGTCAGGTCACAAATTTTTAAACGGAAGGTTACGTACCCCACGTCCAAGCTAGGGACCAGTCCTTGATTCCAAAGTGCAATCTCGTTGTACCGGTTTTTGAATCTATTTTTAAATTAAGATACAATCGGAGTGGGTTCTTGTCATATTATCTCCACCACAAAGTCAACATAAATGAATCTGATCTACATTATTTTAGATCACCAGAAGGGAGTACAGAGTCGACCATTTCTTAGACGGATGTTAAGACTTCTGGACCCAAGTTAGGGACCCAACCCTTCTAGGGGACCTCTTCCCTTGTCGATGGGTAAGGTCATAAGACCGGACCTCTTAAGGTACCTGACATATCAGGTACCCCAACGTTTCTGACGACCCAGAGTTCGTGACTTCCGTCTAAGAAATGACGACTCGGTGTTCCCTTCTGGGTTATTTTAGATCATGAATGAATGTATAGGTTTTCAATCACGGAAGAAATAATGTAGTCTCAAGATACAATCGTGAAAAAAAAATTACACCTGGAAAAAAATTTCGGAAATAACTTAAAGAATGTTATAGCAAAGACAAAATACAAAACCAAAAAACCGGTTCTCAGTACACCCTAGAATCGAAGGACTGGTCCCTAGCCTGGACGTGGAGTACGTGACCTTCTGTTTCAGAATTAGTGACCTGGTGGTCCCTTCAGGGGTTTCAAGACGTGAACCTGGACCCTTCTGGTGTCTCTACATAAACTTCCCTGACATCGGGACTTTATTGAATGGTTCATCAGGGTACGTCAGATCCTTTATCTAACATGTGTTCTCTTGGTCCCTTCTTACAATCATTCTCATCTACTCCATTCTTTCTCCGTTGAGACGACTTTCACCGGCCTCCACCCTATTCACATTTCTCCGGGTCGAAGTTCAAAGTCCAACTCTGCAACAATGACATCTCTCTAGGGTAAAGTTTAAGGTAGGATTGTGTACCAGTTACCGTTTCAGGGGTCACCCCGTAAACGGTCTTCTCGTCCCACTGATTTTTTGATAACACTCCACAATTGACACCCTTCTCATAGTTGTCTTTGTGGTTATGGACCTAATCTTTGGCTTAAGTTCTCCCCAGTAGAAAAGAAAGGACACAAAAAAAAAAAAAAAAGAAGTTGGAAATTTGTAAAATAAAACATAACGCTACATCGGTCAATTGTTACAGCACCATCAGAGTTCACTTGTCGTTACCCTGAGTCGGTACATATATGTACATAAAAGGACCACAAAATTTTTAGACGTAATATTATTTTTAGTTTACGTTTTACAATAATAGACGTCCACCGTGGGTAGATTTTACAACTAAACGACCGTATGTAAACCTACTGTGAACCTTTGTTTAGATCGTTGTAGGACGACCACTGACATCTTACATCTGTAATTTCTTTTCCCGTTTTCGACCTAAAGACTGATTTCAATGGCTTCTTTTATCCTTGTTTCAATCAATTGTGGAACAAATTACAGATCAATTATGGATCATAATTACAGATAGAATTCTCACCGGGACCGTAAATCACTGGTCTCAATGCTTCAACATCAATTTGAATGTCCGATGGGTCTACCGAGTCACCATTTCTTAAACGGACGGTTACGTCTTCTACGTCTAAGATAGGGACCAAACCCTCCTAGGAAACCTCTTCCTTTACCGTTGGGTGAGGTCATAAGAACGGACCCTTTAGGGTACCTGTCCCCTCGGGTGCTCCGATGTGAGGTGACCCAGTGTTTTCTCAGTCTGTTCTGACTTGTCGTTGTTTAAATTTGACTATTTCCGAACCCGTAAAGGACTCTACGATCAAGTTTCGAACCCTCAAAGGTCAGAATTTTCTACAATACCCTTTGTCAGGTATACAAGAGTATAAATGGTAGGTCTTTTTTTCATGTATTAAACACTAAAAATGACAAAAATTTAAAATGTCTTAATTTTGTGAGTCTTAGATGATCTCAGTATTCCAAGACACAACGAGGGAAATTAAGTTCCAGTAATGTTTTGGTATAAGACACACCTAGTCACTGGTTCATCTACGTTTCTTTCCTCTAACAATGTTGCTTGACCTTTTACCGAGACAAGTGGACTCTGGTCTTTCCCCTAAAATAATCGTGTTATTTTCCGTTTATTTATATGTATCCTCGACGTGTGACCGCCTTGAATCTCGTTCAACACACGACGAAACGTCACGGGAATTACTCACACGTAAAGATATACCAAAACCTTTATCACGTTATACTGTGACTAACATCCCAGTGTAACTTCTTTGACTAAAAAAAAAAAAAAGAAAACCGACGTCAATTAAATGAACAGGAAAAGGACTTTACGGTCAAAACCCGTAAAGTACGTTCGTGTTGCGATCTTTCTGTTACTTTGGACTTACTTACGAACCGTATAAAGAGTCTGTCATTACTTTGGCCTCATTGACTCTCTCAGTCGTTTAGTGTCAATAGTTAGTTTACCACTTCCTCCACCCATGTCTACGGTCCAGACTAAACAAGAAGACCAGGTCTCTTGGACGGAACAAAAACAATAATTAATTAAGAACAAAACACAAAAGTGTAATAAGAAATTTTCTCTTGTTGTATGTAACAACGTGACGACGACGACGACGATTCAGCGAAGTCAGCACAGGCTGAGACACGCTGGGGTATCTGATCTGCCGTCGGGTGGTCCGAGGGGGCAGGGACCCTAAGAGGTCCGTTCTTGTGACCTCACCCCACGGTAAAGGAAGAGGTTACGTACTTTCACTTTTCACTTTCACTTCAGCGAGTCAGCACAGACTGAGATACGCTGGGGTACCTGACGTCGGGTGGTCCGAGGAGGTAGGTACCCTAAAAGATCCGTTCTCATGACCTCACCCCACGGTAACGGAAGAGACTGTAACAACTTGATCCAGTATGAATTTGAAGTTGAACTTTCACACCGGGCCTCTAGTGTATCATTCAAGTTAAAAGGTTCCTTAGACGGATTGTTTATAGACCAGGATTTTCACATTTCCTTCGTCTACTAGATTAACGTTTATATTTATTTTTCTTTTGTCTGTGAAGTTAATCACGTAGTCAATTAGACCTATCTAACTTTTGAATGAGTTGAGACTTTAATTAGGAGATAATAGTACCTCCTCTACAGTAGAGTTACTAAAGTCTTTATTACTTAATTGGTTCTTTAAATTCTTCGCCTATTTAGGGTCTTGAAGCCTAAATTTCTTTGATAACAAGGAGAACTTAAAAGTGAGTGGAGGAAACGAAAGAGGTAACTAGAACTAAAATAGATCTTCTGTGTTTACTTAATATAATAAAAAAGGGGAAAAGATTCATTTCCTAGCAAAGAAGGTAAGTCTAACCTAAGTCTTTATTTCGTGAGAAGTGGGATCAAGACTCAAAAATCTTACACTTCGAGTCTTCAAAGTTCTACATTACAAGGTTTTTGAATTGATTTACATCTGCAACTGCTTACTCAGTAGGTCCAGAGTTAAAAAATAGTAAATCAAAAGACTAATTTTTTTTTTTTTCCTTGACCGAAATTGGTGTTAAATTCCCTTTTTTGTCAACGAAGAGAGGTTGACTATTTTTAAAGTCGTGATATCCGTTCAAGGGAACTACGATTATATCTAGACCACCCGGGTTGTCTGTCCACCTCAACCGTTTATTTACAAGTAAAGAGAGAAAATACTGAGTTACAATAGTACTCCCTTTACCTCTTGTAAAGGTGTTGTGTCGACACACCCTAAGCGGTCGAGCAGATAGTTCTATTGCGTCTCAGAAAATGAGGGGACGTCAAACCGTTGGTCATGCCTAGACTCATCCTATATCTTCTAATGAGAGTTCAAGAACCGAGGTGACCTTCGCGTTCAACACAAAGTCTCAACGTTCGTAATAGATAGTTAAATTCTCAGAGACCTCATCAAACACCCTATGAGACCAAGCTTCTGAGACCATTTTGACCCATTCTAATATCTCCGGTAAATCAGTTACTAACTTAGGGAAAGGGTCGAGGGACTGTTCAATAAAAGATCGTACATATACATACGGAGACCACGTTCCTTTGAGTGGTGAAAGGTCCCTATGAAAAGACAAAAGTCACTGTTCGACCTTAGTTCTAACGGTCCTCTTTATAGTTATTGGAGTCTATACGTCTACTGTGGTGGGAATACCGTCTTTCACTTCTTCGTGATTTCTCGGAGAACTACTCTCACTTTCTCCTCTCCCTTTTTCAACCGAATTTCGAGTTGTAAGTCTTTTGCTTCTAGTACCTTAGCCCAGGGTTGTGAAGTGCCGTTTATCTACCCTTTTGTCACCTTTGTCACAGTCTGAAATAAAAAGACCAGAGGTCTTAGTGACGTCTACCACTAACGTCGGTACTTTAATTTTCTGCGAATGAGGAACCTTCCTTTCAATACTGGTTGAATCGTATAACTTTTCGTCTCTGTAATGAAAAATTTGTTTCCAGTCAGATCAGTTCTGATACTAAAAAGGTCATCAGTACATATCTACACTCTCAACCTGATATTTCTTTGGACTCACGGCTTCTTAACTACGCAAACTTGACACCCCAACATCTTCTGAGAACTCTCAGGGAACCTGACGTTCCTCTAGGTTGGTCAGGTAGGATTTCCTCCAGTCAGGCCCACAGGTAACCTTCCTGACTATAACTTCGACTTTGAGGTTATGAAACCGGTGGACTAAGCTTCTCGACTGAGTAAACTTTTCTGGGACTAGGACCCTTTCTAACTCCCGTCCTCCTCTTCCCCTGCTGTCCTACTCTACAAACCTACCGTAGTGGCTAAGTTACCTGTACTCAAACCCACCTGAGGTCCTTAACCACTACCTGTCCCTCCGGACCACACGACACAAAGTACCCCAGCGTTTCTCAGGTAGTACTGACTCACCGACTTGACTTGACTTGACTTGACTTAAAAATCTACCCAAAGGAAACATCGAGTCACCATTTCTTGTGTAGACAGTTACGTCCTGTGTCCTCTGAGTCCAAACTAGGGACCCAGTCCTTCTAGAGGACGTCCTCCTTTACCGTTGGGTGAGGTCATAAGAACGGACTATTTAGGGTATCTGTCTCCTCAGACCACCCGAGTCAAGGATTCCAGTGTTTCTCAGTCTGTACCGAATCACTGATTTGTTGTCGTTGTTAAAAATCCACCAAGAACTAACATGAGCAAGAATTTGGACGATTTCATCTCAAAGTGAGTAATAAGGATTAAAATATAAAGTTTAAGTATCCTTTATTTAAGAAAAAAAGTATGTTTATATAGGAATTTAAGAACTTTCATCCGTAGTACAGGAAATCCGACTATAAGATTAATAAGATTACTAAGGAGGAGACTACCCTAGAGCTCAGAAAAGAAGAAACCTGACTCACTGAACCGAGTTGTGGGTCTTACACTAGTCAAGTACCTTCGCAGTTCACTTGGACAATGGAACCACCTGGACTACCGAACTGAAACAGTTGGTATCAAGTCAAGAAACGGACCAGAGTCGAGTTGTAGTGTTTCTCTTTACTTTCTACACTGACCGGTAAAAATTCTTAGCAAAAGTAGAATCCTTCGTTGTGTCAATTACGTCTGTGTATCATTATTAAATATGTAAATTTATGGAGGTCTTTTTTCTTAAAGTCCCTTTTTTAGGTGTCTATTTTTCGGTTTGTACAGTAGAAGGACATGGTTAGAAACATGAGAAGGTGAATCGTTACGAGTTTACAATAGATTCATGGGAAATTAGAGGAAGTCGAAACGTTATAAGTTACTCAACACAACAAAGTGACGATAATGGTAAGAACAGGGATCTGGACTACCGATTTAATTACGGAACCCAGGAACATCAAACCACACTTACATTATCGTAGATCGAGTTGGTACGTGGATCGAACTTAGAAAAGATCCAGAGGAATCAGAGTTTACATCAATTTAATTCACTCATCAGAGATGTCCCAAACCCTCTAACGTATCGACTTTTCAAGTGAGACTGGTCTTTCCATAGAATGAGAATGAAGGTTTCTAGAAATGTGTCTTTTTACGTTTACGTTGTGTACAAGTGGGTACCGACTAGGCACAGTTACACGCCGTTTTTGGTGATGTTACAACACTTCGTTAATCGGAGGTTAATTTTATTTATTAAATTTTTACTTTTTCTCTTTTTACGTTTATGTCATAGTGGTCCAGATTCAAAAGTTCTTTTCATCTTTAGGTATAAAAATTTATTTAAAGAAACTAACAAAAATTTCCAAAAAAAAAAAAAAAAAAAAAAATTCAACCAGGAGGATTCATATAAGAATCCTACAAGATCAGTTGTCGGTAGTAAAACCCTGGAAACAAGGTATCAGTATGAAAGACAAAAGAGTTATTAAAAATTTTAGTGTACTCTTCGTAATTTCTATTCTTATGACTCTGTGACTTTTCCTATGTTATCCCATACGGTGTAGATACTATGTTAGAATTTATTTTTCTACTCGTAACGTACACAGTATACTCGTTGTTGACATAAAAAATTTATAGTTAAATCCTTTTGTTTCTGTTCCTCTTTTGTACTTTCACCTTACTTTATGATACCTATTAATTTTAAAAAGAAAAAAGAGAATATCTTTTTAAAAATTTTAAGATAAGACACTCGGATGTATCGAAGTTCGTTCTTTTTCTAATATTTATATAGAATTGATAATATAAATTTATTTTATTTTTCTTTTAGTCTTACGTTCTAAAGTAACTCTGATCTCGTTAAGAGCTATACAATTGGAAGGGAACATCGTACAGACGTGATAAGTCAGAACATAAGAAAAAATTACGATTATGTACGAGTTTAATAGGACAAAAGTCTTAGTTAAGACCATCTTTTTGATCTTTACATTGTAGTTCTACTTCCCGTACCTTTACCTTTTACTTTTAAGAAATAAACAATGATTCCTACATTTTATTTTCCCTCTTAGTATATGACCCATGTTCTAACTAGTTTAGAAACATAAGACCGAGAAAGATTACCCTAGACTGAATGAATCTCGATTGTAAAAAACTCGTGAATGAGTTCAATAAAAATGATAATAGAGGTATATAATGGAGGTATAAATCACTATCCCTGTGAATCTAGATCGTTTTAGTTGGATTATGGTGTCTCTAGGTTTCACGGTCTCAGTCCCAGGGGTGAGTCCAGTACTAGGGAGGTTTTGACAGTGATGACGGATAACGAATGTTCGGTTTATTAGAGTTCAGTTTTATTTTCGAAGGACTGTGTGCTGTTTTGTCTTACTCTTTTACGAAAAGATTATACAGAGAAGGGAGTAGTCTAGACAACGTATAGTGTGCCTAGTCCCTGGTACTTGGTGACTTTTGTCGACACAAAGACTACTCCGAAGAAAAGAACGGAAGAGAAGGAAACAAAAATTGGAGACGTGTGTGGGGACACTACTGACACCGACCGTGAAAACTCACAGTGTCCGATGACATGGAAAGAAACGACATACTGTTCGTCAATCTTTTAAACTTCCTACTAAACTAAACTCTAAGGAAGTCACTTCTGTTATATTTCCCATTTATTCGATGTTGAGACGACATCATTTAGGTGAGGTCGTACTATGTCACACACGACCGGTCCAGGCAGACACAATTTGTCCAGAAAAATGACACATAAGAACTACGAAAGAGTAAGTTCCGGAACGACGGGACGGGTCCTGATCGAGTAAGGATCTCTATCGTTTATTGAATGAACCCTCGTACGAAAAGTTCAATCTGATTAGATAGGTATCGGGTATCGGGTCGGTGAAGGAGACAACCCGAGACTGTGAGTCTCGTTGACACGAAGACAGGACTAGTGGGGACCAGAACCGTGGTGTGTCGGTCCCTGTCGGGGATCCCGGGTCTCGGACTATTTTTCTAAGCTTGAACGGTTAACATTCAGACGAGTGGGACGAACCGGATAAGAAGGGGATACCTTTGGTGTCAGTTCCGAAAGCGGGTACGAAAGGAGGACAAGACAGACGAAGGACTGACTGTGACCACGGAGGGGAACACCGGGTGGTACCGTACCGTGTTGGGGAGGAGAACCGTAGATGCTTATATCATCATATAGAAAAGTCCCAGTTGACAGAGGATTTGAAAATCGAAGTGGCATAGACTTCTTTTCATTTTAGATATAAAATTTTGGTAGGTCTTTCGGAGTTTGAGTGTCGTACTAAATGTGAGGGACCTTACGATCCAAATGATAATACTCAGACAAACACGACCCGGAATTGGCACGTCTCAGTCGATGCTGAGGTTGACCCCGAAAATGTCGGGCCAAACTCGTTATCGAGTATTTACTGAGGTGGGTATATTTTCCTCTATACATTAAGTCACTTGACTGTTACGTATATATTGGGAAAACAAACGGTACCTCTAATACATTATGTATTTGTTCAACACACACACAAAGTCGTAAACTGTTCCATTCGTGGGAACTACAAAGTAATGTCTCGACGGTGGTCTTTGGTACCACTGGAGTCTGTCTGACTCTGGGTGGTGTACGATTTGCCCTTCCAAAGTCAAGATCCATCTTTGAATTTTAGTTACCTTACTTCTCAACACTCTAATTCTATATTTACAAATTTACATTGAGTCTTTTCAAAACGTACGGATTTTGCTTGAGTTCGACCTATCTTTTACGAGTGTCGATGGAGTATTTCGTAACAAATAAAAGAGACTACTTCGGAACGAGGGAACGATGGGAAAGGAACGGTTGTACACCATAAGAGTCCCCGTCAAAGGTTAGTGACGACGACGGTCGGTCGACCAGTGACGTCGTCAGTCGTGTGACTGGGACCTCTCGTGGCTCCGCGGGGTGGCAGTCGGTCAAACGTACTACGTTGGAGTCGTTACACCTTCGAGGTTGGCGGGGACGTGAGAGACCGAGTTTGAACCGGCAAACCCCTCCGACGGTCCTGTCGTGGTCCTCCCCTCGGTCCCCCTCGGAAAACGGTCTTGGTCGTCCACCGTTACCGGTTGTCGTCGAATCTTCCGTCTAATCAGAAAGGTCGTCAATTCTGTCGGTTGTCTCCACCCTCGGTTGCGACGGGAACAATAGGTTGCATATCCGTAACAATATTTACTGTAGCCTCGGGGGGACATGTAAAGAGTAACCCGAACAATCGGTCCACCGTCAAAATGGTCTCAGTAGTCACGAGGTTCGTTTCGCATACGATATAGTAAATTGAATGTACCCTCCGGTCCCTTAATGTAAAGAACCTTCTCACAGAACCTCTGTGTTATTGTTACTAGAGACCATAAATATGTCATGACAAGAGGTTTCGCCAATTACGTGGACTGTCTGCCGGAGATTTAGTCTGAATCTTGTAACGAGTACTCATCTCCTCCTTCGCGCTCGGTTAGTGAAATCTTTAATCTTTCGACTTTTACATCTATGCCATAAAACCTCAATTCCAGTACGTGTTGAACTCAATCTCAGTACTACCTTTAGATGCTCAAGGCTTACCGTAAAAGTATGTGTTCCGTTGTACACTCAACTTCCTCATGTATTTTGAGACTCACTGCGGTTATGTAAACACAGGTACTAGATAAGTGAAGTTTACTGTCATCTTATGTCCGGAGAAAAGTAAAACTAGACTTTACCCTAATGTATATATGATCTCTTCACTTTCTCCCGAAGGGGTCACCGAGTCACTATTTCTTAGAGGGACAGGCACGTCCTCTACGTCCTCTGAACCCAAGCTAGAGACCCACTCCTTCTAGGGGACCTCCTCCTTTACCGTTGGGTGAGGTCCTAAGAACGGACTTTTAAGGGTACTTGTCTCCTCGGACCGTCCGATGTCAGGTATCCGAGTGTTTCTCAGCCTGTACTGACTCGTTGACTCGTGTCTGTGTGCCTCTTTACTTTTTCCAAATAATATTTTAACCAAGATTTAAGAAAGCTCTCGTCTCTATTATGTCTTTTGTCTACAATCTTTTCTACAGAAGGTTTGACCTTCTTCAAAGTTATTCAACATTCCAAAGACTTTTCTCCTTCCGGATTGTTAGTTGTTCATAAATAACGAACGGATATTACTCAAGTTGTGACAAAGTCCCGAATGTATGAGTTCTTTATGTAAAATTTTTTAGATTCTAGCTCAGACACGAAAATTCCCATAATGTTACAACAACTGTCTCGGTTTGATTACTTTCGTAATCACCGGTCGCAATTTCCTCTGACACAGATCTGAGAAGGACGTCAATCTGATCCTCCTTTCCTCTCTTAACCGCTCCGGACCGTACCAGGTCCCTCCGACGTACCTCGTCTTCGTTATGTGAACCGATCCGGAATCGTACGTATTCTGACTCGGGGGGTTTGGTATAGTATGTCTCGGGATTTGATCCTCAGTCTTAAAGTAGAGGGTGTTGTATTACTAGCGTATTACTAAGCTAGTATTACTAGCTTACTCGAAGGTAGTGACTTTTAGTCAGCATACGATCTTTGATACAACCTATGACTACTTGTTCTACTCGACACTACCCAAAATCTTTGTCTCTTTCCTCAGGACATTTTTCGGATCTATACGATTAAACAACAACGACAACAAGTCAGGGATTCAATACAGACTGTGAAACGCTGGGGCACCTGACGTCGTGTGGTCTGAAGGGACAGGAAGTGACAGAGGGTCTCAAATCAGTTTGAGTATAGGAAACTTAGACACTACGATAGATTAGTAAAGTAAGAGACGGGAGGAAGAGGAAGACGAAAGTCAGAAAGGGTCATAGTCCCAGAAAAGGTTTCTCAGACGAAAAACGTAGTCCACCGGTTTTATAACCTCGAAGTCGAAGTCGTAGTAAGGAAAGGTTACTTATAAGTCTTAATTAAAGGAAATCCTAACTGTTCAAACTAGAGTAACGTCAGGTTCCCTGAGAATTCTCAGAAGAGGTCGTGGTGTCAAGCTTTCGTATTTAAGAAACCGGGAGTCGAAAGAAATACCAGATTGAGAGTGTAGACATATACTGATGACCTTTTGGGTATCAAAATTGATATACCTGGAAACAGCCGTTTCACTACAGAGACGAAAATTTTAAAAAGTATCGAAAGGAAAGTTCTTCGTTCACAGAAACTTAAAGTACTGACATCAGTGGCCGACGAGTACACCGAGATCATTCCTTACGTCCTCTGTATTTTCTATGTCCAAACTAGGGACCTAGTCCTTCTAGGGAACCTCCTCCCGTACCGTCGGGTGAGGTCATAAGGGCGGACCTCCTAGGTTACCTGTCTCTTTGGATCACCCGATGTCAGATATCCCAGTGTTTCAGTCTGTACCGATTTCGCTGAATCGTACCTGCGTGTGTGTGTACAGTTGTAGGTGTCACTAAAACCTGGGGTTCTTTGATTTTAGACAGTGTCGGAGATGAAAGATGGTAAGACGAACGGCACTTTACGACGGTCCGGGTGAGTTTAGGGTAAATCTACCGGTAGGTACGAAACGTTGGTAGTGTTTTTAGACTCTTTAGTTTGAATGGGTTTTCTTTTTCGTCTGGTATAACGTCTCAATTTTGAAGGAAGGTGGAGGACGGAAATGTTTCGGTTATGAAAGTACGGAAAAACTTTTCGTCTTGGTCCATCTTTACCTCACTCCTCGACTTTTACTAAAAAATGGTAGAATTGAGGGACTCAGAGGGTCCCCTATTTGTTGACTCCCTGCAATCACTTTCGAGATCTTGAGTCCTTTTATGTAAACCTTTTAGGGACCTACCCGATTAAGAAGTTCTTGCAGAACTAAGAAACTCGGTCTTTTATTTCGGTTCTTAGTCAAGTCAAGTCAAGTCAAGTCAGCGAGTCAGTACAGGTTGAGAAACACTGGGGTACTTAGCGTCGTGCGGTCCGGAGGGACAGGTAGTGGTAGTGGACCTCAAGTGAGTCTGAGTACAGGTAGCTCAGTCACTATGGTAGGTCGGTAGAGTAGGAGACAGCAGGGGAAGAGGATGACGGGAGTTAGGGAGGGTCGTAGTCTCAGAAAAGATTACTCAGTTGAGAAGGGTACTGCACCGGTTTCATGACCTCAAAGTCGAAGTCGTAGTAAGGGAGGTTTCTTTAGGGTCCCAACTAGAGGAAGTCTTCCCTGACCAACCTAGAGGAACGTCAGGTTCCCTGAGAGTTCTCAGAAGAGGTTGTGGTGTCAAGTTTTCGTAGTTAAGAAGCCGCGAGTCGGAAGAAGTGTCAGGTTGAGAGTGTAGGTATGTATTGGTGTCCTTTTGGTATCGGAACTGATCTGCCTGGAATCAGCCGTTTCATTACAGGGACGAAAACTTATACGATAGATCCAACCAGTATTGAAAAGAAGGTTCCTCATTCACAGAAAATTAGAGTACCGACGTCAGTGGTAGACGCCACTAAAACCTCGGGGTTTTTTATTTCAGACTGTGACAAAGGTGACAAAGGGATAGATAAAGGGTACTTCACTACCCTGGTCTACGGTACTAGAAGCAAAAGACTTACAACTCGAAATTCGGTTGAAAAAGTGAGAGGAGAAAGTGAAAGTAGTTCTCCGAAAAATCGAGGAGAAGTGAAAGACGGTATTCCCACCACAGTAGACGTATAGACTCCAATAACTATAAAGACGGCCGTTAGAACTAAGTCGAACACAAAGAAGGTCAGGTCGTAAAGAGTACTACATGAGACGTACATTCAATTTATTCGTCCCACTGTTATATGTCGGAATTGCATGTGGAAAAGGATATACCTTGGTCAGACAACAAGGTACAGATCAAGATTGACAACGAAGGACTGGACGTATGTCTAAAGAGTTTTCCCTCCAATTCACCAGACCATAGGGGTAGAGAACTTCTTAAAAAGTGTCAAATAACACTAGGTGTGTCAGTTTCCGAAACCGTATGAGTTATTTCGTCTTTATCTACAAAAAGACCTTGAGAGAACGAAAAAGGTACTAGGTCGTCTACGACCGTTAAACTAGAGACGAAGGAGACGGAAAAGGTTTTGGTCGAACTTGTAGTCCTTAAAGTGTCAAGTGTATAACGACTTCGGACCGAACCTCTTAAAACTCATAATGAAATGATAGTACACTCTACTCACGTTAACACACCATCAAACTTGTAAGAAACCGTAACGGAAAGAAACCCTAACCTTACTTTTACCTGGAAAAGGTCAGAACACCGGTGACGACTCAAAAGGTTTAAACAACCGTATAACTCACGTCGTGAAAGCGTCGTAGTAGAAAGTCCTAAACTTTAGCGAGGTGACCTTACGGTAGTGGAGGTGATCGAAACAAGTATCACTACGAAAGATTCCGGGTGAACTGAAGTGTAAGGTCCTACAGACCGAGATCTACTCACTAGTGTAGTAGTACTAATAGACCCAGCACTTCTAGAAAAAACATGTCAAGAAGAAACATAAGAACGGTGGAGAAGAATTATAGAAGACGAAGACAATCCAGGTCTGGTAAAGACAGGAAATAGCTCGGGTAGAAACGTACTTTATAAGGGAACCATAGAGATTAAAAGAACTACTCTAGAGATCAGAAAGGGTAAGACAACAAAAGGAGCTAAAGAAACGTGACTAGCGACTTCGTCCGAAAAAAAAATAGAGAAGAACGATAAGAAACCTTGAGACGTAAGTCTACGAATATAGAAGGGAAAAGAGGAAACGAAAAGTGGAGAGGAGAAAAGTCTCGATAAACATTCCGGAGGGGTCTGTCGGTAAAACGAAAAAACGTAAAGAAAAGGTACCCCTACCAGAACTAGGGACAGAGGACATGTTACAGTGTTTGGAGTAAGGTATCAAGTAGTCCGTGAGATAGATAGTCTAGATCAGGGAATTTAGATAAAGAGTGAAGGTGACATATTAGTATTCCCTAAACTAAATCCAGTGTGGACTTACCAGATCGCCAAAAGGGACAAAAGAAGTTAAATTCAGACTTAAACCATTATTCCTCAAGTACTAGACTAAAACCACAACTGGTAGACCACAACAGGTATACATCTCAGAAGAGAACACAACAACCTTCTCCCACAAACGATACTGGTCACGCAAAAGAACCGTTTTGAGATAATCAGAAACAGGACGAAGTAAGGAGTAAGGTTCCGGTTTAAACGGACAATGAGGTCCACCAAGAACTGAAGGATGAAAACGTAAGGTCAGGGGATATTATTTTTCCTATAGAAAAAACCTACAATCAAGATTTTCCAGAACATCCAGAAGCATTTTGGCAAGTTGAAGTCAAAGAAGTCGTAATGACCAACCCCGTAGCAGAACCTATTGACACTATAACTTACTAAACAGAACCTCTGCTTGTCTCTAGTAAGACAGTAAAAACTCTAACGTAGGTTCATGACGTAAAGCCTGAGAAAACAACTGGTACTACCGATGAGGTAAAGAAGACTCCCTAAGGACGGGCGTCATCATCTATATTACCAGTAGAATCACTTTAAGTGGTATGGTCCACCGTTAAAATTCAAGTTCCTTTCAGATTTCTACGTGACTGAGACTTTGTGACACGACTATGAGTTCCCAGACCTGGACCCATTTCCCGGGGAGGGAACTGCGTAGAAAGGGTCCAGTCTTACCCCAAAATAATACTACGATTGTATAGGAGGGAAAGAAAACGAGAATGGTCACAGTTGAACGTTTGTTTGTGTCCTGAACGAGTACAAAAATAAGGTCTCAACGTTCTTTCCATCCGAAGTTGGTAAATAGAGAGTGTTTCGTCACTTGTAAAGGTACTGTCTCAGTAAAGTGTGCAGAGGAGTAGAGGACCGACAAAGATTCGTCGTAAATCGTGTTGAACAAATCTTGTCGGAAAAGGACTGAAACCTACATAAAGTACAATCCAAAAATTTTTTTCTCTCTCTTGTAAAACTCGACTGAAGGATAGACCAGAGTGAGCGTCGAGTAAAGTAGGGCAAGTAAAGACTACGTAGACCCGATTAAGCTTCCTTAATGAGTCGAGAGAGGACTGTAAACCGTGTGGACACTATTTCAAGGTACGCCAAGAAGTATAACCTCTTATACCTGTGACGGCGGTCTTTTGATCTTTCGATTGACCGACTCGCCTATGTCCGTGTCTCAGGACGGAGGAAGGAAGACCCACAGTGCCGGGACTCTTTCGTCGGATCCCAAACCTCCCACGAGAACTAGCCTCTTGTCTCGGTACACCCGGTGACGAGAAGTCCCCAGACATCCCGTAGTCTCGGTACACCCGGAGACGAGAAGTCCCCAGACATCCCGTAGCGACCGACTTGTCCCAGCTGCAATGTCCCGACTCGTGGAAGACATAGGAAAGAAGGAAAGTAAAACTCTACTAAACTTTCCACTTAATTGTCTGTAGTATTACACCTCCGAAACTGATGTCAGTTGATGTCACAGAAGAAAGGTCAGGAACTCGGCTGGTTCGAACTGAGACGGTACCCTGGGAACCGGATTGACCCGGGGATGGACCCTGAGAGCACGATGGGTTCAAGTGGGAGGTCTTTAGTCGTGAGTTTATCGAGGAGGAGTCTACTCAGAAGGGATTGTCAGGTAGATTCCCTCATACGATTGGGAACCATGAAAGATATGTAAAAGATATAATAATAGAAATACCTGACATCGGGCGGTTCGAGGAGACAGATACCCTAAGATGTCCGTTCTTATAACCTCACCCAACGGTACGGGAGGAGGTCCCCTAGACGGGTTGGGTCCCTGACTTGGACCTAGAGGACACAGAGGACATAACTGTCTGTCTAAAAAAAAAAAAAAAATGGTGATCATGGTGGACCCTTCGGGGATAAAAGAAATATGGTGAATAGTTTTAAATTCAATAACCAAATTACATAACAAAATAACAAAGAAAGTAGTCAACGAGACATAATTTTAGATTCGAAGTACACTAGTGACTACATTACTTACATAGGGATTGGTATGGGAACGAACGGCATCACGAACGAGTATCATTCAGGGGTCGGGGGTCGGGGTTAAGGTGGGTTTCTTCTTACTTATCTTTTTCACGAACAACGAAAGTATAAAAGGTCAATGCCGACGTCAATGACAGAGAAAGTGGGTGAGGAAGAGACAGAAAAAGAAGGAGGACTGCAACCTCATCTCTTAAAACTACTGTATTATATGACTTCTTGTCAATCCCGATCCGTTGTAACAAGAAACTCTTAGGAATTTTTAGAATTAGGGTAGGTCGTGGAGAAGGTGAAGGTGAGTTGAACTTCCTTAACGAGTGAACGACCTCTAGTCGTACAACCGAACAATTCGTAATTAATGGGTTCACTGAAAGCAGACGTACCCCTTCACTCTACCGTCGTCTGATGTTTAGTCGGACTCTCTCTTGTTCGATCTTAATGACGGACGAGAAAAAGAGGACTTTGAACGTTTATGATGACCGATCAAAGACGTGACGGTTACTCACCCTCTGAACAACTAAAAATAATGTTTGTTTAATATCAAAACTGGGTATTACAAACTTTAAAAAGAAACCTCAAGACTCAAAGCTAAGTAAGGTGACTTGTCTCCTTTTTGAACCTTCTGGTTTGTCCAAAGTTTGACTGGCAACAGTTGAACCTTTGTAGTACGGACTTGGATGGCTTAGTCCACTCGACTCTACGTTCAAACTTCACGTCCTAGAACTGAATAGGATGCCCGAAGGGTCCACCGAGTCACCATTTCTTAGGTGGACGTTACGTCCTCTACACCCAGACTAGGGAACCAACCCTTCTAAAGGGACCTCTTCCTTTACCGTTGGATGAGGTAATAAGAACGGACCTTTTAGGGTACCTGTCTTCTCGGACCGTACAATGTCAGGGACCACAACGTTTTCTCGACCTGTACTGAATCGTCGATTTTTCGTTGTTGATTACGAATCTTTGTCAGAAAATCTATAATGTGCACTTGTGTGCGTGTTAGTTTTACTCTCCTTTGTCTTTCTTTATTGTGACGTCGTAACCGTGTACCAGTTTTATTTTCATCTCAATCTTATTTTTATTTTATTTGGGTATGGTTTCATGTGGACACGTTTTATAGAACTGTCTCGTATTAGACTGGAAGAGAAGTCAAGTCAAGTCAGAGAGTCAGCACAGACTGAGAAACGCTGGGGTACCTGACGTAGATCAGACTGGAATCGATGTAGAAAAATACCCATCTACTGAAACATAATCTTAGAAACGTATTCTACCTCCCCAACCAAGTTGTCCCGTCGCGAAGAGTCTCCTCAGTAGTAAACCGTGTAGACGATTTCTTGACACCCCTTATTCAGACGGGATGACCGGGATCGTTAGGTGACGTAATTATCTTGTATTCACGAATACGTTACCGTGACCTAGACACCGTCGACAAACAAGTTACAAAGTACGAAAATCGGTGTAGACGAGATTTACTCACAATTATAACGTCACCGTAGGTGATTCCTACCCGAGACAGTCGAAACGACTTCTAGTCGGACTGGGGTCGTTGTTACCTTTTCGTGAAGTAGGACTTCATGGTAGAAAATTTTATGGGAATAGGAGAATTGGACGTCCAATATAGTATGAGAGAGGTGGAAGTCGAAAAAAAGGGGTACGGGGAGAGGTTCATTTTTGGGTTCAGTCACTTAGAGTTCCTCTTTTTAAAGTAAATAAAGATCGTGGGACAGGTCGTTACAGTCTATTGTCAAATAAGTAGGGGGCCGGGGACCTACTGTAACTTCGTATAGTTGTCACTGTTTTCATATAACTTATTAATAGAACTTTAATTATGTAATAGGGTTTGAATTTATTTACAGTAGACTAGTTATATAGAACCTTACCTTTCCCTTCTCTTACACTTCCCGTAGTGAAGTAATAAGTAATTAAAATCTCATTACATCCGTCTACTTTACCAATAAAGTCTCGTGACGATAATATGAGTGACCGTAAAATTTATTGAGGGTTATAAATTGTCATATATAAGGGAACAACTTGTCGAATATCCACAATTGTGAAATCAAAGGTCTAAGTTGACAAGACCTTTTAGTTCACTGTTATAAGTTTTCGGTAATGAAAATAAAGAGAGAAATTTTTTTTTACGAAAAGGTAAAAGTGACCATCGACATCGTATATGAGTAGAAGTCAGGATACTTGATCAGATAATTACAACGTCAGAAATTCGAGGATTAACAAGGTAAGTAGTATAAGGGGTCCTGTTTTATTTATTGAGTTAATATAAAGACAAGAGATGATACACTTACTCCATATATCCGATTATGGAGGGTCTTAAGTATATTTGGACTTATCCCTTATAAACTTTCCTTTATCTTATATATGGCACTCTTTTAGTCATAGATCACAGGAATCTACTTAATACTGGTCTCCACTACTACTTACGTTTATAGGTAAGTAATTATATTTGTAGGACAAAATAAAAAACAATAAGGTTCAATCTTCAGTCACATAAAGGTATATACCACTAATATTATACTATATTGTTGTCGTAACACCAGAATAAACTTGTCCAAATGATAAACAAGGAGGAGGGTTAAGGGATTTATTTAACGGTATTTAGAGTCTTTATACTGTTACATTTCTGTCACAAACAAATTTTTTTACTAGCTTGGAAAACATAATTGGTATGTTAATAAATTAGTGTCTTAAGAAGTAAACGTTAATCATTCTTTCCTGTAGTCATCGGTGTTTTAGGTGACTTTATTTTACTAGGAGACCCCTTCAATCTCTTCTTCGGAGTAAGACAATTTGATCACTCAATAATTATCCACTATGTTAGACATCTTTTGTTTGTTTAGTAAGTTTTGGTATAAAATTTCTCGCATCTAATATGTAAAGATGAATAACCACGAGGTCGAGGGTTTGTTTACAGGTTCAAGTTTCCTTTTCTAAAATAATTAATCCGACGAAACACAAAAGACGGACCTTACTTCAGACTGAATACGGTTAAGAGTCCGTTTACGGGACTCTCTCCGTGAGTCAAACAGTCACTAGTGGTGCCCAGGCACTGTATGGACGAACAAAATGTCCGGACCCGTAAAGTGTGTCTCTCACCGGTGGACACGACCCTGAGTCCCGTCAAAATACTGGAGTTATGTCTCTTTCATTGTGTTAAAAATTTTGGAATCAACAAGAGACTGGACTACCTTTACTTAAGTACCGCGACCCGACTATATGAACGGAGTATCGATCATTGTATTAACATTATATAAGACCTTACGTCCACTTGTAAACTACGTTATCGAACTCTTATCAACTGTTGTACACTTATAAGGATTTTAGAATTTGGAAGTTAATTTTTTTATAAACTTATCAAAAAGAAAGAAGGATTAGTGTTTACTTCTTAAAAAATCAATTTATTAAAATACCAATTATGACTTAGGTTAGAAAATAAATATCTGGATTATTAAAAAGAATAACTAGACCTTTGGTAATATGATACTTTTAGAAATGAGGATACGAAAGATAAAACTTACTATAAGGAAAAAAGAAGTATGAATGGATACAGTCGAGTTTGTGGGGATACTTGGGGTGTAATATTGGCAAGAGATAGTACCTTGTAAAGGATAAGAGAAGAAAGGTCCAGCAAAAGTAGGAAACTTGAGGATTTCTCTGTAAACACTTTCCTGACAGGAACCTACCAAACGTAGTCTTAGTGGTTATAATTTTAATTTTGTTCAAATTTAATTGAGTAATTTTAAAATTTTGGGCCTGGTGGGAGGTCTTGGTGACTCAGTTTTAAGTTATTGGTAACTTACATGAAATAAATAAACCGGATACGAAATTAATATACAAAGTTAATATATATAGATAATCTTAATAATTAATATATTAATTAGCTAAATTAATTTATGATTGATATAAATTAATTAAGAGAGACTTCTTAAAAGAATATAACAATAAAGAACGTAAAAAATACACTGAGGAGATAACCCTACATAAAAAACCCAATAAAGAAGATGGTCCAATAATAAATGCACTCAACACAATACTAAATAGACAAATATATGTGTGTGTATAAATATATAATAAATAGAGTAATAAGATGATCACTTCCGGAGAGACTTCATCACTACCCAGATTTACTCAAACGAGTTCGTTGATTTTCTTCCGGTTAGTAAGACCTTACGTCATTTCTCTCCTGTTTAGCGTACCCCGAAAAATTCGGGCGAAGTACCACGACCTCGCTGACACTCCTCTATGGGGTGTAGGTTCCCGTCTCTTCGGGGTCGTTCTACCATCCGTGACCTCACCGTCGACACGTCGCGACCTCGTTGACACTCCTCTATAGGATAAAGGTTTCCGTTTCCTCTTCCGGGTCGTTCTACCATCCTCCTCTTTTTAGTACAAATCTTAGTTTGGGGTCTGGACGGTGTCTACGAGTCTCCAGAGTTTGGTTGGGACACGTGTGGTCCTGGGTCTCTAGGGTGTCTCTGTCTCTGTCTTGACACAAACTCGTGGAAGACACCTCCATGCCCAGTCGTTACCTGACGATGTCCCCGTCCCCGAGACCCCCGTCGTCTGAACCCATATCGTATTCGGGAGAACCTCCGCCAGCGACAATTGGGGTGGTCTTTCGACGGTCTTGAATGTGTCCCGACCCTTTATCTGGGAACCTCCCGAGTCTGTCTTGGAACACACGTGGTCTTGGGTCCTCTTTCCTCGTCACTGGGGTGTTCACAGGTCCTTAGAGACCGTCTCCGTTCCTCTCTATTCTTTCTGAAGGAGTCACTAGTTACGTTTCTTTATCTCCTTTTGTTGTCTTACCCTTTCTGATCTCTAGAGAATTTCTTTTAATCTTTATGGTTCCTTTTTAAAGTACGTTTATACCCGTGTTATTTCCTGTCTTTATCATACCTGGATTGTCTTCGTCTTCTATAATTCTTCTCCACCGTTCTTATGTGTCTTGACATGTTTTTTCTAGAAGTACTGGTTCTATTAGTGCTACCACACTAGTGAGTGGATCTCGGTCTGTAGGACCTTACACTTCAGTTCACCCGGAATCCTTCGTAGTGGTGCTTGTTTCGATCACCTCCACTACCTTGAGGTCAACTCGATAAAGTTTAGAATTTTCCACTACAACACTTTCACGACGTGAGTCATACGGTTCTTTAAACCTTTTAGTCGTCATTGGTGTCCTGACCTTTTCCAGTCAAAAGTAAGGTTAGGGTTTCTTTCCGTTACGGTTTCTTACAAGTTTGATGACGTGTTAACGTGAGTAGAGTGTCCGATCTTTTCATTACGAGTTTGAAGATGTTCGGTCCGAAACTGTCCTGTACTTAGCACTTGAAGGTCTACAAGTTCGACCTAAATCTTTTCCGTCTCCTTGGTCTCTAGTTTAACCGTTGTAGGTGACCTAGTAGTTTTTTCGTACTCTCAAGGTCTTTTTGTAGATAAAGACGAAATAACTGATACGGTTTCGGAAACTGAGACACCTAGTGGTGTTTGATACCTTTTAAGGTTTTCTCTACCCTTATAGTCTGGTGGACTGGACGGAGAACTCTTTAGACATACGTCCAGTTCTTCGTTGTCAATCTTGATCTGTACCTTGTCTGACCAAGGTTTATCCTTTTCCTCATGTAGTTCCTACATATAACAGTGGGACGAATAAATTGAATATACGTCTCGTGTAGTACTCTTTGCGACCCGACCTCTTTCATGTTCGACCTTAGTTCTAACGGTCCTCTTTATCTTTATTGGAGTCTATACGTCTACTGTGGTGGGAATACTGTCTTTCATTTTTTCTTGATTTCTCGACGAACTACTTTCACTTTCTCCTCTCACTTTTGCAACCGAAGTTTGAGTTGTAAGTCTTTTGATTCTAGTACCGTAGACCAGGGTAGTCAAGTACCGTTTTATCTTCCCCTTTGTCACCTTTGTCACTGTCTGATATAAAACCCCGAAGTTTTAGTGACGTCTACCACTGACGTCGGTACTTTGATTGAACCTTCATTTCAATACTGGTTGAATCTGTTGTAAAAATTTTCGTCTCTGTAACGCAACGGTTGTTTCCAGACAGATCAGCTCCGATACCGAAAAAGTCATCAGTACATACCTACACTCTCAACCTGATATTTCTTTCGACTCGTGACTTCTTAACTACGAAAACTTTACACCACAACCTCTTCTGAGAACTCTCAGGGAACCTGACGTTCCTCTAGGTTGGACAGTTAGGATTTCCTGTAGTCAGGACTTATAAGTAACCCTCCTAACTACAACTTCGACTTTGAGGTTATGAAACCGGTGGACTACGCTTCTTGACTGAGTAAACTTTTCTGGTACTACAACCTTTTCTGACTCCCGTCCTCCTCTTCCCCTGTTGTCTCCTACTCTACCAACCTACCGTAGTGACTGAGTAACCTGTACTCACTCATTTGAGGCCCTCAACCACTACCTGTCCCTCCGGACCGCACGACGTCAGGTACCCCAGTGTTTCTCAGTCTGTACTGACTCACTGACTTGACTTAACTTTCTTCAGACTTAAAATAAGGATTGTATACCCCGATTGTACCGATTCACTTTCAACGAGTCAGCACAGGTTGAGAAACGTTTTGGTACCTGATGTAAGAGGTCCGGTCGTATCACCTCACCCATAGGAAAGGGAAGAGGTCTCCTAGAAGGGTTAGGTCTCTAACTTGGGTCCATATGGTGTAACGTCCGTCTAAGAAATGGTCGACTCGATGTTCCCTTTGGGTTTTTATGACCTCACCCATCGAATAGAAAAGAGGTAGTCTTGAAGAGTTGGGTCCTAAGTTTGGCCCCAGAGGACGTAACGTCCCGTTAAGAAATGGTTGACTCGATAATCCCTTCGGGATACCACTCGGTGACTGTTTTCTCACCATACTAAAGAAAACGTTAAAATTAACTAATTATTTCGAAGAGATACGTCATGTCTGACCCTACCTTGTTCTCACCCTGTCCCTGTTGACACTCCTCCGATACTCTGGTCAGATCCATTACCACTACCAAGTCAAGTCAAGTCAGTGTGTCAGCACAGGCTGAGAAACACTGATGTACCTGACGTCGTCCGGACTGAAGGGACAGGTAGTGGTCGAGGACCTCGAACGAGTTTGAGTACAGGTAGCTCAGTCACTACGGTGGGTTGGTAGAGTAGGAAACAACAGGGGAAGAGGAGGACGGAAGTTAGAAAAGGGCGTAGTCCCAGAAGAGGTCATTCAGTCAAGAAGGGTAGTCCACCCGTTTCATAACCTCAAAGTCGAAGTTGTAGTCAGGAAGGTTACTTATAAGTCCTGACTAAAGGAAATCCTACTTGACCAAACTAGAGGAACATCAAGTTCCCTGAGAGTTCTTAGAAGAGATTATGGTGTCAAGTTTTCGTAGTTAAGAAATCGTGAGTTGAAAGAAATATCAGGTTGAAAGTGTAGATATGTACTGGTGTCCTTTTTGGTATCGGAATGGATCTGCCTGGAAACAACCGTTTCATTACAGAGACGAAAGATTATACGGTAGATCCAACCAGTATCGAAAAGAAGGTTCCTCGTTCACACAAAATTAAAGTACCGACGTCAGTCGTAGACGTCACTAAAACCACGGGGGGTTTTTTCAGTCGGTGACAAAGGTGACAAAGGGGTAGATAAACGGTACTTCACTACCCTGGTTTACGGTACTAGAATCAAAAAACTTACAACTCAAAATTCAGTCGTAAAATAAAAATAAAAATGAAAAATGAAATAAAACGAAATGTTATGACATAACCAAAACGGTATGTAACTGTACTTAGTCGGTGGCCACATGTACTCAACGGTTAGGACTTGGGGGAAGGGTGGAGGGTAGGGTTTTCAGTCGCAAAAATGAGAGGAGAAAATGGAAGTAATTCTCCGAGAAATCAAGAAGAAGCAAAACACTGTATTCGTACCGCAGCAGACGTATAGACTTAAATAACTACAAAGAGGACCGTTAGAACTAAGGTCGAACACGAAGTAGGTCAGACCGTAAAGTGTACTACATGAGACGTATATTCAATTTATTCGTCCCACTGTTATATGTCGGAACTACATGAGGAAAGGGTTAAACCTTGGTCAGACAACAAGGTACAGACCAAGATGGACAACGAAGAACTGGACGCATGTCTAAAGAGTCCTCCTTCAATTTCACCAGACCATAAGGGTACAGAACTTCTTAAAAGGTACCGAATCTGATTTCATTCCCATTCCTACCTTAGTATACCTAAGTTTCACATGAAGTAAGTAATCATTCGACTGTTTAACTGTCTGTAAAAGTCGACTCTCTAACCAACACCCAACTTTTTTACCTTTTTCTATCGACAATATTAAAACCAGTGATTTATACATTTGTGTGATAAAGTTACGTCACGGTATTAACGACGGTTCAACTACACATATAGTAAATTACTGACATGTCCCTTTCTACATAGATTCCTAAGGACTTTCTCAGTTCTTACAATATGTTCCCTGAACTGCCTACTTGTGTCAATACACGACACATCTCTACTTCCTTTGACTTGAACAACTTGAATTGTAAGTGATCAGCTTGAAGACGGGAGACGAAGAGTACAAACGAGTAAAGGGATATAAAGAATAAAATTCATTATTATAACGGTGTTGAATTAGAGGTTTCAATACAGGACATAGGGTGACAGATATATGTGTTATTTAGATCTCACTTACAATGAGTTATAAAGTTTTTGTAATCTACGTGAAGGAAGTTTTATTCCTTTACTATTCCTGGTGATAACCGATGAACATAAGTTATAAGAGAACTCCAAAATAAATTGTTTCATTCTATTTTTTTAATTTAATTCTATATCCTAATCTACACTTCTGTAAATGCAAAATAAAAGTCTCCTATAACAATATATCTTTATAGGTTTCTTAGATTTGTGTTAAAAACCTTTCTTCCTCAATAATTACACTGACCGTTTATATGGTCATCGTTTCTCTTTTACATTACTCTTTCTTTCGTAAGTGTTAACTTATTTTACAAATTCCATCGACTCCCACGTTAGATTTTATTGATAACAATACCCAGTGAATTCTTGTCGATACACTCTCCTCCGTATAAAAATATCATTGCTGAAAAATTTACTGGTGTTGTAAACTATTTTCGGGTTGAAACCTTCAGGTTCGAGCTCGTCAACAGGGTTTATCTCAAATTTTTCCTTAAGACCCTAACGCAACTAGTTGTCGTAGTGAATACTTGAGATAAGTAACATAGTAAAGATCTTTTAACAACATTCTTCAACTTTACTCTTTATGTTTTATAAAATGTCACAAAGTATTATGTCAATAACATATTCATATTCCACAAATTTTCTATTATCTTATATGTAAAGAAGAACATTATTTTGTCCCTCTGTAGTACTTGAAAAAATCGAGTGTCTCTAAGCGACTAATGTAACACCTTTTCCTGCTTATTTGGATATACGTCCAGTCCTTCGTTGTCAATTTTGACCTGTACCTTGTTGTCTGACCAAGGTTTATCCTTTTCCTCATGTAGTTCCGACATCTAACAGTGGGACGAATAAATTGGATATATGTCTCATGTAGTACTCTTTACGACCCTACCTCCTTCGTGTTCGACCTTAGTTCTAACGGTCCTCTTTATAGTTATTGGAGTCTATACGACTACTGTGGTGGGAATACCGTCTTTCACTTTTCCTTGATTTTTCGGAGAACTACTTTCACTTTCTTCTCTCACTTTTTCAACCGAATTTCGAGTTGTAAGTCTTTTACTTCTAGTACCGTAGACCAGGGTAGTGAAGTACCCTTTATCTACCCCTTTGTCACCTTTGTCACAGTCTGAAACAAAAACCCCCGAGGTTTTAGTGACCTCTACCACTGACGTCGGTACTTTAATTTTCTACGAACGAGGAACCTTCTTTTTAATACTGATTGGATCTCTCGTATAAGTTTTCGTCTCTGTAATGAAACGGTTGTTTACAGGTAGATCAGTTCCGATACCAAAAAGGTCACCAGTACATACCTACACTCACAACCTGACACTTCTTTCGACTCTCGTCTTAACTACGAAAACTTGACACCATAACCTCTTCTGAGTACTCTCAGGGAACCTGACGTTCCTCTAGGTTGGTCAGGTAAGATTTCCTCTAGTCGGGACCCACAAGGAATCTTCCTTACTACGATTTCGACTTTGAGGTCATGAAACCGGTGGAGTACACTTCTCAACTGAGTAACTTTTTCTGAGACTACGACCCTCCCTAATCCCCGTCCTCCTTTTCCCCTACTGTCTCCTACTCTACCGACCTAACGTAGTGACTGACCTACCTGCACTCAGACTCACTTGAGGCCCTTAACCACTACCTGTCCCTCCGGACCGCACGACGTTAAGTACCCCAGCGTTTCTCAGTCTGTGCTGACTCGTTGACTTGACTTGACTTGACTTGACTTTACTACTGAAGAATCGATACCTCTTTCGTAGATATTTTGACTATAAACCTTTATAAGGCTAATAATTCCTTATAAAAATCGGGGTTTATTTATTTGAATATATTCTAAAAGTTTAACCTCCTACGATTTATGAGGTTTGTCGAAGGGTTTACCGTGATCACCATTTCTTAAACGAACGGTTACGTGCCCTGTGTCCTTTAAGTCCAAATTAGGGACCCAGTCCTTCTAAGGGACCTCATCCCTTACCGTTGGGTGAGGTCATGAGAACAGACCCTTTAGGTATCTATCTCCTCGGACCTTCCGATGTCAGGTGCTCCAGTGTTTCTCAGTATGTGCTGACTCTCTGACTCGTGTGCGTTTGTGTGTGTGTTTATGAGTTTTTATTGTAAAAGTGACCTCCCTTCGTTCAACGATTTTAATCTCCTTGTGGTGAATAATTAAACGTTTTTTTTGACTAACTGTAGTCCCTTCTACCTTTTCATACTCAGTTTAAAATTCTTTTTATCAAAAGGAATTAACCCCCCCAACCCTAAAAAATTGACTTATAATACTAAATAATTAGTGTCGGTTTTTACAGAGTAAACAGAGTATTATCAATGTGTTTCATGGAAAAGCGATACCGTCTATAATATTGGTACATAATTTCATTTAACACACGAGTCAACACAGACTGAGACACGTTGGGGTACTTGACATCGGACGATCCGAGGAGACAGGTACCCTGAAAATCCGTTCTTATGACTTCACCCAACGGTAAAGGAGGAGGTCCCCTAGAAACACTGAGTCCCTGACTCGGGAACAGAGAACTTAGAGGACGTAACCATCCGCCTAAGAAATGGTGATCACGGTGGACCCTTCGGGATAATTATTCCCATGTACCAATCTTTTCACCTTTTCTGTAACGTTTTTTATTGTCTCGCCTTCTCTTATCTTTATGAACATTATCCTCTCGTTTACCTTGTGTCAGACTTTAAAAGACGGACAGTGTGGATGAACTATGAATTTTATGTCCTACCACCTTCTACTACCCGTTCTGAGAACCAGAAGTGTTCTCCAATGAACAAAGGATTTTACGAAATATAAATATTAAGGGTAATTAATCTCATACTGATGATCCTAGTTAAAGGGTAATATTGGTTCTGTTATAACGACCGTCTTGTCTCTCTCTAAAACAACTGGTAGTTTGTGAAGGGAGGAGGAACCGAAGTCCAGATAGAGTCTAATTTTGATAAAGTTCTGTCTCCACAGGTGTTTTTAACATATGAAAGTTTTAGTGTTATTGGGGTTTGGAATAGGAAGAAAAAGGTTAGAATGGTAAAGAGGGGTTAGTGATACCCCTTTCTCCTTTTTAAGATGAAACTCATCTATAAAATTTATCCGGTATTGACTTGTATTACGTTAAGATTGGGTGTATAGTCTTAAGGGTTTTTACACAAGAGGTAGAAAACGTTGAGATAAAAACAAGGACCCCCTTTATATAAACTCAGGGTCTTGACAAACAAATCGTCTCTATAAGATAACGTTAATCGATTCTTACTTTCTTTGTTTCCCTTCAGTTAACATCGACAGACCAGTAAACTTTAGTAGGTAATAGCCTTCTCAAATCTTTGAAAAGAAAGGAGTCTGGAAAAATATTAATTATACTAATAATTATAATATGAAATGTCTATCTTTATTTATTTAGTGACTTTTCTTCCCATGTCAATTTCTACACACCCTTTAAATCAAGAGAAATCGAGGTTTTGTAGATTTGGATGTTGGAGTCTGTCAGACCTATATGAAGACATACGGACGTCTCTCCTGATCACATCACACAAGTGTCGTTGTCACCCCTTTTATAAGAAAAGTTTACCTTCTTAGTCGAGAAACTTTGTCTTAAACGTCGGAGGTGTCTTCTGACGACAGCCCACACATTCTTCCGTAATAGAAAATGTCTCGACACGTAGGGGGATACGTGATAGAGGAGAATCGGTCAACGGACTCACACCTTGTAGACACAAATAAAACGTACTGTTTCAACAAGGAACCGAAACGGTTTTACTCGAGACTACACCCTGAGACCCAAACACCTAAAAGGCATCCCATCTCTATTTCGAGTTCACCGTCCTGTAACAAAAACATATATTACGTATAATGTACTTCAGTAGGTATAAATTACTGTTTACACGATATAAAAATTAGAAATATCGAAATTACACACATTCTCCAAAATTATTAACCACGACCCTACCACCATTGAAGGGTCTTTACGAGTCGTGTTGACGACACCAAGAGTCGGGTGTCAAACGGGTCCAACATTTAATATTTTGAACTAATCACTATCTGAACCGTTATAGAGAACATGAAAACTTTTACGGTTAGACATTGTAGTACCCATGTTTTATAAAGGTAAGTGTGAAAATTATCAGTGAAATTAACGGATATGCTTTTTGGGGTCTTCTTTTAACGACTCAATAAACCCCTTTACTTTAACAAGAGGATTTCTTGAAGAATTTAAATATTAGAATAACCGTCCCTATGAATCTTAAGATACACGTTTTAGATCTGTCAAAGTGAAGTCACTAATAGGCAAATTCTAAGATTTTACAGACGAATACAATCGTCTCAAAATTATAATATCTACATTCAAGATATTACAAGGAATTTTTCTGATGAAACACTCCTTTAGTGATTACCCAACGATAATGTTTAAGTTCCTAGATTGTTAGAATTAATGAAAATAAAAGTTGACATAGTTAAAAAGGAAGGAAGTTGAAAAGAACATGAGTAAAACGGACTTAATAGACGAGGTCACTCGTAAATGAGTCACAAATGAAGTCCGTTATTTCTTATAGGAGCTACTGGGATCTGGGATAGGAAGGTGGTTTTTATCTTACTGATAATGCGTAAGGGTAAGAATATGGGTAGTGTCGTCTTCTGATTTGTAAATGAGAGACGACTTCGTTTCCCTGGGACCTGAATTATTGTGAGTCGAGTCGATTCCCACCTCCAAAGCTGTCACTTTTATATCTGAATACACTTTCAAGTACATATTCATTCTGAGGAGATGAGGATGAAGTTACAGAGTCTCTTGTGGTTTAATGGTTTTGTTAGAACTCTTTCTTTTCGTATGGACCTCCGGAGTGTGTAGAATGAAAGTTTTGTATAATACTTCGATGTCATTAAATTTGTCATACCGTGACTGTATTTCGGACTGTATATCTGATTACTTCGTCTTGTTTCTCGGGACTTCACTTGGGAGTACATAAACCGGTTTTATAGAAACCGTTCACACGGTTCCGATGTGTTACGTACTTCCTATTAAACAAATTGTCTACTACGACCCTTTCAACCTTTTGGTGGACGTTTACTTACTTCAACCTGGGAATGGAGTACAACATACGTTTTTAATTGAATTTTACCAAATTTAGAGGTTTACATTATTATGGACTTTGATATTTTAGGATCTTCTTTGTATCTCGTTTTAGAGTGCTATAACCTAAACCGTTGTTGAAGAATTTATCCTATGGTTTTCACGTCAGTTATTGTTTAACCAAAACCAATATGGAGTATGAGTGACTCATACAAGTGTTTCGTCTTTTTTTTTACTCCCTTACTTTCATTTAATTCCCCTGTCTCAATAAGTCTAATTTAGTAATCAGGGATGTATCGGTTATATGGAACGTACTCTTCTGTCTTTATATTAAGTGTCTTTTTAATTTTTATAAATTGGAGTGGTTATTTATGATTACCTCTTATTTACCCTTTAGAGAGTTTTAAGATGTATTTTGACCGTTTCTTTTCTTTAGTATTATAAATTAAGACCGTTCTCATGTGACTCTATATCGATAGTTTGTTAGTCAAGCAAGTCAAGTCAGGGAGTCAGTAGAGACTGAGAAACACTGTGGTACTTGACGTTGTGCGGTCCGAAGGGACTTGTAGTGGTTGAGGGTCTCACATGGGTTTAAGTACAGGTAACTCAGCCACTACGGTAGGTCGGTAGAGTAGGAGACAGTAGGAGAAGAGGAGGACGGGAGTTAAAAAGGGTCATAGTCCTAGAAAAGTTTACTCAGTCGAGAAGTGTAGTCCACCGGTTTCATAACTTCAAAGTCTAAGTTGTAGTCAGGAAGGTTTCTTGTGGGTCCTGACTAGAGGAAATCCTACCTGACCAAACTAGAGGAAGTCAGGTTCCCTGAGAGTTCTCAGAAGAGGTTGTTGTGTCGAGTTTTTCGTAGCTAAAAAGCCACGAGTCGGAAGAAATATCAGGTTGAGAGGGTAGATATGTACTGATGACCTTTTTGGTATCAGAACTGATCTGTCTGGAAACAACTGTTTCATTGTAGAGACGAAAAATTATACGACAGATCCAACTAGTATTTCATTCGCAGAAAATTAAAGTACCGACATTAGTGGTAGACGTCACTAAAACCTCGGGTCTTTTTATTTCAGTCGATCACAAAGGTGACAAAGAGGTAGATAAAGGGTACTTCACTACCTTGGTCTACGGTACTAGAAGCAAAAGACTTACAACTCAAAATTCGGTTGAAAAAGTGACAGGAGAAAGTCAAAATAGCTATCCGAGAAATCAAGAAGAAGTAAAAGACGGTATTCCCACCACAGTAGACCACAGTAGACGTATAGACTCCAATAAATATAAAGAGGACCGTTAGAACTAAGGTCAAACACAAAGAAGGTCGGGTCGTAAAGAGTACTACATGAGACGTATATGTAATTTATTCGTCCCACTGTTATATGTCGGAACTGCATAAAGAAAAGGATAAACCTTGGTCAGACAACAAGGTACAGGTCAAGATTGACAACGAAGAACTGGACGTATGTCTAAAAAGTTCTCCGTCCAGTCCACCAGACCATCAGGGTAGAAAAAGTCTTAACAGGTGTCAAATAACACTAAGTGTGTTAGCTACCGAAACCGTAATAGTTATTTCGTCTTTATCTACAAAAAGACCTTGAGAGAACGAAAAATGTACTAGGTCACCTACAACCGTTAAACTAGAGACCAAGGAGACGGAAAAGATTTTGGTCGAGCTTGTAGACCTTCAAGTACCAAGTGTATAACGACTTCGGACCGAACCTGTTAAAACTCGTAAAGAGATGATCACACACTCTACTCAGGTTGACACACCATCAAACCCGTAAGAAACCATAACGGAATGAAACTCTAACCTTACTTTTGACTTTTGACTTTTGACTGGAAAAGGGCAGGACACCGGTGATGACTCAAAAGGTTTAAACGACCGTATGACTCACTTCGGGAAAGTGTCGTAGTAGAAAATTGTAAATTTTATCCAGTTGACTTTAAGGTAGTGGAGGTGATAGAAACAAGTATCACTACGAAGGATTCCGGGTGAACTGGAGTGTAAGGTCCTACAGACCAAGATCCACTCACTAGTGTGGTAACACTAATAGACCCAACACTTCTAGAAAAAACATGTCAAGACACATAAGAACGGTGGAGAAGAATTATAGAAGACGAAGACAATCTAGGTTTGGTGAAGACAGGAAATAACTCGGGCAGAAACGTACTTTATAAGGGTACCATAGAGATAAGAACTACTCTAGAGATCAGAAAGTGTAAGATAACAAAAGGAGATAAAGAAACGTAACTAGTGACTCCTTCCGAAGAATAGAGAGGATAAAAAACCTTGAGATGTAAGTTTGCCCATATAGAAAGGAAAAAGGAAACGAAGGAATCGAAGAGAAGAAAAGTGTCGATAAACATTCCGGAGGAGTCTGTCGGTAAAACGAAAAAACTTAAAGAAAAAGAACTCTACCAGAATTAGGGACAGAGGACATGTTACCGTCCTTGGAGACAGGTATCAAGTAGTCCCTGAGACAGATAGTATAGATCAGGGAATTTAGATAAAGAGTCTTACTTGGTCCCGTTTCCAATTATCTCAAACGGTTCTCTTACGTGACCAGTATCGTTTGTGGGAGAAGGTTGTTGTGTTCTCTTCTGAGATGTGTACCTGTAGTGGTCTACCGTAGCCTACTAATAACCATGTAAGAAAAACCTTTTAGTGAAATCTTTACATGTAAACCCTTACGAAAACACATCGTGTCGATCTCATCTATGATCTGGTTTAAAAGTTAAGTTCTTTTACATACAAACATCAACTCAGAGATGGAGATAGAACTCCTTTAAAGAAGAAAGTTCGTGATTGTTTAACAAGTGAAAGGAGTACTAGAGTGATTAGAACAAAAGGGAAGATCTAGAGTTAAAGTCCTTAGGAAAACCTGTATTCCTCAAAGAATTATTAATTATGAGATCTCATTTGTACGTAAGTTATTATAATAAAATTTGCACTAAAGTAAAAATACGTAATTTTAATATATCTTTCACAATCGTAAACTTACTATCTTTAATCTAATCATAAAACCCCTATTTCTCGGTGTATAAGTAGGATAAGGATCACAACTTGGATTTATATCTCTGTCTAAAAAGGTTACGTCGTAAGAAGGACACACCTACATTCACATAAACACGTAAGGTCGACCAATTCTCAGTTCACATTTTATTTTACTCAGAGATGTTAGGAATTCAATTACATTTGGTAAAGTGAATTTAGAGTTTTGGTATTCGAATCACTTTTCATACAGGGACTCCGTTGTAAGGGGTTTAACACGAAGGATCCTGTTGTTGTTGTTTGACTATAATTTACAAAGTACCTCCTTTATTGACTTAATTTAAAACCCCCTTTTACTCGACTAATATTCGTTTATTTTACTTTCTACAAATAATATAAAGTATTTTACTCCCACTCTGTCCTCTCACTTTTTCGACCGAACTTTGAGTTATAATTTTTTCGATTCTAGTACCGTAGACCAGGGTAGTGAAGTCTTGTTTATTCTCCCCTTTTTCACCTTTGTCACTACCTAAAAAACAAAAACAAAAAAAAAAACGAAGTTTTTAGCGACGCCTATCTCTGACGTCGGTACTTTAAGTTTATGAGAACGAGGAATCTTCCCTTCGATACCGTTTGGATCTGTCGTATAATTTTTCGTCTCTGTAGTGAAACGGTTGTTTCCAGACAAATCAGTTTCGATACCAAAAGGAAGTAGTACACTACCTACACTCTCAACCTGGTATTTCTTCCGACTCGTGGTTTCTTGACTACGAAAGTTTAACACCACGTCCTCTTCTAGGAACTCTCAGGGTACCTGAAGTTCCTCTAGTTTCGTCAGTTAGGATTATAAGTAACCTTCCTGACTACGACTTCGACTTCAAGGTTATGAAACCAGTGGACACCGTTTCTCGACTGAGTAACGTTTTCTGGGACTACGACCCTTTCTAACTTACGTTTTCCTCTTCCCCTGTTGTCTCCGACTTTACCAATCTACCGAAGGGACTGAGTTACCTTTACTTAAACTCGTTTGAGGTCCTCTGTCACCACCTGCCACTTCAGACCAAGGACGTCAGGTACCCCAACGTTTCTCAGTCTGTGTTGAATCGTTGACTTGTTATTCTTTGTGTTCTGTGTTACCTTATAAAATACATGATTATACGTAACACTTCGAAAGTTTTTATTTTTTTCAGTTTAAAATGCTTCTTTAAATATAGTATCTTACAAAATTCTTTTTATAAAAGTCAACTTCCGTCCAATCCACTATGAAGAAACATTTGGAGAAAAGTTCACCTAAGTGGGTCCGGTACTATGAGAGAATGAAAAAGTTCTGTCACTAAATTCTCGAAGACGAAAGGAAGAGAATAAAGTGTTTCTCTGTTTAATCATTTTATTAAAGTATCTGGCGGTGACTGTCCATTCTCTGAAGACTCCTTCTTAATTTTGTTTCAAAGGATGGAAAATTTTACAGGAAGGTTTTTTATTTTATTTTACAGGAAGGTACCTGTCAAATCTAAGAGAGAAACCAAAACCGAAAAGAACCTGAGAGAGTCCTTAAGGGAAGAGTGTTCTTTAAAGTATCTGTCACCATTACTAAACACTTACCTTTCTCTAAATATTCCTTTACTCAACTCTGTTACGAAATTTTTAAGTAAGGATCCTATGAAAAGTTCTGTGTCCTTGAAGGACTATTGGTAAACTCTAAGTTGTATCACCGAGACTGTTCGTTATCTTGTAATCTTTGTATTAATTCGAAAATTTGAAACTCATCCAACGTAACAGGTTAATAAAGGGGACTGTAAAGTTTGAGTGTGTGGTAACTTGTTTGTGTTTAGGTTTACAAGTTTTGTTTATACACTCTCACTTACTTCGTCTACTCTGTCCCTTTTAAGGAATGAGTCTCCATTTAGCTTCTCGACGAATACTTCGGTACTCTTAAGTTGTCTTATCTTTAAACTTTACAGTTCATCCGTACGGATCTTTGTGTTTACTTTACTACTCTGACCTCACAGACACTCCTAGGATGATACTTCGCCCTAGAGTTACTTTTCAATTTCTTATTTTACTTTTATTTTTAAATTAATTGTAATATCTTTCACATTCTTTTCACTCCGTTGAAAAGAAAGGGGTAAACCTTCGAGACAAATGATGTGTCCTTCGATGACACTTCAACCAATTATCATAGGAGAGAGAGAGAGAGAAATCAGCGATTCAACACAGACTGAGAACGCTGGGGTACCTGACATCGGACGGTCCGAGGAGACAGGTACCCTAAGAGGTCCGTTCTTATGACCTCACCCTACGGTAAAGGAATAGGTCCCCTAGAAGTACTGGGTCCTTAGCTTGGGTCGAGAGGACGTAACGTCCGTCTAAGAAATGATTGACTCGATACTCTCTACGGGATGGGTAACAATTTAGAGACCAAGACTACACAACGGGTCTTATTTGATTCAAGAGTTACGTGAAACCCCCTCCCACGGCCCCAGGTCGGGGTCACCTAGGTCCCTTAAGCTTCGTCCCTGTCGCAACCGCTCCCTTTTTGCATAAATAAATAATTATATTCTAATCTAATACTTCTTTATCACATCATCCTTTTAAGTCACCTCTTTTCTCCGACTAATTGAACCAAATGCACCTTTTGGTTATTTCAAGGTCTGTTCCTCGAACGTGGTAGATACAATCCGGCGACCACGGGCAAACTTATAGCCTCTCACGGGACGGAACCCGAGATAGAGAATACCTAGAATTTTCGGGCCTGTTCATTCATCTGGACCACTCGGAGGTGAAAGGTTCCCTAGTCGGACTTTTCCTCATTTCTCCTCTGTGCCCCCTTTGGTCAGGAAGGTTACTGACCGGGGCGGAGATAACAGATCCTTCCGGAAAATATAAAAAGACTAACATGTATCTCTAGTTACCCATTATGTTTCAATATGTCCCAATCGTCGGGTCTGAGAAAGACATATAGAAAAACATATGTTTTCCAGAGTCCACTAATTGTAATAGAAGACCGGTTCTCCGAACGATTGTGAAAAACCGAGAGAAAGAATTCCTTACTATTAGAGCAAAGGGGACTTCACAAAAAAGAAATTAGACGTAGCGAAATTTCGTGATCTCAATGTAGAGATATCTTGTTTCCGTGTCACCCAATATTGTCTCTTCCATGAATTGAGTTCCTAGATTACAACGATGAACAAAAAAGAGATATGGTTGATATAGTTGTTTATTTTCTATCCTTTTAAACCGTCGTTCATAACCGAGTTGTTTACTTTGGAAATTAGTCAGGATAAGATTACTAAAACTGAGGAGCCTTCGGGGATGTAAGGATCCTACAAAATTCGAAGGACACGGAGGACGCCAGTCCTCCGGAGTTTGTTAGTGTACGTGTCGACATGCTCAGGACGTACGTCCGATCTTTCGGTAGTCTCCCCCCAAAACCTAACTTTGTGAGCATAATACGGGACCTCTAAATAATAGATTTTCGAGATTAAAAAAGGTCTTTTTCCACCACCCCCNAGTCAGGATAAGATTACTAAAACTGAGGAGCCTTCGGGGATGTAAGGATCCTACAAAATTCGAAGGACACGGAGGACGCCAGTCCTCCGGAGTTTGTTAGTGTACGTGTCGACATGCTCAGGACGTCCGTCCGATCTTTCGGTAGTCTCCTCAAAAACCTAACTTTGTGAGCATAATACGGGACCTCTAAATAATAGATTTTTGAGATTAAAAAAGGTCTTTTTCCACCACCCCCCTGTCGGGTGACAATTACTGTCTTCTCATCCACCTTTCGTATTGTGTCATTTCGTCCGTCTGAGACCAGAACCCCCCACTTACGAGTCCTTTAAGGTCCCCCTTGGGGACTTCGGACTAGTGCAGGAACGCAAAACAGTCCGAAGGAAGGCGTACTGGAACAGTGCCCACCCTAAGGAGTACGACCGGGGGTCGTCCTCCCCCACGTTTAATTAGTCAGTATCCCACATCATACTTTCTTCACCTCCCTTAGTAAATTAGAGAAATTTGTGTCTGGATTTCGATAGTAACTCCGTAGGTACAGGTACATTACTTATTATTATACAGAAGATGTTAACTAAACGCCCCTTTTTTTATTTGTCTCGTTTAAGTGTTTTGAGCTCCTTGTCCTCTCTCTCCCTCCCCTATTATCCCAAAGATTCTCACAATTGAATAAGGATAAACTGTCACCCATAAGTGATCTGTGTTGGAGTAAAGACTCTCACCATCTAATCCTTTACATTCAAAATTGTCATAATAAACAATATTTTTTGTTTTTGTAAAAAAACGGTTGTTTCCAGGTATATTAGTTTCGATACCAAAAAGGTCATCAGTACATATCTACATTCTCAACCTGATATTTCTTTCGGCTCACGACTTCTTAACTACGAAAACTTAATACCACAACCTCTTCTGAGAAATCTCAGGACACCTGTCGTTCCTCTAGTTTGGTCAGTTAGGATTTCCTTAAGTTAGGACATATAAGTAACCCTCCTGACTACGGTTTTGACTTCGAGGTTATGAAACCGGTGGACTACACTTTACGGTTGAGTAACTTTTTCTGGGACCACGACTCTTTCTAACTTTCATCATCTTCCCCTGTTGCCTCCTGGTCTACCACCCTACCGTAGTGACTGAGTCACCTATACTCAAACTCGTTCGAGACCCTCGACGACTTCCGGTCCCTTCGGACCGCACGATGTCAGGTACCCCAACGTTGTTCAGTCTGTGTTGACTCACTGACTTGTTGTAAACAATATTTTCCACGGTGAGAATCTTAATTTTTTCTTAATATGGAAAGGAATAAATAAGTTTCGTTGATTCGTATGTCTTATTTAATCTCTTTGTTTGAGAAGTCTCCTCCTATGTATTACTTTTCTAGATCTTTAACATCCGTTGTCTAACGTATAATAAATTTAACCAATTCCGTATTCATGTGACGTCGTGATAAATGTTCTCGGTCCTGTACCTTCGTCGGATCTACAGGTAGCTGTCTACTCATCTGTTTCTTCAACACCATAATTATGGATATATGTTACCTTAAAATGAGTCGATCTTTTTCCTTGTTTAAACTCAGTCGAGATCACTCCACCTACTTGGATCTCGGACAATATGTCTCACTTCATTCAGTCTTTCTCTTTTGGTTTATAGTGTATAATTACGTATATATACCTTAGATCTTTCTACCATGACAACTTGGATAAACATCCAGTCGTCATCTCTGTGTCTGTATGTCATGTCTACACACCTGTGTCACCCTCTTCCCCCCCTGTTTAACTCTCTTATCGTGACTTTGTATATATATGCAATGGTATGCATTTTATCTACCGGTCAACCTTAAACGACGTACTGTCTCCCTGACACGGGTCACAGGACACTGTTGGATCTTACTACCCTACCCCACCCTCCACCTTACCTCCAAGTAATCCCTCCCCTGTATACGTAGGGATACCGACTAAGTACAACTACATACTGTCTTTGGTTGTGTTGTAACATTTCGTTAATAGGAGGTTAATTTTTATTAAAAATTTAAATAAAAATTCTCATCACACCTACGTATATGTGATTGTGTACACTTATCCATCGGTTACCCTTAAACGACATATTGAGTTCCTTGAGTTTGACCCCGAGACATTATTGGATTTCACCACCCTTACCCGTCCTTCACCCTCCCTCTAAGTTCTCCCTCCCCCTGTATCTATGTGGATACTAATTAAGTACAATTACATATTGTCTTTAGTTTGTTTATAATATTTGGTTAGTAGTTAACTTTTATTTATATATAAAATTTTTATTTTAAAAATTTTCTACATTCATTTCCCTTTCAGAAGAAACGGACAAATTGGACAGACTAAGTTCAAAAGAGACTGTCAAGAGAGGAACAAAAGTATAAGACCCCAGGTTAAGACATGACTTTATAAATATAAATAAAAACAGTCATTATTTAACTGTTGAAGGCGACAGGTAGTTTAGTAAAATATGGATCGTATACTCTAAGATTATTTCAATTCAACATAAATATACTAAGGGTTTCTCCTCTATCGCTCGTTTATTCTAGGTGGGTCCCCGATTTTACACCATCATTTGACAAGACTTACTATCTTAATATTAGCTTCCTTTACACCCCCGGGAATACAGATCCCTCCTATAAAAAACTACCGAAACCCCCTACCTTTTATACAATGGTAGACTCTCGTGACCACAGTCCGGCTGAACAACTGAAGTCCTAACATGACTTCCAAATCAAAATCCATCAGATACCTGTTAAAACGGTACCCTAACATCTTGTCTTCGTTTACGTCCCAAAGGTAAGTCCTCTCAAGATTTCCGAAGGTATACTTTACCTTGTGTTGAATCATTATCTATCGTATCTCAAAATTCGGTTTGAGTTACGTTAAACTTACGGTCAAAACACTGAATCTTACTAAGACTCCGTTAAAACACACACACAGAATCAAAGGAATAGTAATTGTACCCTATTCTTATTAATCCCGAAGGGACCACCGAGTCACCATTTCTTATGTGGACGGTTACGTTCTCTACTCTCAAGTCAGGGACCCAACCCTTCGAGGGGACCTCTTCCTTTACCGTTTGGAAAGGTCATAAGAACGGACCCTTTAGGGTACCTGTCTACTCCGACCGCCCGATGTCACGTACCCCAGTGTTTTCTCAGTCTGTTCTGAATCGTTGATTTGTTGTTTATTATTGGAGGAGTCTTTCAACACGGTTCCTGATTTACCCTTTTACGTTCACGGATCAAATATTATTCAGAAGTTATTTACAATTTAAATTTAAAAATGAGTTACTGAAACTGCAAGATATTTAATCACCCTATATCTTAAATGAAAGAGAAGTGTTTCTAGAAGGTCCTAAGGACCCTCTATATAGTTTATATTTATAGTCCTTAAGTAAGAAGTTAAGTTGTTTGAAAATAACTCGTGGATTGTGAACAGTCCGTGAGAGGATTCGAAACCCCTATAACGTCACTATTAGATGTCTGTCTTAGGGACGGACGAACTTGGAACATCTATGGCCCATCTCCAGCCCCCCTCTGTCTGTCATTCGCATGTTCATTTGAAAGGAAAGACCATTAATATTTACGATATTGATGTTTTATAATCTTTTTACTCTCTCTGACCATAATTCCTATTCTTTCCCTTTCTGATAAATTTACTCCAGTTCTACACTCAGAGATTTCCTGTAAACTACTCTCTAGACTTGTTTCATTCCCTAGTTTAATACAATTCCGGATACTCCCTTCTCTTAAGGTAAGTCGTTGTTATAAATTAAATTCCAAAGGTTTCATTCTTATTCGACCCCTATGGTTGTCTCGTCGTCCTTTAGACACCTTCGTTCACGTACGAAAGATTAATAATTCTGAAGTACGCTAAATCTCAAAGTGTGTTAAATCAAAGATAAATCTTAATAACTCTTTCTTTGAGATTTAAAGTACTTTATTATAACACTTTAGTATTAGATTTTGAACGGACGTGTGTGGTAAATAACCGAGTTGTATTCGAACATACTGTTGACGATACGACATAGAACTTTATACAAAAATTTTATAGACCGTAACGAAACAGAAGTATTTCGGATATCGGATCAAAAGGTAAAAGACGTAGTAATTACATAAGTCAAATAAACATACGATAAATCTAGATTGTCTTAGATAATCGTATCACACCCTACCTCGAAATGCCACAGACTATCTTTTCATTCGCTGGACGTCTAACTTCACGTTACGGGAGACTCCAGTATAGGAATATGACTCTCAAGACACCTCCAGATTCTTTATTAGTTCCAAAAGTCCAGAGTTCAAACATTCTGTTCAGAGACTCAGTTGAAACTTATAAAATGTCATTTTTTACAATAGTCTATTTATGTTAAATCATCCGTTATATTTTTAGTACCGACTTGTTCTTGAATTGCTATCGGAAGAGACCAACGATATGGAAATACAAATCAAAATATCTGATAAAATTTATAAAAATACACAAAACACATATCAACTCTTGACTTACTTGTTCTAAATCTCTTTTACTCTTTAGTTCTAATAACTTTTCCCTATTAGTTTTTCTTTTTAAATCATAATACCAATCGTATTAACTTATTATTAATATCCTATAAGTAAAATTATGGAAACACGAAATTCTATTTCAGTCACGTTGGTTTTTATGTCCTCCTATCATTTTTGTATGAATTTCGGTCTTTAGGACCGTCGATATTTCAGAATTTGTTAAAATATCTCTGACTGTCTAGATATCCCCATCTAGGTTCTTAGGAATTATCTCCACTAGTAAGTAAGTTGTTTGTAAATAACTCATTCGGTCTGTCATCTACTTTTGGATTATATACATGGTGGGAGACATATTGTGTAGATGTATATAGTAAAGAAGATTATAAACAATGTCAGGGCACTTCACACATAAGAATTCCCCTTATATCTTAACTTTACCCAATGACATTTACTCGATCAAGTATCATCTTTACGACCTGGTCTTTGGGTCCCAATAAACTGTTAGATAAAGAACTAGAAGGGTCATATGGTACGATTGGAACGATAAATAGACATGTCCCGACTTTGTTCCCGTAAGAAGAAGGATATTGAAATTAAAAGGAACTCAGAAAAAAATATATTTAAATAAATAAAATTAACCTCCGATTAATGAAATGTTATAACATAACCAGAAAAAATAGTGTGTCCTTTACTTTTCTGACTCATAGAATATTCTACGGTGATCATGGGTCACCCTTCACCACACGTACTCTAACTTCTCTTTCCTCTTCTCCCTTTTGATTAAACTTACTTCTTCAACGTCCCATTATCTCTCACTTTCTCTTCTCTCCTTTTCACCATTGTCCCGTCGTTCTCTACGTCCGTGTGAGGTCTCTTTGAAGAAAACAACACACAAAAAAA